>CM026398.1:58027171-58138316 GCA_014843695.1 Archivesica marissinica | reverse complement strand
CTGGGACGTTTCCACGATGTTACCCATGATATTGATGTGCAAGGTGCTTCACCCGTAGTCCAGCCTTACTACCGCATGTCTCCAGAAAAGAAACAAATATTAAAAACTGAGCTAGATCAAATGTTGGAGTTAGGAATTATCCGCCCTAGCAGAAGCCAGTGGGCCTCTCCCAAAATATTGGTACGCAAATCAGACTCAGAATGGCGACCATGTATTGATTATCGGAAAATT
This sequence comes from Archivesica marissinica, assembly GCA_014843695.1. Classification (NCBI taxonomy): domain Eukaryota; kingdom Metazoa; phylum Mollusca; class Bivalvia; order Venerida; family Vesicomyidae; genus Archivesica; species Archivesica marissinica. Next base: position 58,138,085 of record CM026398.1, on the reverse strand, counting down.
AATGACCTGACTCGAGGAGAAGCCTTCCCCATCCCGAGATTAGACGATCTCATTGATCAGGTCGCAGGTTCGAGTCTGATATCAATTTTAGATCTTAATAAAGGTTACTGGCAGATTCCGCTAACCCCTCGAGCTAGTGAAATTGCAGCGTTCATAACCCCCTGGGGCTTGTTTGAACCATTAACTCTCCCATTTGGTTTTAAAAACGGTGGAGTTACCTTCCAGAGGGCCATAAACGAGATAATCGCTCAATCCCCGACAGAACCCATCCGTGATAGATTTGCCGACGCATATCTGGATGATATTGCTGTTCGATCCAATTTATGGTCACAGCACATAAATCACTTGGATTGGACATTTCATAGACTAGAGGATCGTGGTGTTACTTTGAATCCGAAGAAGTGTAAAATTGGGTCTGGAACAGTCAAGTACTTGGGACATGAATTAGGGTCGGGAAAAATCAAACCAATTTCCAGCAAGGTTGAGTGTATTAGTAATATCTCTCCCCAACAGACCAAGAAACAATTACGAGGATATCTGGGATCAGTAGGATTTTACAGGAAATTCATTCCCCAGTTCGCTGAGATCGCCGCTCCCCTGACTGACTTATTAAAGGGCAAGCGATCAGGGAACATAATAACTCAGTGGAGCGATAAACATCAACTTGCTTTCGAATCCTTAAAGAAAGCTTTAACCAATAAACCCATACTGAAGGCCCCTGACTTTAACCAAGAGTTCGAACTCTATACTGATGCTTCCGATTTGGGAATTTCGGCTGTACTGACTCAGACCGTTGACCAAGTACCACACCCAGTAGCATTTTATTCCCGAAAACTTATTCCACGAGAGAAAAACTACTATACAATAGAAAAGGAATTATTAGCTATAGTGGCCGGTATCGAACATTTTCGCATATATGTAAGCACAAGCAAAACAATAATTAATTCAGATCATAATCCCCTTGTATGGTTAAGTAGGTCGAAAACGTCCAATCAACGCCTCTTAAGATGGGCACTGTGTCTCTCAGAATTTAATCTGACCATTAAACATATCAAAGGGACTCAAAATGTTCTAGCAGACTTTCTCAGTAGAGTTCAATGACTGTGATGTTTGACTTAGAAAATGTACTTGGTATTATTTCAGTTGTTCAGTAAATAGTTATTGCCTCTATGATTAGAATGTTGGTACGTAGCGAAAGAAATGCTATTTTAGGACATATGATGTATTGATATTATGATTGTTTTCTACTGTATATTCAAAGGAATGAAGATTTGTAAATCGGCCGATAGCGGGCGATGTCAAACTTCTCCCCGGGTAGGGAGGATTGTGCAAAACCCCAATTTGCACGAAATGTTTATTATTGTTATATATAAATAGTAATGTATTATATAAATACATTAAACTGTTTATATATATGGCCAAATGTTTACCATGTAATATATATATATTTGTATTATGCATAATCGTCTGCTATTATTTTCGCGCCTAAAATTATCAATCTCGCTTCGCGCGGGAAATGACTTAAGATGTTAGGCCTAATCTCAGTTTATCAAGGCCGTGGTTGCAGGTGTCCAGTTATGTAATACAAAGGCACCGAACTGGTTTGATGGTGTAATATTAGATAACAGGCCGTGGTTGCAGGTGTCCAGTTATGTAATATAAAGGCACCGAACTGGTTTGATGGTGTAATATTAGATAACATAACAGATGTTTAGGAATAACAGATGTTTTAGGAATTGTTATATCATATATACACTGAGTCAATCATGTATATAAGAAATGGATTTTATTAACATAAATCAGACACACTAGAGCCTAACTCCAGGAGCGAGAAAGGTCGTGATCTCAATCTAGTATATAGAACATATAAACTGTATTTATGATACTTAGATATTATTGACATTATAAGAAATATAACTTATAAAGATTTGTCGAATAATTAAATTGTTCAGCCATAGAAGAAACATAGAGTTTCGGCGAACCATATAGAAGGTGATTAAAAGTTCTAATCAGAAACAGTGATTAGATTATAGTGATATTGAGTAATGACGGATTAGAAAGATTGGATGTTAAATATACTGTGTAAGCGCATAGTCGGCTCACACAAATGGATTGTTAAATAAGCTTTTAATGATACGATGTATATATATATAGATCACTGATTATATATATATGGATATTTCTGATGCCAATTTAAACAAGATATTATATAGAAGAAATGTAATACTGTGTTGAGTTATCATTAATACATATAATAACGAAGAAACCCCCTAGACAACTCCAGCGAGTCTACAATAGGATAGACCCTGGTAAGAGCCGTAGCAACCGAGACATATTATTACGAGAAGAAAAAGGAGAGTTTGCGACAATGGCCGTTAATAACTTGATCGAATTTCAATATTGTTAAAATGAATTCATAAAAAACAATACAGGAGTGACGTCAAATGTTCTTTAGATTGTCTGATAATGACTAATCTTGGTTAATATGTTACCTAATTAGCAAATGAAGAAACACTATATCGTATTCGGACTTCAGTATAAAAGAGGCACAAATAAGGGAAATATGTTACCTAATTAGCTAATGAAGAAACACTATATCGTATTCGGACTTCAGTATAAAAGAGGCACATAAAGGGAAATATGTTACCTAATTAGCTAATGAAGAAACACTATATCGTATTCGGACTTCAGTATAAAAGAGGCACATAAAGGGAAATATGTTACCTAATTAGCTAATGAAGAAACACTATATCGTATTCGGACTTCAGTATAAAAGAGGCACATAAAGGGAAATATGTTACCTAATTAGCTAATGAAGAAACACTATAGTATTCGGACTTCAGTATAAAGAGGCACATAAAGGGAAATATGTTACCTAATTAGCTAAGAAGAAACACTATATCGTACGGACTTCAGTATAAAAGAGGCCATAAAGGGAAATATGTACTAATTAGCAATGAAGAAAAAATATCGTATACGGACTTCAGTACAGAAGAGGCACATAAAGGAGACTCCTTTCCTGGAAAAACCTGAAAATACATGTAATCATTATTAGGTCAATGGCTAATCAGCAATGCATTGCACTTGTCCATTTGCACACGCACACACTAAAGCAAATAAACACACACACAACCAACCAGTCTATTTCAGCTAGCAGTCAATGGCAATTGCCAGTCTATTTCAGCTAGCAATCAATGCCAATTGCCAGTCTATTTCAGCTAGCAGTCAATGCCAATTGCCAGTCTATTTCAGCTAGCAGTCAATGCCAATTGCCAGTCTATTTCAGCTAGCAGTCAATGGCAATTGCCAGTCTATTTCAGCTAGCAATCAATGCCAATTGCCAGTCTATTTCAGCTAGCAGTCAATGCCAATTGCCAGTCTATTTCAGCTAGCAGTCAATGCCAATTGCCAGTCTATTTCAGCTAGCAGTCAATGGCAATTGCCAGTCTATTTCAGCTAGCAATCAATGCCAATTGCCAGTCTATTTCAGCTAGCAGTCAATGCCAATTGCCAGTCTATTTCAGCTAGCAGTCAATGCCAATTGCCAGTCTATTTCAGCTAGCAGTCAATGGCAATTGCCAGTCTATTTCAGCTAGCAGTCAATGCCAATTGCCAGTCTATTTCAGCTAGCAGTCAATGACAATTGCCAGTCTTATTTCAGCTAGCAGTCAATGACAATTGCCAGTCTATTTCAGAGGTTAATATATGCCGCAGATGAGTCTAGGTCAGTTGTCAGTCTATCTCAGAGGTGAGAGGGAGGCAGGGTGGTTTGGAAGGGACGGGGAGAGAGGGAGGGAGAGGCGGATAGTGGGAGGGAGATGGATTGATATAGAGGGAGAGGGAGGGGAAACACACTCAATCCCCGCAGACAGGTAAATGGTTTAAATATGTATTCATAAATGAACGCTGTTATAAAGCGTTTACTACCTCACCTCTGAGGCCAATGCTCTTTAAATCAACCCCCCCTCATCGCTGTATGTTCGAATCACACTGCGAGGAGGTTATCCAGCTGGCTTGCGGAAGGGCGGTGGTTCTACCCGGGTTCTCATCCGTGCCTAAACATATTGCTCAGATGGGCACCCGGGGTGTTACTCCACCAATAATAGCAGAAGTCATAATGTGACATAACCTGCTGGCGCGATTTTAAACCCCACACAAAACTTGATCAAATAAACAAACATACAAACCTTCGCCTCTGAAAGGTCGAAGATCTACATTACCGAAATTGAAAGAAACAAACAATTAGAACATTATACGTGCAGGGTATGAATTTCAGTACGTAAAGTAGAACGGCGGAGTATTGATTCATGATACTCTCGTTTCACATGAACTGATCATCGTTCTTACAAATAGGTCAGTCACATGCGTAGGAATGCGTGTACATTGAAACTAAGTATAGGCATACATTTTAACTTCATACAAAGATAATATCGCTTTAAACCAACATTGACAGTACGGTGTGTATAAAGTGTGACGGTTTGGCTAATCATCTCATATGTACAACTATAGTTATATACAGTCTACAAAATGTCGAATTCCGTCGGACCGAACAAAATACAATATAAACGGAGCCAGTTATATGTAACATGATAGTGTCTGAAACGAGACTTTGATCCGACTTCGAGATAACCGGATAATTCGACATAACCGACTTTGACATAACGGATGTAGACTGTAGTTGCGTCTTCAGATCACGCAGATATACGTTGTAAATGTTAATTAAAATATGTGCACATTGGTGAATATCACATATGTACAAAAAGGAGTTCATGTATATATATAAACAAATGTTTTATCAATTACAAGATGTCATAGCCAAAGATACAGACATATATACGGACACACACTTATGCCTACCAACACAGTTTCATCACACACTCCACCATATTGTGGTGGAAGTCACGATAGCGCAGTGGTAGATCGTTCGTTTCAGGTGTGAAAGGCCCGGAGTTCGAGCCCAGCTGGAGCCGTTACGATTTTAATGAATTACCCGCACTCCACTGTGTTCAAATATCAACATACTTCACAATAAAAGCATTGTTTTAAAATAATGATAAAGAAACGAATAGTTGCATTAGTCGCAGCCTTCTCAGAAGGAGAATAAATCCATAAGTCCACATCCTTCTTTCTAATAATTAGTACATAAAGTGGAACGGGTTCTTCCTGTAAATTGATATGTGTAATACAGTCAAACCTGTCTTAACCAGCCAGCCAAGGGAATCACAGAAAGTGGATGTTTAGCACAGGTAGTCGCTTTTAAAATCAAACAGCATATTGGGAATCTGGAAACTGGCTGCTTTATACAGGTTGGCTGCTTAATGTAGATGAGCACTAATACAGGCTTGACTGTATATACATTGTACAACCTGAGAAATATAATATTATCACTGTACATTCTAATATCTCGAATTTTTAAAAGGCGTCTATTTTGGATACCATGTCATTGTGTTTGTTCCATATTTTGGTCTGTTTATGATTTAATATAATACTGGACTGCAAGTAGCCGACATAGGTATGACGTCACGACAGTGTTTTAATGATAGGTATACATAATGTGTGCTTAAACCACTGCCGTGACGTCATACCTTTGTACTTGCAGTCCATTGTTATTAATATTGGACTGTTCTCAAAAGGCCAGAGTATTATATTGAATCCTATGCGTAAATGTACGAAATTAACAATTTTAATTAGTAGGATCTTGTTATATAATGATGTGTTTTAAGTAACATATAAGCCTCAATCGGATCCAATATGTAAAATAGTGGCACTGTATTCGACGATACGCTACAATATTTTACATATTGGATCGTTGATACATATATAATTGACGGTGAACTACACACAACTGAGAGGACGTATTGGGTCGCTACTGAACAGCAGTTTATTTTGTTTAAACTTTATTTATTTTACAACGATTGCGAAGCAAGTTCTAACAACTTATATTAAACACTCGTTGGCGCTGATGAAAGCGTATTATGTGGTCATTCTTGTGAGAGGAAACCGGAGTACCCGGAGAAAACCCACCTGTCCGATCTGGCGACCACCGTACTATCAGTTAGTTGTATTCAAACATTCTAGGTGTATACTTACTAGTCAATGTTACGACCTCTAATCTGGCATATCATGCAGACTAAATGTGCATATTATAATATTAGTGACGTGATTATTTACGGTATACATACGAACTACACCATCCTACAGAATATCAATAACAATCACTGTACGGAAACCGCGAATCGACAGTTCGTTGTTAGAAGTTCCCGAGGTTGTGTTTTTCAGGGACATTTTGAAACTAAAAATAAATTAATTTATGCAACCCCTTGAATGCAGGGTATGGGGTTGTGGCGGTGTCACAGTTATACGCTGTGAGTTGGTAAGTATTGCCACCAGCCAATCAATACATATATTTCAGGTGACGTCACGATCATATGTCTTACTGACTCTCAATATGGCAGCGTGTTAAAAAGTCACGTGGTATGTTGTCACGTGATAGCAATCTCAATATATTTGCGATGATTGTATGAGTACCTGTGTGTGTACAGACGGATCTGTAGTACAGTGGTTGACACGTTGGACTGCTAATCCAGGGATCGCAGGTTCGATTCCTCGTCTGACCCTAATACAATTAACAGATGGGACGTTAAACCGAGGTCTCGTGTCGGTGCTTTACACCGTGCACGTAAAAGAACCAGGAGATTCTAGAATGGGTCTCGACTGTATCATTGCACTTACCTCCAACAATCTAAAATGACTAATCTCTTCAGGAGGCGTCGCTCATATGGGCAACCGATAGCGACGATAAATAATCGTAAAACACACACATTACATAATCAAGCACATAGTAACTGTGCTCTGTTGTATTTCATACAAGTCACATACGGTTTGTAATATACAAGTGTGCTATCACAGCCCGTCACTTAGCTACTCGCACTATTAAGTCACATACAGTTTGTAATATACAAGTGTGCTATCACAGTCCGTTACTTAGTTACTCGCACTATTAAGTGTACATGATTTAATAATCTTTGTATTTCGTTTCGTCAAGGTTATTTTATTGGATATTGCTGATGCATTCGATAATGTCTTGTGGAATTATACGTAAACATGTGCATTGTACATGTCAATTATACGTATACCTGTCAATTATACGTATACCTGTCAATTATACGTATACCTGTCAATTTGGGCAACCGGTAGCGACGATAAATAAACGTAAAACACACAATTAATGACATTAGGCCGACCTAGATTACGGACAAGTATGGCAGGTGAATTTACTACGGCGTAACGGACGCGTTAGTTAATGCGATAGGCGTTTAAAACTTTATTTATTTTACAACGATTGCGAAGCAAGTTTTAACAACTTATAGTAATCACTGTCGTTGGCGCGGATGAAAGCGTATACATGTCATCTTTAGTGTGGGAGGAAACCGTAGTACTCGGAGAAAACCCACCTGTCCGATCTGGCGACCACCGTACTGGTCATCGCACATACTACTCGGTCCGAGGATCGAACCCGGGTTGCATTGGTGAGAAGCGATATGCTAATAACTAAACAGGCAAACGTATTTTTCTTCAATTTGATTGTTGTTGTTACCGTGGTAGCGCGTCGGATTTGGAATCGAATGGTCCCGGGTTCGATACTCGGTCTGGCCACGTATGTAGTGTCATTGAGCAAGGCACCTCACACACATTGCTTAGTACTGGTTAATCGCTTAGGTCGGCTAAGCCTGTCCAGGAAAACATGTCTAAGTCCCCGCGAGGGGTTTGACATTAAAGGAACATACATACATACATACATGTGATAAAATGATGTTTACACTCGTGGTGAAATGTAAAATCCTATATGTATATACATGTCCGTTGAACTGTTGGTGTTATTTTATGTGCTGGGGTATTCATTCTAATGCAACGTTTGTTTATCATAACAAGAGTGTTGGGGTATATTTAATGCACATATGGTGAAGAAAAACTCAAATACGTGCATTTTAAACATCTACACGTAACTACCAGGTAGTCATTCTAATACAAAGTTTGTTTATCGTGAAGAAAAGCTCAACTACGTGTATTTCAAACATCTACACGCAACTACTAATAACCAAATCTCGAATCGCTGTTTCCCTACAGTGACACATATCGATAAACAGATAAAACACGTTTACAAGTTGTAATTCACCAGTCTTGTGTACAAACTGCATAATGTCAGCCGCCAACAACTTGAACAAGGATATGTTTTTGTGGTGGGGTTCGGGATCCGGTCCGTGCTGGAAGGCACTGCTTGTTTTAGAAGAGAAAGGATTGTGGGAGGGATGCCCCAATAAACTGATTGAATTCTCAAAGAAGGGACACAAGTCGGAGGACGTAATTAAGAGAAATCCAAGAGGGCAGGTCAGTTATAATTTTACAGTGTTATATGATTATTTTTGAGGTGAGTAACCGACTTCTTAAATGCGAGGTGTGGGTTTTGTTTTATTCATAGTGTATTGCTCGAATAAATTCATTTTACATATCTCCTCTAGTGTCCTCAAATCGTGATACTTTCGTTTTCGTTACCCCGTAAGTATTTATAATACTGTGCACGATCGGTGTTTTCTGACGTCACCAATCAGGAATAGATAGTGTCAAAGGTCATTTTCCATATTTGGCAACAACAATGCGCCGTATAATCCTTGTAGGCATAAGTAATCGGTTATTTTCCTTGCATTGGTATAAAACATGTTATCTTTCATAATGCAATATTGCATCACCATTTGTCCATTTGATTTACTGCAAAATATTGACCATTTCCAGTTTTGTTTTGCGTCGTCTGATTTGGTTACCTACCTGTCATTTAATGTGAAGGTCAATATAGACTGGGTTACAATTTTAATTAGTGTAAGGGGAGTTCGTTTTGGAGACTTCTCTTATATTGTTTTGAGGTCCATACAGTGTTACTGTCATCGTCAACTAAGCGATGTGTCCTGTAGTGTAGTGTACTTAAAGGAATAGTTTTTAATTTTGTTTTAGGTTTATGACAGTCCACCACCTACAAAGCGAAAGTACAGGCAATATTCATCAATAGCCCTTACAAATGGGCACAGTGTGACCATTGGACCCACCTCATTTACTGTTCAAAAGTCAGGTTTACAAGATTAGGTGATGAATTCAGGTGTCCACATGTGAAAATGCTTGTTAAACTGTGAAAGAGTTCATTGTGAAAAGAAATATTCATCAAAATAATAGAAATTATCATTATGCTTTATAAAACGTGTTCGTTTTATATTTACACCCATTCGATGTTACGCAAAATTGATTTTCTGAAAGGTCACGAAAACTCCGGTACCAGTCACCACATATGTCTGTTTCGGGTCATGGTAAAAATGACAGCGCCCGTTGTTATTTACGTAGTCATATTCATTTCTAATTCTTTGGAATAAAAGAGGAACGTTACTTTATTTACATCATACATTTAGAAACTATGTAGTTTTAAGATTCGTTTTGTTGAATGCCAATCATTTCTTATCATAACGGAAACCGGACACTCGAAGGTATATAAGATCACAATTTGGTGTCCGAGGGCATCGGTCTGCGAAATTTTGCATCATATCAGTCATTTATGACAGACGATATAATACTGACTAATTAATTTATTTAAAGTCGCCACCGCATACATGTATTGGGGCGACTGTACGATATAATACGCATAGTAAGTCGACTTTTACAGACCAGGGATTGCAGGTTCGATCCCCCGTCTGACACTAATAAAATTAAGTCTTTCAGATGGGACGTTAAACCGACTTACCGAGGTCTCGTGTCGGTGCTTTACACCGTGTACGTAAAAGAACCAGAGGAGACTCTGTAATGGATCTCTTTCTGTATCATTGCATCTAAAGTGACTAATCTCTTCAGGAGGCGTCGCTCATATGGGCAATCGGTAGCGACGATAAATAAACGTATAAACAGTTTTATGCGTGCATAATTTCGGTATTCATTTTCTAAGTTTGGTTCGATTGCATCTCATAATTATAGGTTACCCTTAGCAAAATTGTTTGAACGTAAAATAAGTAGCATTTTTGAGGAACGATAGATCTAGTTTATTTTGTTATCTCACAGTAACTTGAAATTTTATCCATATGCCTTAAAACAATTCTTTAATAGAGGTGGGTGCCCTAGGATAGAGGTACGAGTCCGTTGGTGGCATATGGATAAACTTTCAAGTCTCGTACCTCTATCCTAGGACACCCCCCTCTATAAAAAAATTCCTAGGACACCCCCCTCTATTAAATTTTTTTTTTTAATAGAGTGGGGTGCCCTAGGATAGAGGTACGAGTCCTTTGGTGGCGTATGGATAAAATTTCAAGTTCCTGTTGTTATATTCATTTTAATTATATATTCATTTTAATTATATATTCATGTTCAGTAAACAGTACTTAGTTTATTCAAATTTAAGTTACCTCGATTGGGAAACCAAGTTTTTGTTTATTCAAATTTAATTTATCTCGGTTGGGAAGCCAAGTTCTTATAACATTAGTTAATCGCCCTTGAAACCTAATTTCGGATATAATTCATTCCAATGAGGGAGAATGAAGAGGTCGAATAGTACTAGATATTGACCCCAAAATAAATGCGAATGGAAATTATTTTAAGAGAGCGAGAGGAGAGGTCGAATAGTTCTAGATATTGACCTCAAAATAAATACGAATGGAAATTATTTTAAGAGGGAGAGGAGAGGGCGAAAAGTTCTAGATATTGACCCCAAAATATATACGAATGGAAATAACTATAGAGGGAGAGAGGAGAGGTCGAATAGTTATAGATATTGACCCCAAAATATATACGAATGGAAATAGCTATAGAGGGAGAGAGGAGAGGTCAAACAGTTCTAGATATTGACCCCAACATATATACGAATGGAAATAACTAGAGGGAGAGAGGAGAGGTCGAAAAGTTCTAGATATTGACCCAAACATATATACGAATGGAAATAGCTATAGAGGGAGAGAGGAGAGGTCGAACAGTTCTAGATATTGACCCCAAAATATATACGAATGGAAATAGCTATAGAGGGAGAGAGGAGAGGTTGAACAGTTCTAGATATTGACCCCAAAATATATACGAATGGAAATAGCTATAGAGGGAGAGGAGAGGTCGAACAGTTCTAGATATTGACCCCAAAATATATACGAATGGAAATAGCTATAGAGGGAGAGAGGAGAGGTCGAACAGTTCTAGATATTGACCCCAAAATAACTAATGAGGGAGAGGTCGAATAGTACTAGATATTTACCCCAAAATAAATACGAATGGAAATAACTAATGAGGGAGAGAGGAGAGGTCGAATAGTTCTAGATATTGACCCCAACATATATACGAATGGAAATAGCATATAATCAAACATGTTTAGTGGTCACTTCTATAAGGGCTATTCTAGAGTGGAAAAGGGGCCAAGTTCTAAATTATATATGTCTACCCGCCCGAAATCACCTGTGGAGGCTTATATAAAGAAAATATTAAAAGAGCATGGTGGAAACAGACGGATCTGTAGTCCAGTGGTAACACGCTGGACTGATAATCCAGGGATCGCAGGTTCGACCCCCCGTCTGACCCTAATAAAATTAACAGTCTTTCAGATGGGACGTTAAACCGAGGTCTCGTGTCGGTGCTTTACACCGTGCACGTAAAAGAACCAGAGGAGACTCTGGAATGGGTCTCTGTCTGTATCATTGCACTATCCTCCAAACTCTAAAATGACTAATCTCTTCAGGAGGCGTCGCTCATATGGGCAACCGGTAGCGACGATAAATAAACGTAAAACACAAAAAGCATGGTGGATCTGTAGTCCAGTGATTAACACGTTGGACTGGAAATCCAGGGATCGCAGGTTCGATTCCTCGTCTGACCCTAATAAAATTAACAAGTATTTCAGATGGGAAGTTAAGCCGAGGTCTCGTGTCAGTGCTGTGCACCGTGCACGTAAAAGAACCAGAGGAAACTCTGGAATGAGTCTCTGTCTGTATCATTGCACTATCCTTCACAAATCTAAAATGACTAATCTCTTCAGGAGGTGTCGCTAATATGGGCAACCAGTAGCGTTGATAAATAAACGTAAGGCACACAAGAGCAGGGCTAATGGGCAAAGGGCTAAAGAGGACAGGGCTTGCTGCATTCCGCTCTAGAAAAAAACCGACTATTAAGTAGCCAACCTGTATTAAGCAGCCATTTTCCAGATTCCTCATATGAGGTTTTGCTATACATGTACATTTGACCTCTACTAATCAGCCACCTGTGCTAAGCAGTCACTTTCTGTGATTCCCTTGGCTGGCTGCATAAGACAGGTTTAACTGTACACATATCATAATTGTTTAATGTTTTAATTAAGCTAATCGGCACTTCTAGAGCAGGTTTGAGTACTTGACATTAAGGACGTCTGTACTCGTAATCATTAACACGGACATTAAGGAAGTCTGTACTCGTAATCATTAACACGGACATTAAGGAAGTCTGTATTCGTAATCATTAACACAGACATTAAGGAAGTCTGTATTCATAATCATTAACACGGACATTAAGGAAGTCTGTATTCGTAATCATTAACACGGACATTAAGGAAGTCTGTATTCGTAATCATTAACACGGACATTATAAAAGGAAGTCTGTACTTGTAATCATTAACACGGACATTAAGGAAGTCTGTATTCGTAATCATTAACACGGACATTAAGGAAGTATGTACTCGTAATCATTAACACGGACATTAAGGAAGTCTGTATTCGTAATCATTAACACGGACATTAAGGAAGTCTGTATTCGTAATCATTAACACGGACATTAAGGAAGTATGTACTCGTAATCATTAACACAAACATTAAGGACGTCTGTACTCATAATCATTAACACGGACATTAAGGAAGTATGTACTCGTTATCATTAACACGGACAACATGGTCATTGGCATGCTACACCCCAAAGTTATGACTGGTATGGTCATCGACCGCTGGAGTGAGTATCTACGTCGACCTAGTCTGGCCAATGGCATTCAGGGACACATGTCCTAGATTGACCAGATAATATCGCCAATTCTGCCACCTGCTGCGATAAAGAACAACATGTGACCATTGTAAACCAACGTACACTGGCATAGATAAGACTACTGTCATGCATTGGTCACTGACATAGACTGGTCACTGACATAGACTGGTCACTGACATAGACTGGTCACTGACATAGACTGACCTGTATTAACCATATTATCTAGTTATCTCGCGCATTTTACAGGTGCCGACATTCATAGATGGCGAACACACCGTGAACGAGTCTGGTGCCATATGTATGTATTTAGAGGAAAACTACAGCACTCCCGACAACAAACTGATGCCGACAGATGCAAAAGAGAGGGCGCAGGTGTATCAGCTAATGTTTGAAAGCGCTAACATAAAATCCAACATCATTGAACCAATAGTCCGCTACAAGATGACAACAAAGGAAGAGGACAGGGATGCCAAACTTTTGACAGGTAGTATAACATAATTAATTAATTATGTCCCACCTCGAAATTGTTTTCAACTTTACATTAGAGAGGTATATATTATACAGGTATCGGAGAGGTATATATATTATGCACTGGTATCGGAGAGGTATATATTACACTCTGGTATCAGAGAGGTATATATTATACACTGGTATCAGAGAGGTATATATTATACACTGGTATTGGAGAGGTATATATTATAAAGGTATCGGAGAGGTATATATTATACACTGGTATCAGAGAGGTATATATTATACACTGGTATTGGAGAGGTATATATTATAAAGGTATCGGAGAGGTATATATTATACACTGGTATCAGAGAGGTATATATTATACACTGGTATCAGAGAGGTATATATTATACACTGGTATCAGAGAGGTATATATTATACTCTGGTATCAGAGAGGTATATATTATACACTGGTATCAGAGAGGTATATATATTATGCACTGGTATCGGAGAGGTATATATTATACAGGTATCGGAGAGGTATATATATTATGCACTGGTATCGGAGAGGTATATATTACACTCTGGTATCAGAGAGGTATATATTATACACTGGTATCAGAGAGGTATATATTATACACTGGTATTGGAGAGGTATATATTATAAAGGTATCGGAGAGGTATATATTATACACTGGTATCAGAGAGGTATATATTATACACTGGTATCAGAGAGGTATATATTATACACTGGTATCAGAGAGGTATATATTATACTCTGGTATCAGAGAGGTATATATTATACACTGGTATCAGAGAGGTATATATATTATGCACTGGTATCGGAGAGGTATATATTATACAGGTATCGGAGAGGTATATATATTATGCACTGGTATCGGAGAGGTATATATTACACTCTGGTATCAGAGAGGTATATATTATACACTGGTATCGGAGAGGTATATATTATACACTGGTATCAGAGAGGTATATATTATACACTGGTATCGGAGAGGTATATATTATACAGGTATCGGAGAGGTATATATTATACACTGGTATCGGAGAGGTATATAGTATACACTGGTATCAGAGAGGTATATATTATACACTGGTATCGGAGAGGTATATAGTATACACTGGTATCAGAGAGGTATATATTATACACTGGTATCGGAGAGGTATATAGTATACACTGGTATCAGAGAGGTATATATTATGCACTGGTATCAGCGAGGTATATATATTATACACTGGTATCGGAGAGGTATATATTATACACTGGTATCGGAGAGGTATATATATTATACACTGGTATCAGAGAGGTATATATATTATACACTGGTATCGGAGAGGTATATATATTATACACTGGTATCGGAGAGGTATATATTATACACTGGTATCAGAGAGGTATATATTATACACTGGTATTAGAGAGGTATATATATTATACACTGGTATCAGAGAGGTATATATATTATACACTGGTATCGGAGAGGTATATATTATACACTGGTATCGGAGAGGTATATATTATACACTGGTATCAGAGAGGTATATATTATGCACTGGTATCAGCGAGGTATATATTATACACTGGTATCGGAGAGGTATATATTATACACTGGTATCGGAGAGGTATATATTATACACTGGTATCGGAGAGGTATATATTATACACTGGTATCGGAGAGGTATATATTATACACTGGTATCGGAGAGGTATATATATTATACACTGGTATCGGAGAGGTATATATTATACACTGGTATCGGAGAGGTATATATATTATACACTGGTATTAGAGAGGTATATATATTATACACTGGTATCGGAGAGGTATATATTATACACTGGTATCGGAGAGGTATATATTATACACTGGTATCGGAGAGGTATATATTATACACTGGTATCGGAGAGGTATATATTATACACTGGTATCGGAGAGGTATATATTATACACTGGTATCGGAGAGGTATATATTATACACTGGTATCGGAGAGGTATATAGTATACACTGGTATCGGAGAGGTATATATTATACACTGGTATCGGAGAGGTATATATTATACTCTGGTATCAGAGAGGTATATATTATACACTGGTATTAGAGAGGTATATAGTATACACTGGTATCGGAGAGGTATATATTATACACTGGTATTAGAGAGGTATATATATTATACACTGGTATCAGAGAGGTATATATTATACTCTGGTATCAGAGAGGTATATAGTATACACTGGTATCGGAGAGGTATATATTATACACTGGTATCGGAGAGGTATATATTATACACTGGTATCGGAGAGGTATATATTATACAGGTATCAGAGAGGTATATAGTATACACTGGTATCGGAGAGGTATATATTATACACTGGTATCGGAGAGGTATATATTATACACTGGTATCGGAGAGGTATATATTATACACTGGTATCGGAGAGGTATATATTATACACTGGTATCAGAGAGGTATATATTATACACTGGTATCAGAGAGGTATATATTATACACTGGTATCGGAGAGGTATATATTATACACTGGTATCAGAGAGGTATATATTATACACTGGTATCAGAGAGGTATATATTATACACTGGTATCGGAGAGGTATATATTATACACTGGTATCGGAGAGGTATATATTATACACTGGTATCGGAGAGGTATATATTATACACTGGTATCGGAGAGGTATATATTATACACTGGTATCGGAGAGGTATATATTATACACTGGTATCGGAGAGGTATATATTATACACTGGTATCGGAGAGGTATATATTATACACTGGTATCAGAGAGGTATATATTATACACTGGTATCAGAGAGGTATATATTATACACTGGTATCAGAGAGGTATATATTATACACTGGTATCAGAGAGGTATATATTATACACTGGTATCAGAGAGGTATATATTATACACTGGTATCAGAGAGGTATATATTATACACTGGTATCGGAGAGGTATATATTATACACTGGTATCGGAGAGGTATATATTATACACTGGTATCGGAGAGGTATATATTATACACTGGTATCAGAGAGGTATATATTATACACTGGTATCGGAGAGGTATATATTATACACTGGTATCGGAGAGGTATATATTATACACTGGTATCGGAGAGGTATATATTATACACTGGTATCGGAGAGGTATATATTATACACTGGTATCGGAGAGGTATATATTATACACTGGTATCGGAGAGGTATATATTATACACTGGTATCGGAGAGGTATATATTATACACTGGTATCGGAGAGGTATATATTATACACTGGTATCGGAGAGGTATATATTATACACTGGTATCAGAGAGGTATATATTATACACTGGTATTAGAGAGGTATATATATTATACACTGGTATTAGAGAGGTATATATATTATACACTGGTATTAGAGAGGTATATATATTATACACTGGTATCGGAGAGGTATATATTATACACTGGTATCAGAGAGGTATATATTATACACTGGTATTAGAGAGGTATATATATTATACACTGGTATTAGAGAGGTATATATATTATACACTGGTATCGGAGAGGTATATATTATACACTGGTATCGGAGAGGTATATATAGTATACACTGGTATCGGAGAGGTATATATTATACACTGGTATCAGAGAGGTATATATTATACACTGGTATTAGAGAGGTATATATATTATACACTGGTATCGGAGAGGTATATATTATACACTGGTATCGGAGAGGTATATATTATACACTGGTATCAGAGAGGTATATATTATACACTGGTATCAGAGAGGTATATATTATACAGGTATCAGAGAGGTATATAGTATACACTGGTATCGGAGAGGTATATATTATACACTGGTATCGGAGAGGTATATATTATACACTTGTATCGGAGAGGTATATATTACACCCGTCATCAGAGATGGAACGCAGATTGCTGGAAATACCTTTTATATTATAGGAAACTGCAGCTAACAAAATATATTACTTTGATAATATCACTAGACTAAATGGAACATTGTACAGGGTCTTGCCGTATTTAACGACACTGTTTGGTTTGCATTGTATGTCAACATTGTATGCATCTTCTTAAGGTTAACTCAGACCTGAGAAAAACGAGTGTGTGTGAGACATGTATGTATCAATGAATATTTACATCGCTAGTTCATTTCCTTCGGGTCAGACACCATTATTGAAATGTGCATAGGCCACCATTATAACACAAGAGTGCCATTATAATTATGTTCCCCAAAAATAGTTTGGCACAAAAGACAGTAGTTTTCAATAGACTGACCTTTGGGCCGCAAGTAAATGTAAACTGTTAATAGGGTTAACTATTGTGGGTTTTTTTATATTTAAAGGCACTAAAGCCACCCACCCCCTACGCTGAAGGTAATTAGGTGGTAATTGTTGCACTGGCACCTGCATTTATAATATGGTGTTTATTTATCACCAAATAGTAAGCAAATATTCCAAAATGCAGCTCATAATCATTTTAATATTTAGAGGTCATTTTCACTATTGGTGACAAAACCTACTCGGCCAATCATTTCATGTATCAATAACTCTTAAGGGCTTCCCAACACTTTTTCAACCAATCCGAGACCACTATATCAATAACGCCGTCTGACCTTCGATGAACTATTTATGTGTGTATTTCCTCACTAATGACATGTAGCTGACATGCGCACTCCAAGTTACGGTCATGCGCACTCGAAGCAATTCTTTGATATTCTTTCAATAATTTATGTAAATTTATGTAATTAATCACGCATTAATACTTTTTAGTTTATAGCAATTTATTTCAGCTCTATTGCGAAACAAGTTCTTAATGTTGGTTAAATTGCTTGCCTCACTCCTAATTAATCCATCGGCATGAGGGAGAGAAGAGGCAATGTGGAATTTAAGCGTATTGCCTAAGAGCATAACCGTAATGCATACAGCTGGGAGCGAACTCCGGGAATTTCACACCTGAAGCGAATGCACATTGGCACTACTTTGGGGCGTGTTTAAAGTTAGCGTGGAGGCCTGCCTTCGCGATAACCTTAACGCGCCCAATGCAGCCTTGGTTGAACTTTCATCACACTGCATAGACCCAGAGTATTAACTATTCATTCTACATCCATATGTTAATCTTTCTTACAGCGAGAAATGAAACTGCCAGGGTAGAATTAAACCATTGGAACAGGATTATAGGGGACAAAAAATACTTATGTGGAAATAAGTTCACGATGGCCGACGTCTTTTTCTACCCTTTCTTGGCCGCTACCGTGCGTTTCGGATGCAAACTGTCCGGCTATGGTTCACTGAAGCAGTATTACGACAGAGTCAGCGCGAGACCTTCAGTTGTTGCCACTATGCCGCCACACTGGAATGGCACCGATGGACCGCAATTATTAAATGACATATAGTCACTCGTCCACTACACTAGATACAAAAATACGACGGACGGTGCTCCTAACTGAACTGTGACGTGGTAACTAGCTAGCTTTACATGCTGGGTAAAATAAAGGCTATAAATAGTTCAACTATTTGTTGCAGGCGACAATTCATTACATGACAAATTTCCCGCCGAGTTTTCAGTTTTCAAATAAGTCATTCTTGACTGTAATTTTCACCGCCCGCTAGCTTGCAGAGAGTTAATTCCGGACATGGCCAGGTGTCACAACCCACAAAATAGAATTGTGAATATATTACTTGGCTAGTATTACATGTATATGACCAATAAAACAGTTATTTTGTCGTATCGTGTGTTTTACTCTATTATTCTACAAAAACATGTATGCCTACATCCCTTGGCTTTACATGCTCTCAAATGTGGTGCTATGTTTGGTATAACAAGAGGTGGTATTGATTTGATTGGAAATTGTTATATCTATGTTTGCATTTATTCAATAACCATATGGCAACATATATCTATGTTTGCATTTATTCAATAACCATATGGCAACATATATCTATGTTTGCATTTATTCAATAACCATATGGCAACATATATCTACGTTTGCAGTTCTTCAAATAGATCGAGTTTAAACGAGTGAGTACCAGTTTCTCTGGGATCCCAATATTTGTTTTTCAATGTATCAAGCTGTCAGGAATATCTGTAATGGTAAAACTGGCGGTTTAAATCATTAGACTTTTACTATCAGGAACATAACTAGGTCAAAACGTAGATCAATGATAGTACAAGATATAAAATAGCCTAAATATAGACTCGCAACAATGAGTAATGAGCGGGAAGATCCAGATACGGTTGAATGATTCAGATTTGTTACTCATCTCAAGTAACCCACTTAAAACATCGTATGAAATAAAAGATATTTGAAAAATTCAATTTTTGCATATGGGTAGCAATGCTGCTACACATTCTAACATTATACTTTGTATGCTTATGTTCATTCGGTCACGCACTTGTTTACAACCGGAACGCATCGTCCGCACTTGTTTACATTCGGAATGCATCGTCCCCATTTGTCCCACGTTGTCTTTTTTAATTAAATGACTTGATATGTTGATTCATACCTCTGTTAGCTAAGTCTGTTAGGGACATTTCTACATCCCCGCGAGAGGTTCGACATTAGAGGAGGATAGATGGATAGTCTTTCATGTTCAAAATATATACGTTGTTTTCTACATCCTCTGTTGTTTCACGCATGCGCGCTGTGCGTGTTTACATTTGTGTGTTGATAAACAAGTTCGCGTATACGACGGTTTAAATTTATTGGAATATTTTTGTTTCTGAGCGACTATTTCGATTTTTGTAAACACACACATATTAGTATTTATATTTTACACAAAACATCCTTATTACGATGTAATGCTGCTTTAAGATGGGTAAAATAAAACGCCATAAAACAAAACCATGTTTTAACACTAAGAACAAATATCAGCCACATATTGTCTAATAAAAGAAACAAAGTAACCCCACTCTATAAACACATGATATAGAATGGGTTACAGACGGATCTGTAGTCCAGTGGAAACACGCTGGACTGGTAATCCAGGGATAGCAGGTTCGATCCCCCGTCTGACCCTAATAAAATTAACAGTCTTTCAGATGTCACTTTAAACCGAGGTCTCGTGTCGGTGCTTTACACTGTGCACGTAAAAGAACCAGAGGAGTCTATGTCTGTATCATTGCACTATCCTCCACAATCTATAATGAATACTCTCTTCAGGAGGCGTCGCTCATATGGGCAACCGGTAGCGACGATAAATAAACGTAAACACACATATAGAAGGGAAGGTTGGGATGGTGGGAAATTATTTTCTTGTTTATTCGAAAACGAGGCTGGTTGATAAAAACCAGTTACCGTTTACTGCCGAAATTGTTCCAGCTTACGAATGACAAAAACTATGCATACGGCCGAATATGTTCTTTGTCCTTATCAACTTATTTATATGTATTAATAAATACTTTATTAAGAAATGCATTGATGCATTAGTATTTTACCTGTACACATATTTCGCGGCGCCTTTGATGCTTTGCATCAAAGGCGCCGCGAAATATGTGTACAAGTAAAATACGTACATGGGTAATGGTACCTGTATATTGGACGACGAACATGCACGTAACGTAACGTAACGTTCTTGACATACCATGACGTGATATACAGCGGTATGCATTCATTTTGGAATTACTTAGTTTATGCAGCATGAATTTATTTTAGCTCGATTGCGAAACAAGTTCTTACAACTTATACTAATCACTTTCGAGACCTCATTCCTGATGGAATCCATCGCCACGAGGGAGAGGAGGGGCAACGTGGAAAGTAAAATCGTAACGGACCAAGCGGGGCTCGAACTCCGGGCCTTTCGCATCTGGCGCTATCACGACTTTCACTCTGGACATTGTGGATTCTGAGAAAGATCGCTACAGGATCACAATGTGAGCAGATGTTCATTAGGTAATGAGACATGCAACATAATCAAGTATCTGCGCATTGTGGTTTATGAGGAGACGCTTGTTATAGATTTACTATATAATTCTACAGGAAATAGAGACAAACAATTTCACCAAAGACTTGCAACCATGCTTTTTGACGAATCGATACGACTTGAGCAAACTTGAGATCATATTCACGCTGGTAACTATGTAGACGATTTTTTTTAAATGGTGGCTCTCATTTAACCCAGTGACCCAATTCTAAGACACGATGAGCTAATTTGAACAATCGTGAAATAGGATCACCTAATTATAATAGCAATCACGGAAGATTCACGAGAATTGCACCAGTGGTTCAGGACGACATGTCGTTTGAAGCAAAATATTGGCGACGGATGACGACGGATAAAAAACGATCACCAAAACTCGCATTCGAGTAGCTTATGCTATGGTGAGCTAAAGTGCAAGAACTTTACCGTCTAACTGTACTCATCTAAAGTAGGTGTAACGAAATTTATTTCAATCTGTTGTTGAATCCTTTCTAACATGCACTCCTTGGTATAGAACAAAGTCCGTACATAGCATAAAAGTAGACATTTTCTCCTAAAACCATGGCAGAGTTCTTACTGCCGCAGCATGCTGGCAAATACTTTTATATATTATGCGAAAGGGAGATAATCCAAATAAATTGTGCAGAATTAGAGACTGGTAAATTACTGCCCCCTGAATACTCTTAAGGATGATGGGTAGTTTAGTTTAAACATATTTTATTCAGTTCATTCAATATATATACGGTATATAAATACAACAGGATATCTGAAATGGATTGGAAAACAAGCTGAGAGCTTATGTAAATTCCTTTCCATTTTTAAGGATGATGGGTATACTCTAAGGATGATGGGTATACTTAATTGGTTTCTTCTGATGTTATTGTTGTTTGCTTTGCACAACATGCTATCAATTTCCACCTCTTTCTCATCCTATTAAATTACTAAATCCTGACGGATGTGAGGCAGTATATCCAATGTACACATGGAATAACGTTAATCATTCCACAACATCTGGTAAGGGAATAACAGTAAAAACAAAGGATTCCAAATAGAACGACCAATTCACTTTCGGGATAAATTGGAGTTTATCTGCCAAGGGAGGTAATAGAAAAAACGACATGAACAGCATAGTGATAAATGCGAATATCTTACCAAATAAAAATTGCATCTTCTGCACGAAATCCGGAAGAGAAAGAATTAATTCTGAGAAGAGAAATGTTCAAATCGAACAAGTAGATTTACGTCTAAGAATTACTTCCGAAATTAGAATAGTTTTATCGCACCGGGCTATGGACTGGAATCCGTGTATTGCATTATCGAGAATTAAAGCGGAATACATAGTTGCATGTAGTATTACATAGTTATAATTATGTTGGCTGTACGATTAGCGCAGTGGTTAGCGCCCTCGCTTCTCATCAATGCAACCCTGGTTCGATCATGTGAACCGGGAAGTATTTGAGATCGTACGGTGGTCATCAAATCGGACAGGTGGGTTTTCTCCGGGTACTCTTCTAGCCTGGGTGCCAGTCTGTCGATTTTTCACTTTTTAACTTCTGGCAAAATGATCAGAAACTCAATACGGCCCAATTAATAGTCTCGGTGTTAAAATATATTTATTTGATTGACCAGGCAAAATATATCGACGCCTGTTCCAAGGCTAGTTTCCTTCCACACGAATGACAACATTTACGCTTTCATCCACGCCAACGAGAGTGATTGTTAAATTGAACTTAAATTGTTGATTGAAGTTGTTAAAACTTGCTTCGCAATCGTTGTAAAATAAATAAAGTTTAAACTTTAGGAATACATAGTTACGTATATGAATACATATTTGCATGCAGGATTACATAGTTACGTGTACGCTTACATAGTTACGTGTACGATTACATAGTTACGTATAGAAATGCAAATTTATATGCAGGATTACAAAGTGGAACGTGTTGATGAACATATACTTTGTTAACTCGTCTGATTGCAACTCCATGGGGCGCGAGTTAAATCCTTCATTGAAGCAAAATATTATTGCCAATATTTCGGATTGGACAATATACTGAGCTCCCGTGTCGGTTCTATTTACCCGGCAGTTCTATGTACCCGACAGTTCTATGTACCCGACAGTTCTATGTACCCGACATTTATATGTACCCGGCAGTTCTATGTACCCGAAAGTTCTATGTACCCGACATTTATATGTACCCGGCAGTTCTATGTACCCGACAGTTCTATGTACCAGTTCTATGTACCCGACAGTTCTATGTACCCGACATTTATATGTACCCGGCAGTTCTATGTACCAGAAAGTTCTATGTACCCGGCAGTTCTATGTACCCGACAGTTCTATGTACCCGGCAGTTCTATGTACCCGGCAGTTCTATGTACCCGACAGTTCTATGTACCCGACAGTTCTATGTACCCGACAGTTCTATGTACCCGACAGTTCTATGTACCCGGCAGTTCTATGTACCCGGCAGTTCTATGTACCCGACATTTATATGTACCCGGCAGTTCTATGTACCCGACAGTTATATGTACCCGACAGTTCTATGTACCCGACAGTTCTATGTACCCGACAGTTCTATGTACCCGGCAGTTCTATGTACCCGACAGTTATATGTACCCGACAGTTCTATGTACCCGACAGTTATATGTACCCGACAGTTCTATGTACCCGACAGTTCTATGTACCCGGCAGTTCTATGTACCCGACAGTTATATGTACCCGACAGTTATATGTACCCGACAGTTCTATGTACCCGACAGTTCTATGTACCCGACAGTTCTATGTACCCGGCAGTTCTATGTACCCGACATTTATATGTACCCGACAGTTCTATGTACCCGACATTTATATGTACCCGGCAGTTCTATGTACCCGACATTTATATGTACCCGACAGTTCTATGTACCCGACAGTTATATGTACCCGACAGTTCTATGTACCCGACAGTTCTATGTACCCGACAGTTATATGTACCCGACAGTTATATGTACCCGGCAGTTCTATGTACCCGACAGTTCTATGTACATGACAGTTATATGTATCCGACAGTTCTATGTACCCGACAGTTCTATGTACCCGGCAGTTCTATGTACCCGACAGTTATATGTACATGACAGTTCTATGTACCCGACAGTTCTATGTACCCGACATTTATATGTACCCGGCAGTTCTATGTACATGACAGTTCTATGTACCCGACAGTTCTATGTACCCGACAGTTCTATGTACCCGGCAGTTCTATGTACCCGACAGTTCTATGTACCCGACATTTATATGTACCCGGCAGTTCTATGTACCCGGCAGTTCTATGTACCCGACACTTCTATTGACTCGACAGTTCTATGTATCCGACAGTTCTATGTACCCGACAGTTCTATGTACCCGGCAGTTCTATGTACCCGACAGTTCTATGTACATGACAGTTCTATGTACCCGACAGTTCTATGTACCCGACAGTTCTATGTACATGACAGTTCTATGTACCCGACAGTTCTATGTACCCGACAGTTATATGTACCCGACACTTATATTTACCCGACAGTTCTATGTACATGACAGTTCTATGTACCCGACAGTTCTATGTACCCGACAGTTCTATGTACCCGACAGTTCTATGTACCCGACAGTTCTATGTACCCGACAGTTCTATGTACCCGACAGTTCTATGTACCCGACAGTTCTATGTACCCGACAGTTCTATGTACCCGGCAGTTTTATGTACCCGGCAGTTCTATGTACACGACAGTTCTATGTACCCGGCAGTTCTATGTACCCGGCATTTATATGTACCCGACAGTTCTATGTACCCGACATTTATATGTATCCGACAGTTCTATGTACCCGACAGTTCTATGTACCCGGCAGTTATATGTACCCGACAGTTCTATGTACCCGACAGTTCTATGTACCCGACAGTTCTATGTACACGACAGTTCTATGTACCCGACTGTTCTATGTACCCGACAGTTCTATGTACCCGACAGTTCTATGTACACGACAGTTCTATGTACCCAACAGTTCTATGTACCCGACATTTCTATGTATCCGACAGTTCTATGTACCCGACAGTTCTATGTACCCGAGAGTTCTATGTACCCGACAGTTCTATGTACCCGACAGTTATATGTACCCGGCAGTTCTATGTACCCGGCAGTTCTATGTACACGACAGTTCTATGTACCCGGCAGTTCTATGTACCCGGCATTTATATGTACCCGACAGTTCTATGTACCCGATATTTATATGTATCCGACAGTTCTATGTACCCGACAGTTCTATGTACCCGGCAGTTATATGTACCCGACAGATCTATGTACCCGACAGTTCTATGTACCCGACAGTTCTATGTACACGACAGTTCTATGTACCCGACAGTTCTATGTACCCGGCAGTTCTATGTACCCGGCAGTTCTATGTACCCGACAGTTCTATGTACCCGACATTTATATGTACCCGGCAGTTATATGTACCCGACAGTTATATGTACCCGACAGTTCTATGTACCCAACAGATCTATGTACACGACAGTTCTATGTACCCGACAGTTCTATGTACCCGACAGTTCTATGTACCCGACAGTTCTATGTACCCGACAGTTCTATGTACCCGGCAGTTCTATGTACCCGGCAGTTCTATGTACACGACAGTTCTATGTACCCGGCAGTTCTATGTACCCGGCATTTATATGTACCCGACAGTTCTATGTACCCGATATTTATATGTATCCGACAGTTCTATGTACCCGACAGTTCTATGTACCCGGCAGTTATATGTACCCGACAGATCTATGTACCCGACAGTTCTATGTACCCGACAGTTCTATGTACACGACAGTTCTATGTACCCGACAGTTCTATGTACCCGGCAGTTCTATGTACCCGGCAGTTCTATGTACCCGACAGTTCTATGTACCCGACATTTATATGTACCCGGCAGTTATATGTACCCGACAGTTATATGTACCCGACAGTTCTATGTACCCAACAGATCTATGTACACGACAGTTCTATGTACCCGACAGTTCTATGTACCCGACAGTTCTATGTACCCGACAGTTCTATGTACACGACAGTTCTATGTACCCGGCAGTTCTATGTACCCGGCATTTATATGTACCCGACAGTTCTATGTACCCGACATTTATATGTATCCGACAGTTCTATGTACCCGACAGTTCTATGTACCCGGCAGTTATATGTACCCGGCAGTTCTATGTACCCGACAGTTATATGTACCCGACAGTTATATGTACCCGACAGTTCTATGTACCCGACAGTTCTATGTACCCGGCAGTTCTATGTACCCGGCAGTTCTATGTACCCGACATTTATATGTACCAGACAGTTCTATGTACCCGACATTTATATATACCCGGCAGTTCTATGTACATGACATTTATATGTACCCGACAGTTCTATGTACCCGACATTTATATATACCCGGCAGTTCTATGTACCCGACATTTATATGTACCCGACAGTTATATGTACCCGATATTTATATGTACCCGACAGTTCTATGTACCCGACATTTATATGTACCCGACAGTTCTATGTACCCGACAGTTATATGTACCCGACAGTTCTATGTACCCGAAAGTTCTATGTACCCGAAAGTTCTATGTACCCGACAGTTCTATGTACCCGACATTTATATGTACCCGGCAGTTATATGTACCCGACAGTTATATGTACCCGACAGTTCTATGTACATGACAGTTATATGTATCCGACAGTTCTATGTACCCGACAGTTCTATGTACCCGGCAGTTCTATGTACCCGACAGTTATATGTACATGACAGTTCTATGTACCCGACAGTTCTATGTACCCGACATTTATATGTAATTGGCAGTTCTATGTACATGACAGTTCTATGTACCCGACAGTTCTATGTACCCGGCACTTCTATGTACTCGGCAGTTCTATGTACCCGACAGTTCTATGTACCCGACATTTATATGTACCCGGCAGTTCTATGTACCCGGCAGTTCTATGTACCCGACACTTCTATTGACTCGACAGTTCTATGTATCCGACAGTTCTATGTACCCGACAGTTATATGTACCTGGCAGTTCTATGTACCCGACAGTTCTATGTACATGACAGTTATATGTACCCGACAGTTATATGTACCCGACAGTTCTATGTACATGACAGTTCTATGTACCCGACAGTTCTATGTACCCGACAGTTATATGTACCCGACACTTCTATTTACCCGACAGTTCTATGTACATGACAGTTCTATGTACCCGACAGTTCTATGTACCCGACAGTTCTATGTACCCGGCAGTTCTATGTACCCGACAGTTCTATGTACCTGACAGTTCTATGTACCCGACAGTTATATGTACCCGACAGTTCTATGTACCCGGCAGTTCTATGTACATGACATTTATATGTACCCGACAGTTCTATGTACCCGACATTTATATATACCCGGCAGTTCTATGTACCCGACATTTATATGTACCCGACAGTTATATGTACCCGATATTTATATGTACCCGACAGTTCTATGTACCCGACATTTATATGTACCCGACAGTTCTATGTACCCGACAGTTATATGTACCCGACAGTTCTATGTACCCGAAAGTTATATGTACCCGAAAGTTCTATGTACCCGACAGTTCTATGTACCCGACATTTATATGTACCCGGCAGTTATATGTACCCGACAGTTCTATGTACCCGACAGTTCTATGTACATGACAGTTATATGTATCCGACAGTTCTATGTACCCGACAGTTATATGTACCCGGCAGTTCTATGTACCCGACAGTTATATGTACATGACAGTTCTATGTACCCGACAGTTCTATGTACCCGACATTTATATGTAATCGGCAGTTCTATGTACATGACAGTTCTATGTACCCGACAGTTCTATGTACCCGGCACTTCTATGTACCCGGCAGTTCTATGTACCCGACAGTTCTATGTACCCGACATTTATATGTACCCGGCAGTTCTATGTACCCGGCAGTTCTATGTACCCGACACTTCTATTGACTCGACAGTTCTATGTATCCGACAGTTCTATGTACCCGACAGTTCTATGTACCCGGCAGTTCTATGTACCCGACAGTTCTATGTACATGACAGTTCTATGTACCCGACAGTTCTATGTACCCGACAGTTCTATGTACATGACAGTTCTATGTACCCGACAGTTCTATGTACCCGACAGTTATATGTACCCGACACTTCTATCTACCCGACAGTTCTATGTACATGACAGTTCTATGTACCCGACAGTTCTATGTACCCGACCGTTCTATGTACCCGGCAGTTCTATGTACCCGACAGTTCTATGTACCTGACAGTTCTATGTACCCGACAGTTCTATGTACCCGACAGTTCTATGTACCCGACCGTTCTATGTACCCGGCAGTTTTATGTACCCGGCAGTTCTATGTACACGACAGTTCTATGTACCCGGCAGTTCTATGTACCCGGCATTTATATGTACCCGACAGTTCTATGTACCCGACATTTATATGTATCCGACAGTTCTATGTACCCGACAGTTCTATGTACCCGGCAGTTATATGTACCCGACAGTTCTATGTACCCGACAGTTCTATGTACCCGACAGTTCTATGTACACGACAGTTCTATGTACCCGACTGTTCTATGTACCCGACAGTTCTATGTACCCGACAGTTCTATGTACACGACAGTTCTATGTACCCAACAGTTCTATGTACCCGACATTTCTATGTATCCGACAGTTCTATGTACCCGACAGTTCTATGTACCCGACAGTTCTATGTACCCGACAGTTATATGTACCCGGCAGTTCTATGTACCCGGCAGTTCTATGTACACGACAGTTCTATGTACCCGGCAGTTCTATGTACCCGGCATTTATATGTACCCGACAGTTCTATGTACCCGATATTTATATGTATCCGACAGTTCTATGTACCCGACAGTTCTATGTACCCGGCAGTTATATGTACCCGACAGATCTATGTACCCGACAGTTCTATGTACCCGACAGTTCTATGTACACGACAGTTCTATGTACCCGACAGTTCTATGTACCCGGCAGTTCTATGTACCCGGCAGTTCTATGTACCCGACAGTTCTATGTACCCGACATTTATATGTACCCTGCAGTTATATGTACCCGACAGTTATATGTACCCGACAGTTCAATGTACCCAACAGATCTATGTACACGACAGTTCTATGTACCCGACAGTTCTATGTACCCGACAGTTCTATGTACCCGACAGTTCTATGTACACGACAGTTCTATGTACCCGACATTTATATGTACCCGGCAATTCTATGTACCCGGCAGTTCTATGTACCCGACACTTCTATTGACTCGACAGTTCTATGTATCCGACAGTTCTATGTACCCGACAGTTCTATGTACCCGGCAGTTCTATGTACCCGACAGTTCTATGTACATGACAGTTCTATGTACCCGACAGTTCTATGTACCCGACAGTTCTATGTACATGACAGTTCTATGTACCCGACAGTTCTATGTACCCGACAGTTATATGTACCCGACACTTCTATTTACCCGACAGTTCTATGTACATGACAGTTCTATGTACCCGACAGTTCTATGTACCCGACCGTTCTATGTACCCGGCAGTTCTATGTACCCGACAGTTCTATGTACCTGACAGTTCTATGTACCCGACAGTTCTATGTACCCGACAGTTCTATGTACCCGACAGTTCTATGTACCCGGCAGTTTTATGTACCCGGCAGTTCTATGTACACGACAGTTCTATGTACCCGGCAGTTCTATGTACCCGGCATTTATATGTACCCGACAGTTCTATGTACCCGACATTTATATGTATCCGACAGTTCTATGTACCCGACAGTTCTATGTACCCGGCAGTTATATGTACCCGACAGTTCTATGTACCCGACAGTTCTATGTACCCGACAGTTCTATGTACACGACAGTTCTATGTACCCGACTGTTCTATGTACCCGACAGTTCTATGTACCCGACAGTTCTATGTACACGACAGTTCTATGTACCCAACAGTTCTATGTACCCGACATTTCTATGTATCCGACAGTTCTATGTACCCGACAGTTCTATGTACCCGACAGTTCTATGTACCCGACAGTTATATGTACCCGGCAGTTCTATGTACCCGGCAGTTCTATGTACACGACAGTTCTATGTACCCGGCAGTTCTATGTACCCGGCATTTATATGTACCCGACAGTTCTATGTACCCGATATTTATATGTATCCGACAGTTCTATGTACCCGACAGTTCTATGTACCCGGCAGTTATATGTACCCGACAGATCTATGTACCCGACAGTTCTATGTACCCGACAGTTCTATGTACACGACAGTTCTATGTACCCGACAGTTCTATGTACCCGGCAGTTCTATGTACCCGGCAGTTCTATGTACCCGACAGTTCTATGTACCCGACATTTATATGTACCCGGCAGTTATATGTACCCGACAGTTATATGTACCCGACAGTTCAATGTACCCAACAGATCTATGTACACGACAGTTCTATGTACCCGACAGTTCTATGTACCCGACAGTTCTATGTACCCGACAGTTCTATGTACACGACAGTTCTATGTACCCGGCAGTTCTATGTACCCGGCATTTATATGTACCCGACAGTTCTATGTACCCGACATTTATATGTATCCGACAGTTCTATGTACCCGACATTTATATGTACCCGACAGTTCTATGTACCCGACAGTATATGTACCCGACAGTTCTATGTACCCGAAAGTTCTATGTACCCGAAAGTTCTATGTACCCGACAGTTCTATGTACCCGACATTTATATGTACCCGGCAGTTCTATGTACCCGACAGTTCTATGTACCCGACAGTTCTATGTACATGACAGTTATATGTATCCGACAGTTCTATGTACCCGACAGTTCTATGTACCCGGCAGTTCTATGTACCCGACAGTTATATGTACATGACAGTTCTATGTACCCGACAGTTCTATGTACCCGACATTTATATGTAATCGGCAGGTCTATGTACATGACAGTTCTATGTACCCGACAGTTCTATGTACCCGACAGTTCTATGTACCCGACAGTTCTATGTACCCGGCAGTTCTATGTACCCGGCAGTTATATGTACCCGACAGTTCTATGTACCCGACAGTTCTATGTACCCGACAGTTCTATGTACACGACATTTCTATGTATCCGACAGTTCTATGTTCCCGACTGTTCTATGTACCCGACAGTTCTATGTACCCGACAGTTCTATGTACCCGACAGTTCTATGTATCGGACAGTTATATGTACCCGACAGTTCTATGTACCCGACCGTTCTATGTACCCGGCAGTTCTATGTACCCGACAGTTCTATGTATCCGACAGTTTTATGTACACGACAGTTCTATGTACCCGACAGTTCTATGTATCCGACAGTTCTATGTACCCGACAGTGCTATGTACCCGGCAGTTTTATGTACCCGACAGTTCTATGTACCCGACAGTTCTATGTATCCGACATTTATATGTACCCGGCAGTTCTATGTACCCGACAGTTCTATGTACCCGACCGTTCTATGTACCTGACATATTAGATAACCAGAGATTCATCCGGAATTGCAATGTCTTGTACAATCATCATCACAAATAAACGGACACATATAATTGGAGGCGTCTCCTGGGGTGACAAACGGGCGAAGATAGTTTACACAAATTTATATTAGCTCGATTGCGAAACATTTTCTTACAACTTATATTAATCTCGAGACCTCATTCCTGATGGAATCCATCGCCACGAGGGAGAGAGAATAGGCAATGTGGAATTTAAATGCCTTGAGTAAGGGCACAATGTAACTGCTCCAGCCGGGCTCGAACTCCAGACATGTCGCACCTGAAGCGAATGCGCTACCATTGCGCTATCACGACTTCCGCGAAGATAAATACACGTTCGAAATAATAATAAAGCACTGTCTATTAACTGATTCCATGTTAATTTAATAACATGAATAAAGTACAAACATATACATTTACAGTCAAACCTGTGTTAGTGGTCACCTCCATTAATCAACCAACCAGCAACTTTCCAGATTCTCAATATGTTCTTGTATTATACATTTTACCTTTATTAAGCAGCAACCTGTGCTAAGCAGCCACTTTCTGTGATTCCCTTGGCTGGCTGCTTAAAACAGGTTTGACTGTAGTTACACAATTTCTAAATAAGCATTACAAAAATAATAGATAATTGTAAACATTTCAAGCTATTCATTTTCTATTGTTCAAAACGAGTAAAACGTTCCCATCTTTGCTAAATACAATCGACAATACGGTTCTATGTTTTAGTCACCTTCTTGTATGTTAGAAGATAGCTTAGAAACCGCATGATTTTAGATACAGTATTTTAATGAACCGTTAAGTCATTTAGATAATGTTGGATTACAATCTACATCTGATATGTCAAATTCGGTTATGTCGAATTCTCCGGTTATCTCGAAGTCGGATCAAAGTACCGTGTCAGATACTATCATTTTTTATATAACTGGATCTGTTTATATCGAATTTCGTTAAGTCAAACTTCGGTTATGTCGAAGTATTTTGTTCGGTTCGACGGAATTCGACATAACGTATGTCGACTGTATATACAAAATTCTCCCGCTGCATCAAATAGTAAGGCACACACATTATGTCCAATGCAATTGGTCAAGTGCATGGGTTCAAGCTTCTGTATATGTAGGTATCACTTTATGCTTTCTTTCAGAGATATCAGTTCGAAATGATCGTCTTTTATTATCGAGCCAGGCCGTCTAGCAACTTCATACGATTGTTCCTCATTAGGCCCACTATCAAACTCTCTATGTAGTATTCCTACGGCACGCATTTCGAGATCATCTGGTGTCGTATCGTACCACTGTTCGTCCTCATCGGAATGAACCTGCATTTTATTTTCAACATCATCGTCTTCGTCATCATCATCATCATCATCATCATATATTTCTTGATCACTCTCTTCATTGTCCTCTGGTCCGATTGACAATTCAATCATTAGCTTCACATCTTCTCTCTTGGGAATGTTTTTCTGTTAAAATTCAAATTGATAATTACTGAATTCACGGATGCTTGCTTGTTAATACAAGAAGTACACGCTCGACAATGCGACAACGGATGCTTGCTTGTTAATACAAGAAGTACAAGCGCGACAATACAACAACGGATGCATCGAGTTACAGGCTGCTTCTAGAGGGCTCTAGGTGAGGTTAGCATAGTTACAAAGGATGCTTGCTTGTTAATACAAGAAGTACAAGCGCGACAATACAACAACGGATGCTTGCTTGTAAATACAAGAAGTACAAGGGCGACAATACAACAACGGATGCTTGCTTGTAAATACAAGAAGTACAAGGGCGACAATACAACAACGGATGCTTGCTTGTAAATACAAGAAGTACAAGGGCGACAATACAACAACGGATGCTTGCTTGTAAATACAAGAAGTACAAGGGCGACAATACAACAACGGATGCATCGAGTTACAGGCTGCTTCTAGAGTACTCTAGGGGAGGTTAGCATAGTTACAAAGGATGTTTGTTTTGTTCGGGTTTTACGCCTAGAGACCTGCCTTCACGATAACCTTAAACGCGCCCAATGCTTGGTGACTCCAGAAAAATGGTGTGGACCTGTTTCATCATGAATGGGGGGTGGGCGGGAGTTGTTAAAGTCACACCACAAGCTTGGTGACTCCAGCAAAATGGTGTGGACCTGTTCCATCATGAATGGGGGTGGGCGAGAGTTGTTAAAGTCACACCAACAACTTGGTGACTCCAGCAAAATGGTGTGGACCTGTTCCATCATGAATGGGGGTGGGCGGGAGTTGTTAAAGTCAAACCAACAGCTTGGCGACTCTCCGGCTATTATTGGTGGAAGAAGACCCCGGGTGCCCCTCCGAGCAATATTTCATGTGGTAATTGATTGTACATTGTTTAGTATAATAAATACCATGAGTTCACCCTCAAGAATCTCCTGTCCAATTACGACAGCCTCGTGCACGGTGTAGAACAGGCACGTGTAGTCGACAGTTTTATAGAATTCAGCGTTACGTAGCATCAGTCGTACATCAGCTGTAATAGACAAAACATGACCGGTATTTATACATTACCGACAACTTCGCGTATATATAGAAATACAAATGTTTGATGAACTGGAGTTGTGTTTCTAATACAGTACTGAAATTAGTTTGCAAGCTTAATGTTGCTGAAATAATTAAGACAATACACGTAATTACAAATCGGTAATGCGTTTTGGAAAAATGAATACGATAATCCATCAGAAACGAAATGCATCTATAATGCATATCTAGAAGATATAATTGTTTGATTCCAAAAACGAGCTGCAAGACTAATTCTTGACAAAGATGTTTACACTCCTTCTTCCGAACCTTTCTCAACTCTCAATTGGATGACTTTCCAAGAAAGGGTTAGCTTTCAAAAAGCAGTCTTAATGTTTAAAACACTCAATGGCCTAGCACCTGTCTATCTGCAAGAGTCGTTCAGATTTACTGTCGACGTTCGAACTCAAAACCTGCGATCATCCGCCAATCTCCAACTCTACCCTCTTAAGCCAACTACTGAGGTGTTTAGGAAACCTTTCTTATATTCAGGGTCACACTTGTGGAATTCCCTCCCTTATCACACCAAAACAGCACATTGTGATCCACGCTTCAAAGTTTTATATGTCATGTGGTGCAAAGAACAGAACAATAACCTAATAAACTGATAATATACACTTATACATGAATATAAGTATTAGTTATTGCAGCTTATATCTTATTTTCTATGAACGTTTTACTGGTTACTGTTTACATGTTTCATTATGCCATTTCATGTTTTAATTTGTTGAGGGCCTCGTGGTAGATTGACTTAGCCGTTCTAATGAGTTCTCTCGTTAAATAAAGTCTTTATTATTATTATTATAAAGTAAATTCAACTTACGCTTGCACCCAGCAAGGAAAACTTTGATTCCTACTTCTTTGTAATCTTTGACGATCTGAAAGTAAGTACATGTTGTTGTAATACAAAGTAGGAACTATGCACAACTTTGTCTGAAATCGGCCCCAATTTTTAATTGACAAATTGAAGATGGAGCTTAATACAAAAAGGAGAGATAGAAGAACCTTAATTAATAACAGCTCCCAGTGGAAGTCGTGATAGCGCTGTGGTAGCGCGTTCGTTTCAGGTATGAAATGCCCCGAGTTCGAGCCCCACTTGAGCCGTTACGATTGTGCCTTTAGGCAAGGCATTTAAATTCTACATTGCCTCTCCTCTCCCTCCTCATGGCAATGGATTCCAATAGGAATGAGAGGTATTAATATAAGTTGTATGAACTTGTTTCGCAATCGAGCTAAAATAAATTTGTATGAACTAACCTCCCCCCAAATGGCCATAAAAACCTGTCCCGGAGAACTGTATGTACGCGAGTTCAGGCATAACACACAAACAATGGACACACATATTCATTAATTGTAAGTACAATGTATATAGAACCCCTGGAACAACAGAGTGAATATTGAAATTCGGTTCTACTTAGTACCAGGTTAAATAGTATGTGGACAAAAAGCTAGCCGCAGAGGTGTTACTATATCAAATTCAACTATATATATGACGTCCTACCAAATGTTACGAGATTACCAATCACACAGCTTAACAATACAGTCAAAACTGTGATAAAGGTCACCTCCGAATAAAGGCCGCATACGAAAAACCTGTCTCTAAAGACCACCATTCTTCTCTCCCGTCGATCCATTTTCAATGCATTTAACCCTCTATTGAGAGGCCACCTGCCAACAAAGGCCACGTTTTTACTTTCCCGAGGGTGGCCTTTATAGACAGGTTTGACCGTACATGTATCTCATTAATAATCTACAGATGGGGAAGAGTCCGCCTCCGTGGTCGAGTGGTTAATGTCGCTGGCTTGTATACCACAATAACCTATCATCACTGATGGTCACGGATTCGAGCCCCGCTCTCAGAGACCGTGTCTCTATATGAAACAGTTGGTAGTTTCTTACGAAGGTTGGTGCACCAAGTACTGGTTGACCGCTGAAGCCTACCCAGGAAAGGTGTTGTTAGGCGATATAGCCCAAAATGGTGCTAATGAAGGCGTAAAACCCGAACAAACAATGAACAAACAAAAAATTAAAATAAAATAAAAAGAAAATTTGATTCCAATAAAAATGACGGTATGCAACTTTGCATGATTCTAGCTTCGCACAGTTCTGATACAAGTGTTTGAAGCGTATAAAGGGAGAATCCATAAAGTGTTCAGCTGGACTGGTAATCCAGGGATCGCAGGTTCGATCCCCCGTCTGACCCTAATAAAATTAACAGTCTTTCAGATGGGACGTTAAACCGAGGTCTCGTGTCGATGCTTTACACCGTGCACGTAAAAGAAACAGAGGAGATTCTGGAATGGGTCTCTGTCTGTATCATTGAACTATCCTCCAAAATCTAAAATGACTAATCTCTTCGGGAGGCGTCGCTCATATGGGCAACCGGTAGCGACGATAAATAAACGTAAAACACACACTGAGGAACCAACATGATAAATAAACCTTTAAAAAAAGCAACAACGAACATCTTACACTTGAGAGTTGTTTAACTGCCACGGAATCCACGTAGTTGACGACAGATAGGTCTAGGATTAACACCTTGATTGGTGGCTGCCACGATTTGGAAAATCTCTCAAGTATTAGTTTATTCTCTGTAGCCTTTTTAATCTGCTCCTCGTATTCGTCTACATGTCTGTGCGTAATTATTTCTATGTTAGGACGTATCTTCCGCGACTGAAATGTAAACATACAACAAACCTAAAATACTATAGTATTGTCTACCTGTCTGTGCGTAATTATTTCTATGTTAGGACGTATCTTCCGCGCCTGAAATGTAAACATACAACAAACCTAAAATACTATAGTATTGTCTACCGGCTTGGGCGTAATTATTTCTATGTTAGGACGTATCTTCCGCGCCTGAAATGTAAACATGCAACGAGAGTTTGGTCGAATTCTATCATGTGAGGAAGCAATCCAGCTGACTTACGAACGGTCGGTGGTTCTACCCATCTGTGTCTGAAATACTGCTTGGAAGATCACCCTCGGTGGTCAACCAGCACATAATTGTGTTCAAGCACATCTGTATTTGAAATACATAAATATATTAAGCATAATTAGTACACAGGCACCAGACTAACTAGTAAACATTACTTACTATATGACCATAGGCCAAAAAAAACAAAACATTTTTGTGTGTCTGGTGCCTGTGAATTAGTACATATTGATGTGTCTTTTTTAAGGGTCATATTTATATAAAGACATTGCATAAAGGTGAACATAATAATGTTACCTCTCGTTTCCTCCTCTCGTACGCGACTTGCTCAAGTTCTTGCTTGCGCCGTTGCAGCGTCTCGTGCATGGCTTTACGTTTACGTTTTAGAAGTTTGCGGGGTGTCAGCTTGGTTTTCTCGTACAGACGGTCGCGGAAGTGCTCGGCATTTGCAAAGTAGATTGATGTCTCAAATCGGAATATTTTCATGCCTGGTACTTCCTTTACCTAATACAGAACAAACAGAAACACCCGTATACATGACCATGCCTGGTACTTCCTTTACCTAATACAGAACAAACAGAAACACCTGTATACATGACCATGCCTGGTACTTCCTTTACCTAATACAGAACAAACAGAAACACCTGTATACATGACCATGCCTGGTACTTCCTTTACCTAATACAGAACAAACAGAAACACCTGTATACATGACCATCCCTGGCACCTACAGCTATGTTGTAAACTGTCACGTCAACATCAAACTCGAGCTCTTCTTTACCGACATCGTGTACAGTATTTACTAGTTTATACACATTTATTTTAGCTCAATTGCGAAACAAGTTCTTGCAACTTATATTAATCACTCTCGATACCTGATTCCTGATGGAATCGATCGCCACGAGGGAGAGAAGAGACAACGCGTTGGTATTTATTCTTTTGACATGTTTATTCCATTGTCAACAGAGCGAGAGCGCGCGAGAGAGAGACGGATAGAGGGGGGGGGGAGGGGGGGGGGGGGGGAGAGAAGAGATAATGTGGAATTTAAATGCCGTGCCCAAAGGCACAATCGTAACGACTACAGCAGAGCGCGAGCTCTGGGCCTTTCGCACCTGAAGCGAACGCGCTACCACAGCGCCACCACAGCGCCACCACAGCGCTATCACTGCGCCACCACAGCGCTACCACAGCGCTACCACAGCGCCACCACAGCGCTACCATTGTGCTACCACTGCGCCACCACAGCGCTACCACAGCGCTACCACAGCGCCACCACAGCGCCACAACAGCGCTACCACTGCGCTACCACAGCGCTACCACAGCGCTACTACTGCGCCACCACTGCGCTACTACTGCGCCACCACAGCGCTACCACAGCGCTACCACAGCGCTACCACTGCGCCACCACAGCGCTACCACAGCGCTACTACAGCGCCACCGCTGCGCTACTACTGCGCCACCACAGCGCTACCACAGCGCTACCACTGCGCTACCACAGCGCTACCACTGTGCTACCACTGTGCTACCACAGCGCTACTACTGCGCCACCACAGCACTACCACTGCGCTACCACTGTGCTACCACTGCGCTACCACAGCGCTACCACAGCGCTACCACTGTGCTACCACAGCGCTACCACTGCGCCACCACTGCGCCACCACAGCGCTACCACAGCGCCACCACTGCGCCACCACAGCGCTACCACAGCGCTACCACTGCGCCACCACAGCGCTACCACAGCGCTACCACTGTGCTACCACTGCGCTACCACAGCGCTACCACTGTGCTACCACAGCGCTACCACTGCGCCACCACTGCGCCACCACAGCGCTACCACTGCGCCACCACAGCGCCACCACAGCGCTACCACTGCGCTACCACAGCGCTACCACAGCTCTACCACTGCGCTACCACAGCGCTACCACTGCGCTACCACAGCGCTACCACTGCGCTACCACTGCGCCACCACTGCGCTACCACTGCGCCACCACAGCGCCACCACAGCGCTACCACTGAGCCACCACAGCGCTACCACAGCGATACCACTGAGTTATCACGACTTCCACACAATTCATGTATATGCAAAGATATGGGATATAGTATCTATTGACAATATACGTGGTATACTCTGTATATAAAAACTAATATTTTTAAAGGGAATGTTCATTTTAGAACTATTTCAATGTTTACATTCTCTGAACATTATTATTATTGATTATTGACAAAAGCTGAACTATTAACATGTTACCGTCACGATGTTGCACATATATAATATGTTTCCGTCACGCTGCATAATATATATATATGCTTCCGTCACGATGCAGCACATATATAATATGTTTCCACCACGATGCAGCACATGTTTCCATCACGATGCAGCACATGTTTCTGTCACGATGCAGCACATGTTTCTGTCACGATGCAGCACATATATACTATGTTTCTGTCACGATGCATAATATATAATTATATGCTTCCGTCACAATGTATCACACATATTATACATTTCACGCGTTACGAAGAATAGCGTGAAATATGTGTCTTTCCGCGGAACGTATTCCGTATAGTGGTAGTATTGGTCAGTTACTGCACGGGGTTTTCATGGTATATGTGTTATAAATATCGTGTGTAGAAGTATTGAAAGATTCATTCTACTAGACGATTTCGTGCAGATAACATCAAATTTTATTTCTGAATTTTGACTGTGATCAAAATTT
This sequence comes from Archivesica marissinica, assembly GCA_014843695.1. Classification (NCBI taxonomy): domain Eukaryota; kingdom Metazoa; phylum Mollusca; class Bivalvia; order Venerida; family Vesicomyidae; genus Archivesica; species Archivesica marissinica. Next base: position 58,097,856 of record CM026398.1, on the reverse strand, counting down.
GTAAGACATGTACATGTAATTGTAAAATGTTTAGCGATACATTACAGGCTGTGATGAGGCCCGACATAATGCGATTTGACGTTGACAAACGGGCACAGATTTCCAGGGTTTTTGCTATAGAAAATAGTTTTTATCCTTGGTTTTTTCTGGGCGAGTCAAATCAAAAACGTAGCATTCGGCTGTGAGAGAGAAACAATTTGAAATTGTTTTTAAACAACTTAGAAATCGGGGATCTAAACAATCAATTTCAGGGCGGGTGTCGTTGTCGAAATGTTGCGTTCAGCCTGTAAGCGTATAGAATGTTGCGTTCAGCCTGTAAGCGTATAGAATGTTGCGTTCAGCCTGTAAGCGTATATAATGTTGCGTTCAGCCTGTAAGCGTATAGAAATTATAATGTTATAAGGATGTATTCAATGATTTGCAAATGTACTGTATTTAATAAGACAATACATCATGTATATCCGGTGCCAGATGCTCATCGCCAATAAACAAACGTACACCGTCTAGTCATTGCAATGGAGTGTTTTGTTATTAATGTTTAGTGTAGCAAAGACAATATGTTTACGTCACATATATCACACATATAATATGTTTACGTCACATATATCACACATATAATATGTTTACGTCACATATATCACACATATAATATGCTTACGTCACATATATCACACATATAATATGCTTACGTCACATATATCAAACATATAATATGTAAACGTCACATATATCACACATATAATATGTTTACGTCACATATATCACACATATAATATGTTTACGTCACATATATCACACATATAATATGCTTACATCACATATATCACACATATACTATGTTTACGTCACATATATCACACATATAATATGCTTACGTCACATATATCACACATATAATATGCTTACGTCACAATGCATCACACATATAATATGTTTACGTCACATATATCACACATATAATATGCTTACGTCACATATATCACACATATAATAGGCTTACGTCACAATGCATCACACATATAATATGTTTACGTCACATATATCACACATATAATATGTTTACGTCACAATGCATCACACATATAACATGTTTACGTCACATATATCACACATATAATATGTCTACGTCACAATACATCACACATATAATATATATCACACATATAATATGTTTACGTCACATATATCACACATATAATATGTTTACGTCACATATATCACATATAATATGTTTACGTCACATATATCACACATATAATATGTTTACGTCACATATATCACATAACATATATTACCAGTAATGTTGCCTTGAAATCTTTATAAGCACTGGTTCCGGGTAACTGTCCAAGCTCACTCATCTGGGGTCTAATAATAAAATGTCAAAATATAGAATATTGTTCTCCTCAAAGTCTCGATCTTATTTTGTAAAAGATTAAGATATGTCACTGTACCTGATTCTTACTTAAATTGAATATTCCATGAAAAATAACATTACATCAGTGGTAGTAATACGGTAAAACATAAACTTAGCCCTCAACAATGCCGATTAAATTGGAAACATAACATCAGATTAACTGCGACGCAACGCCGCATACGATCATAATCTATGTTGTTTGCCTAAATATCCTAATTGTAAACAGCATATAGACTGATCAGATGCGGTGATAAATTATATGCTTGTTGCAAAAGCAGCTTTAATTGTGATTAACATTTAACCCTTTGCACGCTAGCGGCAGATAACCTCACTTTTGCAAACAGCATAGTGCGCTCTATGCGTACGTGTATGTCTCGGTTTAATGTTGCCAAACAGTACAAAGAAAGGTTACTTTTGTGAGTGTCGGAGTACGAAGTATAGCGAGAAGACAATTCCGATTAGAAGACCAAGTGCCACATCTAGAACAACCACAGCGATAAACGTTACCAACCAAACAGCCTGCAAGTATATAAAACACATATAGAACAACCACAGCGATAAACGTTACCAACCAAACAGCCTGCAAGTATATAAAACACATCTAGAACAACCACAGCGATAAACGGTACCAACCAAACAGCCTGCAAGTATATAAAACACATCTAAAACAACCACAGCGATAAACGTTACCAACAAAACAGCCTGCAAGTATACAAAACACATCTAGAACAACCACAGCGATAAACGTTACCAACCAAACAGCCTGCAAGTATATAAAACACATCTAGAACAACCACAGCGATAAACGTTACAAACCAAACAGCCTGCAAGTATATAAAACACATCTAGAACAACCACAGCGATAAACGTTACCAACCAAACAGCCTGCAAGTATATAAAACACATCTAGAACAACCACAGCGATACAAACCAAACAGCCTGCAAGTATATAAAACACATCCAGAACAACCACAGCGATAAACGGTACCAACCAAACAGCCTGCAAGTATATAAAACACATCTAGAACAAACACAGCGATACCAACCAAACAGCCTGCAAGTATATAAAACACATCTAGAACAAACACAGCGATAAACGTTTCCAACCAAACAGCCTGCAAGTATATAAACATATCTAGAACAACCACAGCGATAAACGTTACAAACCAAACAGCCTGCAAGTATATAAAACACATCTAGAACATACACAGCGATAAACGTTACCAACCAAACAGCCTGCAAGTATATAAAACACATCTAGAACAACCACAGCGATAAACGGTACCAACCAAACAGCCTGAAAGTATATAAAACACGCCTAGATACAACCACAGCGATAAACGTTACCAACCAAACAGCCTGCAAGTATATAAAACACGCCTAGATACAACCACAGCGATAAACGTTACCAACCAAACAGCCTGCAAGTATATAAAACACATCCAGAACAAACACAGCGATAAACGTTACCAACCAAACAGCCTGAAAGTATATAAAACACATCCAGAACAAACACAGCGATAAACGTTACCAACCAAACAGCCTGCAAGTATTTAAAACACATCTAGAACAACCACAGCGATAAACGGTACCAACCAAACAGCCTGCAAGTATATAAAACACGCCTAGATACAACCACAGCGATAAACGTTACCAACCAAACAGCCTGAAAGTATATAAAACACATCCAGAACAAACACAGCGATAAACGTTACCAACCAAACAGCCTGCAAGTATATAAAACACATCTAGAACAACCACAGCGATAAACGTTACCAACCAAACAGCCTGCAAGTATATAAAACACATCTAGAACAACCACAGCGATAAACGTTACCAACCAAACAGCCTGCAAGTATATAAAACACATCTAGAACAACCACAGCGATAAACGTTACCAACCAAACAACCTGCAAGTATATAAAACACATCTAAAACAACCACAGCGATAAATGTTACCAACCAAACAACCTGCAAGTATATAAAACACATCTAGAACAACCACAGCGATAAACGTTACCAACCAAACAGCCTGCAAGTATATAAAACACATCTAGAACAACCACAGCGATAAACGTTACCAACCAAACAGCCTGCAAGTATATAAAACAGTATTGCAAATAATAATCAATTCGCCTCTTCCAAAGGTAATGGCTTTGGGCGTTCAGACTAATATAAACTCGAATCACAAATGACAATTCGCCTCTAATATAACTCCCAATTAATTCATTAAGCTCAAACATGACTATAAGTTACATTGGTAATGTGATCTATCATACCAGGGTTTCATCTATATTCAAGTATCATCCAAGTACACATATAAAGCAAAGACAAAGCTAAACAACATATCGAAAGTGCATAGCCATTCTGAGACATATTTCAGCAAAACTTATCACATTATAAAAATCACATGCTTATTGCTTATTATATTAATTAAGAAATAATAAGTATCAACCGTGGTGTATCGCAGAATAACCCTCGTTTGAAGTTCTTAGGCGTAGAAATATATCACTCAGGCCAAAGCATCAACCGTGGTATATCGCAGAATAACCCGAGTTTGAAGTTCTTATGCGTAGAAATATATTACGTCGGCCTTCGTGATATATTTCTACGCATAAGAACGACAAACGAGGGTTATTCTGCGATATACCACGGTTGATACTTATTATTTCGATTCTAACACGACTTACTTCTAATAATTTTAGACTAGAATCAAAGGAGTATTTTCTTCAAACTGGGTGCTACACCGCTGCATTTGGCTTTCGAAATTTCCTCCCGCGTAAGAGGTGATGACGTTATTTGTATGGAAAATATCAATCTAGTGCATAAATGAACAAAAGTTGTAACTGATCAATAATTTTATTTATTTTGTCAAATAAAACTGTACAGAATAGTAACTGAAACGTTACTTAACAGAAAAACAAGACGGACAAGAGATTATCTGATTCTAAAAATAGCTCACTTCCGCGAATTCCCATGGTAATATTTAAAAACATCACGTGACTTTCATTCATAAAACTTTACACGAATTGTATAAATGGAATAGCCAAAACACGGTGCGCGCGCAGCATAGTTCAAGGTAGGTATATCGCAGAATAACCCGAGGTAGATTTTACTCTACAAGTATGTATGTTATTAGCTGTGTCGTGTTAAAATTATAAATAGGGATGGCAACGAATAGCGATTATACTATTCAAATATTCGGTCGGGGAGGTATTCGAATATTCGAATATTTGTTAGAATTCTATCAAAAACTCAAAATCACTCAACATCTTTAAAACAATGCCAAACTAACCTAATTTATGTTTTACGCGTAAACATCATCAAATGATTATTCAGATTGATATTGTACCTGAATATGGTAAATCCAATTTGCATAGATTGCACCTAGCAGTTTTCTTATTCTCAGAGCGATTCAAGAATATTCGTTGCCATCGCTAATTATAAACATTTTAATTTTTACATTCTAAAGCCAAGAAACAGTTTTCAATTTAAAGCGACACTACATCAGTGAAAAATCAAATGTCTACAGATTGTACTTTCCTATTATATGGTATATTTTCCCCCCAAAATATTTGCCTCAAATACTGAGTATTTCAACTAATAAACAAACGTCGTATACGCGGTTTGTTGACATAACAAAATAATGTAAACATCCATGCGTAATACAACTAGTGTATCCTGAATAACACGATTTATGTTACATATTTACCATTATATCTCATAGTTGTGCCTATTTATTTGTAGACTATTCTTAGTTAAATGATCTCTAAACGATATTATCTCGCGTTTAGTATTGACTCCGATGACAAGCAAACGCCAATTCAGGAGCGTGGGTGACCGTTATATGAAATCATACTTTCAATCCACAAAAACACTGTTTATTGATTCAATGTTAGTGTTCGAATGTATTCGGAAAAAAATTGTAGTAGCAATGCATTTATACGTGAAAAAATGCATTTTATTTGCTTTTTGCGATGTAATGTCGCTTTAAATACTATTTAAAACAAAAATTGAAAAACAAGCACTAATGCACTATTAAAAATTATCTTACAAACTCATCTATCACCCTGTATTAGATCGAGAATGACCTAATTAGTAGCTGCTTCTTCTAGTATGTAAATTCATAGATATATAATAATAAAAAGGGGGCATTATTTACAAAGGTATCTATCTATGCATCTTCGTCGTTGTTCTCTAGTCCGATTAGCGCAGTGGTTAGCGCAATGCCTCCCGGTTCGATCCTCGGACCGGAAAGTATGCGAGTTGGTTCGGTGGCGCCAGATCGGACAGGTGGGTTTTCTCTGGGTACTCTTGTTTACTTCCACACGAATGACCACATTTACACTTTCATCCGCGCCAACAAGAGTGATTAATATAAGTTGTTAAAACCTGCTTCGCAATCGTTGTAAAATAAATAAAGCACAAAATGTATACAGGTATATTGATATTGTGTTATGAATATGATTAAAAGTTGAACTATTTATTCTTATGTTCATACCGGTGGCTGGGGAAAATTTTAGACTGGAAGCGTTTTATTTGAGATCGATACAAGAGTCACCTGAGACAATTATGTATGATCACACCGCCATTAATATTTAATTTCATACATATCGTTGAAATAGAATCAACTTGAAAAGAGATTATTTAAAATCAATTAGAACTATAAAAATCAATTAAATGAATTTGTGTTTTATTCTTAGGTAGTGATGTACTCGCACTGAAAATGAGCTTGTGTTTTATTTTTAGGTAGTGATGTACTCGCACTGAAAATGAGCTTGTGTTTTATTCTTAGGTAGTGATGTACTCGCACTGGAAATGAGCTTGTGTTTTATTCTTAGGTAGTGATGTACTTGCACTGGAAATGAGCTTGTGTTTTATTCTTAGGTAGTGATGTACTTGCACTGAAAATGAGCTTGTGTTTTATTCTTAGGTAGTGATGTACTTGCACTGGAAATGAGCTTGTGTTTTATTCTTAGGTAGTGATGTACTTGCACTGAAAATGAGCTTGTGTTTTATTCTTAGGTAGTGATGTACTTGCACTGGAAATGAGCTTGTGTTTTATTCTTAGGTAGTGATGTACTTGCACTGGAAATGAGCTTGTGTTTTATTCTTAGGTAGTGATGTACTTGCACTGAAAATGAGCTTGTGTTTTATTCTTAGGTAGTGATGTACTTGCACTGGAAATGAGCTTGTGTTTTATTCTTAGGTAGTGATGTACTTGCACTGAAAATGAGCTTGTGTTTTATTCTTAGGTAGTGATGTACTTGCACTGGAAATGAGCTTGTGTTTTATTCTTAGGTAGTGATGTACTTGCACTGAAAATGAGCTTGTGTTTTATTCTTAGGTAAAGGTGTACTCGCACTGGAAATGAGCTTGTGTTTTATTCTTATGTAGTGGTGTACTCGCACTGGAAATGAGCTCGCGTTTATTCTTAGGTAGAGGTGTACTCGCATATATATATTACAAAAGTACATAACAAAAGAAACGACTTTATGCATAAAGTGTATATAAACGTTTCAACCGTTTTAATACCTAAATGTTATTTCTTTTTTACTGTGTGTGTGTTTTAAGTTTATTTATCGTCGCTACCAGTTGCCCATATGAGCGACCCCTCCCGAAGAGATTAGTCATTTTAATTTTGGAGGATAGTGCAATGATACAGAGAGAGACCCATTCCAGAGTCTCTTCTGGTTCTTTTACGTGCACGGTGTAAAGCACCGACACGAGACTTCGGTTTAACGTCCCATCTGACTGTGGACTTGACGGCACGATTAATTTGTTACAAATTACACCCCGATATGATATAGATGTACAGTCAAACCTGTGTTAATGGTCAAATCTATTAAGCAGCTAACCTGTATTAAGCAGCTACTTTCCAGATTCCCAATATGTTGCTTATTTATACATGTCATCTCCATTAAGCAGCCACCTGTGCTTAGCAGCCACTTTATGTGATTCCCTTGGCTGGCTGCTTAACACGGATGTGACTGTATTCATAAATAATGCTTATTTTCTACGTAGCTTGAATTAGCTAACGGAATAGAATAGCTTAGCGGCAATGTGCGTAACACGATCAATACCAAATATGCTGTATGGCTTTAATATATATCTAATTTATACAAATTTACTTTAGCTCGAATGCGAAACAAGTTCTTACAACTTATATTAATCACTCTCTAGACCTTATTCCTGATGTAATCCATCGCCACGAGGGAGAAGAGAGAAGAGACAACGTGGAAATTAAATGCCTTGTCTGAGCGCACAATCCGAAAGGCTCCAGCGGGACTCGAACTCCGGGCCGTTCGCACCTGAAGTTAAATCGCTACCACTGCGCTATCACGACTTCCTGTAGGGCTTTATATTGCTACCAATGCATATTTAAAAACAGTTTAAACTTATTTATTTTACAACGATTGCGAAGCAAGTTTTAACAACTTATAATAATCACTCTCGATGGCGCGGATGAAAGCGTTTATGTGGTTATTCGTGTGGGAGGAAACCGGAGTACCCAGAGAAAACCCACCTGTCCGATCCGGTGCCCACCGTACCATCTGACATACGTCCCGGTCCGAGGATCGAACACAGGTCGCATCCATACAATGCATATTGGTGAATGGCCATGCCTTGCAACAACTATTGTTACCTCAATTAGAAGAGTCCATATTGATATATAGATAGTTAGCTGTCAGCATGAAAAGTGTGTATCATTGTCTTGTTGAATGATTGTCATGTCAGACTATTCAACTAGAAAATAGAAATTAACTTCATTGTCCATTGCATATTGATTTGGAAACATAAACTGTCATTGTTTATCAAGAGTAATTTAAAATGTATATTAACTTATTAAGTTAGACTAAAAAGATACAGTGTGTGTTTTACATTTATTTATCGTCGCTACCGGTAGCCCATATGAGCGACGCCTCCTGACGAGATTAGTTATTTTAGATTTTGGAGGATAGTGCATGATACAGACATAGACCAATTCCAGAATCTCCTCTGGTTCTTTTACGTGCACGGTGTAAAGCACCGACACGAGGCCTCGGTTTAACGTCCCATCTGAAAGACGGTTAATTGTATTATGGTTAGACGGGGGATCGAACCTGCGATCCCTGGATTACCAGTCCAGCGTGTTACCACTGGACTACAGATCCGTCTGTAAAAAGATACATGCATGTTTTATACGTTATATCCTAGCCTGGGAACATATAGTTTGCCTGGACAGTCAAATAAATATATTTTAACACCGATACTATTAATTGGGCCGTATTGAGTTTCTGATCATATCAATTTGCCAGAAGTTAAAAAGTGACAAATCGACAGACTGGAACTCAGGCTAGAGGACATAGAAAACGCACAATTCGATAAGTGTGTACATGTATACTAGAGGACATAGAAAACAGATAAGTGTGTTTTTACATGAAAAACAATAACTATATAAATAAATAGTTTTTAAACATGTTGGAATATTTTTAGTTGTTCAGTTTGTGTTTTGTAATAAAGTGATATATCTTTGATGGAATCCTTCGTATTTCGTTTTCATGTAATAATAATCATATAATGTAGGTGTGCGTTTTCTATGTCCTCTAGTATATAATTAAATGCTCTTCTATTCTGTTCTATTCTATTCTGTTGATAATACCTCATTGTCGTCCATGACGCATCCGCGGCATCACTAGGCATAGGTCCGTGTCGCTACGACTTGACACACACTATTTCGTGACATCATCGCAACACATTTTGTTAACTTTTCTTGCAATTTTAACGAACAAAAACACTCGTTGAAGCTAGCTTCAGCTTTGACCCTTTTCAAAACTATATTATATTGAATATCTATATTTAATATCCGTGCAGAAACGTCGCTTGTACGAGTCACTGTGATCAACGGGTATTCACTTGTACTTTATTTTATATGAACATAAATAAGAGAGTATAAATTCCTTGTGTATTCTATAATAGCAACTGTGAAAATTAACAGTTTACACTTGAACTAAAATAAATACGTTTACATTTAACGAAACTATTGACATCTTTCAATTTGAACTTGAAACCTGTTTTTATTACGAATCTCTCTGAGGCGTGACTGTCAATCCCTAAGGGACTGTGTGATCATTGACAAAGTTTATAGCAAAACAGTCGCTGCAACATAATTCTCTATTATTCATAAAGGCATAAACCGGTTCAAGAATTACCTAACTAAAATAAAAGGTATCGGAAATATTAGAAATAGTAGATCTAGTTCATGTATAAACTGTATTGAAATACAGACAAGCGATATCAATAGATGATCACGGGTTTGAGCCCAGCTCAGATCGTGTCTCATTTATACGAACAAGTTGGCAGTTTCTTACGGAGGTTGGTGCACCAAGTACTGGTTAACCGCTGGAGCCTGCACAGGAAAGGTGTTGTTAGGTAAACTGCCCGCCGCTCAAATGGGCAACGGTAGCGCCATTAAAAAAACAAAACCATAGAGCTTGAAATCTGAGCGCTTAAACTAGTATTTAATTGCGCGTTCGAAACATCACCCCATGGAATCAGATACAACCAATTATCCTTACTGTGATCAGTTGATACAACGAAGCACGAAGCTCGAATATGCATATAATCTTCACGATTGTTCGCGTCCCGTTATATCAGCGTACAGCAATACAGACAGCTGTTTGCTCGCCCATATGGTTTACCGGCGGCGAGGGTAAATAAACGGAATCATCATCGACAGCTGTTGCATCGGATTGCAAACATTGTACACTATCCCCATACCAACAAGATGGGACGGCTTTCAGTATACTTCATTCAATGTTGCCATGCTGTCATATTAGTGACGTGTAAAAGTCAACCATAGTATTGTATATATAACACGATCATAATGTTATGTTATTGTTGTGTACACTGATGAAAAAGTATTTAAAAAACTGATTAAAAATGAAAATGAAAAAAAACCCAAATATATATATATAGTGCAGCGTCCTTGTATGGAACAGGATTTTTATTTTGCAACGCAGTACTGTAGCCAGAGGCAAATTTCAACCGAGGCAAACTAGACAATGTTAAGGGGGAACAATGCCCCGGACCCCCTTAAAATTGTTGGAGCATGTATGCGATTTCCTGCGTTTTCTGATTTTAGACGTATACGTATGTACTCACCATTTAGCTCCCTAGCAATCAACATTTTATATAGCAAAGGGATATTGTTTGCATTTATTTGTTTTTTGTTGTTGCTTTGGACATTTGAACAGAGACTGCTGCCTCGGTATGCCTCAGTGTGGCTACGCGCCTGCAACGGTAGGAGAAGTTGAGGTTAACGCTTTGTGAATATTATTTTTATATTCTCTCCGTGAACATTAATCCTATATCGCCTACATAGATTGTTACGTTTATGTTTGTCATATTATTTTGTTACTGTTACTATATTACACATTTCTAAGCATTAGTGTGGAAGGGAGACAACAATTGTATGTGTACCTTATATCAGAAATGTCCAAGTGCAATCACCAACATTCTAATTTGGTGGTGAAGCATACCGCGGTACGGACTTAGTTATCATTGGGGAGAGTGTGCGGCCCGACTGGCTCAGACGGTAGAACGTTCGCCCTGTAGGCAAATTGTCACTGGTTCCAGCCGATCAAATGTGTTTTACGTTTATTTATAATCGCTACCAGTTGCCCATATGAACGACGCCTCCTTAAGAGATTAGTCATTTTAGATTTTTGGAGGATAGTGCAATGATACATACAGAGACCCATCCCAGCGTCTCATCTGGTTCGTTTACGTGCACGGTGTAAAGCACCGACACGAGACCTCGGTTTAACGTCCCATCTGAAAGACTGTTAATTTTATTAGGGTCAGACGGGGGATCGAACCTGCGATCCCTGGATTACCAGTCCAGCGTGTTACCACTGGACTACAGATCCGTCTGCGCAGCCGAGCATTGGACCTTGACTGAATATATACTCACGTCGGCGATATAGCCCAGAATTGTGCTGATGCTGGCGTAAAACCAGCACAAACAAGCAAACTGATAATATACCATTCGAGGTCATATGTACCTTGTTCTCGATTCTAATACGGTGGGGGAAGAATATCGCGGTACAGACTTAATGAACATCTGGGGAGATTATGTGTAGGTGGCGCTGCTAGCTAAGATAGAGCGGTCGGTATACCACTACTAGTATACTAGTCGAGTACTAGTCAAGTATTGTTCATCTCGATATTGATTTGTTTTTACATTTCAGTTAATACTTAATGCACAACAACAGTATGGTGAATATGTGTGCAAGTAAAATGCAGGATATTTACAAAATCCTTCTTTGAAAGTTTCCAGAGTCTGCCGAGTTCTCCGAATTGAAGGAACATCCCTTTTAACGTTACAATCACGATGCTGGCCAGAATACACTGAAATAATAAAAGTACACGCCTTCAAATATCAATCAAATACTACAAATGCAGTTGTGTTTTTTCCTCAGAATTGTCGTGATGGCGCACTGGTAGAGTGGGCAGATTTATAATCGCTAGACGACGTCGCCGTCTCACTGTGCTTGAGATTTGAAGTTGCTGTACTTGTGGTATGTAGGCATGTGCACCTTTGCTTGAGGTACTTATGAAAGATTGACCTTGTCAAGTAAGTTACTTCCTCGTTAAAAAAATGTTTATAATAATAATGATAATAATAATAATAATATAATAATAATAAAATAATAATAATAATAAATCTATAATAATAATATTATTATTATTTCTATATTATTATTTATTTATAATTTAATAATAATATAGAAATTATTATTATTATTATTATAGATTTTTTTAAAATTATTATTACTACTACTTGGTGCAATTCATACAGTCGAAAGAAGCGAACTTGTATTAATAGTTCACACGTAAGCTCTGTAACGAATATTCAAATTAAATTATATATTTATAGGAGAACAATATTTGTATCAATATGTTGTATCTATTTATAATTGAACTATTTTGTTGACATACCTCGGGTAGAGATTCGAACAGTGGTCCTATATAGAGCAGCACAACAAGGACTACCACCGACGATATCAGGCCAACCACCTGCAATGAAATGAATATATTTGTTAGTTTATACAAATTTATTTTAGCTCGATTGTGAAACAAGTTATTACAACTTATATTTATCACCCTCGAGACCTCATTCCTGATGGAATCCATCGCCAGGAGGGAGAGAGAAGAGGCAATGTGGACTTTAAATGCCTTGCCTAAGGGCACAATAGTAACGGCTCCAGCGAGGCTCGAACTCCCGACCTTTCGCATCTGAAGCGAACGCGCATCCACAGCGCTATCACAACTTCCACAATATTAGTTAATGTTGAGTAACAGCATAGCATGCACATTTGTCTGATTCATTGTATATAATAATATCCACACAATGCTAAAAGATTAGAACATAATTAGCGACATCGCTGGTTTTCCTTTTACCTCCCTTGGCAGATAAAGTCCGATTTATCCCAAAGCATTTGTGCGTTGGTCCTTTTAGTTGGAATCCTTTGTTTTTGCCGTTGTGTAACCACGTGTTGTGGTATGATAAATGCGATTTTATCAAATTTATGTTGAATTTGTGTTTACTGTTATGCACTGGATGTAATGTAGATTTAATAATTTAATAAGTATAAGTAAGAACATGGATGAATATTGATAGCATGCGGTGCAACTGAAACAACGATAAAAACAGAGGCAACCAATTGAGAGGACAGATCCTCCTTAAAGAGTATTCAGGGGCAATAACTGACCAATATCTCCCAATCTCGGATGACTTCTACCATACATGTGTTATCTATATCATGAAGACAGTCAATGTGGATGGTTGGTTGGCTTAATTGGATTGTTTATGGATTTTTTATTCGATGTTCACCTATATTGTATTATCATATAGGCCTGATATAGATTGTGTACAGGGTCCCTGTTGAATCTTCAGTTAAACGATACAGACCTGAGTCTTGCCGCCGACTGAGTCTTGAAGCATGCTATCCATCAGGGACCCCACACTAACTGTACTGTTCAAAATTGCCCCTATAGAGTTACAAATCCCGTAAGCTAGCAGTTCCTATAAATATAGAGAGAACTGGGTAAAGTATGTGCGGGGACACCGTACCTGAGTTTTTCCACCTGCGGCGTCCTGGACCAAACTGCGGGACAGCGAGGCGGCACAACAATACGACGAGAAAAACGAACTGACGAAATTGCACACTCCTAATGCAACCAATTCCTATAAAAGATGGATACAGGCTATTTGAAATAGAAGAATAACTTTCTTGTCAAATATAATAGCATTACTCCTCCTCCTCCCTCAGTATCATTATCATCATCAACATCACCATCACCATCATCACTATCATCATCATCATCATCATCATCATCATCATCATCATCATCATCATCATCATCATCATCATCATCATCATCATCATCATCATCATCATCATCATCATCATCATCATCATCATCATCATCATCATCATCATCATCATCATCATCATCATCATCATCATCATCATCATCATCATCATCATCATCATCATCATCATCATCATCATCATCATCTCATCATCATCATCATCATCATCTCATCATCATCATCATCATCATCATCATCGTTGTCGTCATCGCCGTCACGATCGTCGTCGTCATCATCAACATCATCATTATCAGTGGCATCATCATTAACATCAGTGACTTAATCATTATCCTGTCTTTTCTCACTACGCCGTGATTACCATTCCGATATACTTTTAACGTATGTTCTGTATAGCCGCTGTACCTATTATTTTATGACGTCTCGTCACATCTTGTAATGCTGCAAGTTTCTCCATATACCGTAATCCATTATGACGTCTCGTCACATCTTGTAATGCTGCAAGTTTCTCCATATACCGTAATCCATTATGACGTCTCGTCACATCTTGTAATGCTGCAAGTTTCTCCATATACCGTAATCCATTATGACGTCTCGTCACATCTTGTAATGCTGCAAGTTTCTCCATATACCGTAATCCATTATGACGTCTCGTCACATCTTGTAATGCTGCAAGTTTCTCCATATACCGTAATCCATTATGACGTCTCGTCACATCTTGTAATGTTGCAAGTTTCTCCATTATGACGTCTCGTCACATCTTGTAATGTTGCAAGTTTCTCCATATGCCGTAATCCATTACGACATCTCGCCACATCTTGCAGTGTTGCTAGTTTCGCTGTAGGCCATAATGTAAAGCAACGTCTCGAGACCCGTAGTGTTCCTAGTTCCAAGGGCCGTAATGTAAAACGACATGTGTTCGTCAAATTTCGCATTTTTTTGCTATAGTTTCTCCATAGACCGTACAATGACACGACGTCTCATTATTGTTTAAACTTAAACAAATTAAGATTGTTAATTGTTTAAGCTAAAACAATTAATCGTGTTAATTGTTTAAAATAAAACAATTAATATTGTTAATTGTTTACACTAAAACAATTAATATTGTTAATTTCTCCACATAGGCGCCGCTAATTATATAGTAAACTCGCTATTCATAAGGACATCACCTTTTCTTATATATACCTGGTTAGCATTGACTCTGTAGCCGTGCCGATCTGCTAAAATCTTTGCCATGGAATAGCTGATAGCGTAGGCGATAAACCCTATCGTAAGCCCGTCACCTAGTACATCCGGTATATACTTTAAGTTTGCTATCGCCGGCTGTGGAAGTCTGGAATTGAAGGAATATTGACATAGGAACACATATTTTGAGCATGACGTTATATACTGCAGTTATTCATTGCAGATATGTATATACTCTGTAAACTAGAAGGAATATCATTAACTGAATGGTGAACTGCATTATAAGTATGCTTAATTAATTAATTAATAAATTAATAAATAATAATAAAGACTTTATTTTACGAGAGAACTCAGTTAACAACAGTTAATCTACCATGACGCCATCAACATATATTCAAATACATGCAATCAAAAGATAGGACTATAAGTGAAAACTGCACATTGGAATTATATAGCAATGTTAAAGCTGAAAAGTAGAGAAACTATATATAATATGTTATGGAATATGATGATATATGGAATTGTCTAGTAGAGTAGAAAATGGGAATGAGACAATTAATGACAATAAATCTATATAACGATATACAGATATGACTTGTATTGGTAATTGACTAATTCGTTTGGATTTGTTTTAATATTTTATTGTTTGGTTTTGTTTTAGAATTTCATTGAAGTGTGCAACCTTCTCCAACAACTGTATATATGAATATGTTGTGTCCTCATGGGTTATGTTAGCCAACTGGACATTTATTTGGTCATTCTACTGGACATCTTAAAACTTAACTAAATTAAACTAAGCTACCTGTCACGCTGTTGACATTGGTTTCATTTAATTGCACTATTGTTTCCAAATACGTTGGTAGTTAATTCAATATTCCATGCTAACCCTGGTGGTATTTCCCCTACAACTGTAGTATATGACTACGTTGTTTCCTCATGGGTTAGCCAACTGGACATTTATCTTGGTATTTCTACTGGGCATCTTCAAACTTAACTAAATTAAACTAAACTACCTGTCACGCTGTTCACATTCGACATTATTGCGTCACCAGGCAAATACGTTGGCAGTTAATTCAATATTCCATGCTAACCCTGGTGGTATTTCCCCTACAACTGTAGTATATGACTACGTTGTTTCCTCATGGGTTAGCCAACTGGACATTTATCTTGGTATTTCTACTGGACATCGTCAAACTAAACTAAATTAAACTAAGCTACCTGTTCACATTCGACATTATTGCGTCACCAGGCAAATACGTTGGTAGTTAATTCAAGTCTATGCTTACCCTGATGGTATTTCCCCTACAATTTCGACATCAAACTTCGTGCCAAGTTTCGTATAATAGGAAACTATTGTGCTGACCGAAATCTGCAATATAAATACATACAGATGTATAGCGTGTACATTTCTGCTAACATCTGCACGTGTGTTTTAAAGCTTATTTTAAACTTTATTTATTTTACAATGATTGCGAAGCAAGTTTTAACAACTTATATTAATTATTCTCGATGGCGCGGGTGAAAGCGTATATGTGGTCATTCGTGTGGAGGGAAACTGGAGTACCCGGAGAAACTCCACCTGTCCGATCTGGCGCCCACCGTACCATCTCACATGCTTCTCGGTATTAATTGTATAAGCTAACCACTGATATCGTTTAATCATATTTTATTTTGCTCTATCATCATTGGCGCACCGGTAATCGGCCGTCTAAGAATGTTCGGTGAATGTCTTCTAGTCAGTCTCTTTTACGGCAAGTTGAATAATATAACTAAGTAAAATGATAATTTCTGCATTTAATGCAATTGTCTAATTGAGATTGCATAACAAATGTTCAAAATAAAATACACATGCACTCGCTTGTGATTTCAACATGGCGTCGAAAAAAGTATCTATTATCGGCAGGCCATGAAACTTCCATGTAACAGAAATGTTGATTACAGTTAAGTTCCAAAAAGCTAATTATCATTGGGCATAGTAATAATTGTAACCCGAAACGGAGGAATTTAACACCCAACAAATTATGTTTACTCTTCAAAATGAGGTAAGTTGTGACATGGAGAGAAATGTCACTTAATGTGGAGAATGGCACACCATACTGTCTTGCTGCCGATTTTACTGGCAAACCCATGTCTCTAACAGCCTGATATGCATTTGTCAGTGCACTTGGTGAATATAGACGCCAGGTTGGATTTGGAAAAAATGAATGAAACTGAATTAGCACAAATAGTAAATATCTTGGACAAGTGTTTTTGAAGAAATAATGTTAAAAAGCTGTAAGAGGAACACTATATTTGAATTGACCTGTAAAATGCGCATTATGACATTGTCGCATAACTAGCACGTGACCTTCCTGAGCCGGCGATGAAATTTCTCATTTCCCAAAAACAAACACATATTTCTTTATATTTACCTCTGTTTAAGGGATTTTAGGCGACACATAAAATGGGATTAATGAAAACATCAACATTTGAATACTTTCAAATAAAATGTGACAATGTATCTACTTTGTTTGCTCTGTGAAACTGATTAGTACGAACGCACCTGTTTTGCTAACAATGACGTCATTCACATTCCGAATGTAAACAATAATCACATGAATAAACAAAGGCCGAAAATAGGTGACGGCCGATATCAGGGATGTTTCTTCAAAAACACTTGATATGACACAGAATGTACATACAATATATATAAAGAAAGCACAAATGGGTCGAGCCACAAGTTCTTATAACAATATAGACGGCTCTTCCAACATATATATCTCCCGACTGATATAAAGTACTAGTTACTTACCACTATAAGCTCTATGGGGATGGGCATGATTAGATGCACTTTGCAGTTCTTGTTGGTGTTGATCCCTTCCTTGATGAGTATCAGCACTAGCATGCAGGTCAAGGACGCGGTGAAGGTCACCATGTTCGTATGTGTAATATTCACGAAGAATTCAGAGTAGAACTGCAATACAAGAACTGAAACCGTTCAGTGTCATACTGGACATATCAGCCCTCGATACTGGATATAGCAGCCCTCGATACAGGATATATCAGCCCTAGGTACTAGATATATCAGCCCTCGATACTTAACATATCAGCCCTCGATACTGGATATATATCAGCACTCGGTACTGGATATATCAGCCCTCGATACTGGATATATATCAGCCCTCGATACTTGATATATCAGCCCTCGATACTGGACATATCAGCCCTCGATACTGGACATATCAGCCCTCGATACTGGACATATATCAGCCCTCGATACCGGATATATCAGCCCTCGATACCGGATATAGCAGCCCTCGATACTGGACATATCAGCCCTCGATACTGGACATATATCAGCCCTCGATACTGGATATATCAGCCCTCGGTACTTGACATATATCAGCCCTCGGTACTGGATATATCAGCCCTCGATACTGGATATAGCAACCCTCGATACCGGATATATCAGCCCTCGGTACTGGATATATCAGCCCTCGGTACTGGACATATCAGCCCTCGATACCGGATATAGCAGCCCTCGATACTGGATATATCAGCCCTCGATACCGGATATATCAGCCCTCGGTACTGGATATATCAGCCCTCGATACATGACATATCAGCCCTCGATACTGGATGTATATCAGCCCTCGGTACTGGATATATCAGCCCTCGATACTGGATATATCAGCCCTCGATACCGGATATAGCAGCCCTCGGTACTGGACATATCAGCCCTCGATACCGGATATATCAGCCCTCGGTACTGGATATATCAGCCCTCGATACTTGACATATCAGCCCTCGATACTGGATGTATATCAGCCCTCGGTACTGGATATATCAGCCCTCGATACTGGATATATATCAGCCCTCGATACTTGATATATCAGCCCTCGATACTGGACATATCAGCCCTCGATACTGGACATATCAGCTCTCGATACTGGATATATCAGCCCTCGATACTGAGTATATATCAGCCCTCGATACTGGACATATATCAGCCCTCGATACTGGATATATCAGCCCTCGATACTTGACATATCAGCCCTCGATACTGGATATAGCAGCCCTTGATACTTGACATATCAGCCATCGATACTGGATATATCAGCCCTCGATACTGGACATATATCAGCCCTCGATACTGGATATATATCAGCCCTCGATACTGGATATATATCAGCCCTCGATACTGGATATATATCAGCCCTCGATACTGGATATATCAGCCCTCGATACTGGATATATCAGCCCTCGATACTGGATATATATCAGCCCTCGATACTGGATATATATCAGCCCTCGATACTGGATATATATCAGCCCTCGATAATGGATATATCAGCCCTCGATACTGGATATATATCAGCCCTCGATACTGGATATATCAGCCCTCGATACTGAACATATATCAGCCCTCGATACTGGATATATATCAGCCCTCGATACTGGATATATATCAGCCCTCGATACTGGATATATATCAGCCCTCGATACTGGATATATATCAGCCCTCGATACTGGATATATATCAGCCCTCGAACACATATTTTATGCATATACTCTCTATGAATACATGGCAAATACATTTATATGCATACATCTCTAATTTTCTATTACATCCCTTGGCAGATAAAGTCTGATTTATTCCAAAATGTGAATAGGTCCTTTCAGTTAGAAGTCTTTGTTTTTACTGTTGTTCCCTAACCAGATGTTGCGGTATGATAATTGTGATTTTATCAAAATCGTGTTAATTAACTGATAGCATTGTTTTACAAATACGTACCCATTGCATACGCTGTAGGAGATCTGTTGAGATATAGTAATTTAATAATCATATAAAGCGATAGTGGAAAAAAATTGCTGGCAAACACTTAATAGGACCTATCTACTTTTAAGGAGTATTCAGGGGCAGTAACTGACCGATGTATCTCACTATTCTAATGTAGGCCGATAAAACGAAGCAATTGTCAATAAGTGGTACGATAAAATGTGTGGTCAACATGCATGTACAGTCAAACCTGTCTTAAGCAGCCAGCCAAGAGAATCACAGAAAGTGGCTGCTTAGCACAGCTGGCTGCTTAATAGAGGTCAGATGTATAATAAAACAACACATTGGGAATATGTTAACTGGCTGCTTAATACAGGTTGGCTGCTTAATAGAGGTAACCACTAACACAGGTTTGACTGTATATCAAACACCCGTCCAGCAGGAAACATGTACATTTCAACTGTCTACATGTTACTCAATATCACATTAACTGTATTATGCTCTAGGAAATCACGACAAGGAACATGTACATATAAAATAACACACTTACCTCTAAAATAACACACTTACATCTAAAATAACACACTCACATCTAAAAAACCATACATACATCTAAAAGACCATACTTACATCTAAAGGACCATACTTACATCTAAAAGACCATACTTACATCTAAAGGACCATACATACATCTAAAAGACTATGCTTACATCTAAAGGACCATACTTACATCTAAAGGACCATACTTACATCTAAAAGACCATACTTACATCTAAAGGACCATACTTACATCTAAAAGACTATGCTTACATCTAAAAGACCATACTTACATCTAAAAGACCATACTTACATATAAAGGACCATACTTACATCTAAAAGACCAGAGTTGCATCTAAAAGACCATACTTACATCTAAAAGACCATACTTACATATAAAATACCATACTTACATCTAAAGGACCATACTTACATCTAAAATACCATACTTACATCTACAGGACCATACTTACATCTAAAAGACCATACTTACATCTAAAGGACCATACTTACATCTAAAAGACCATACTTACATCTAAAAGACCATACTTACATATAAAGGACCATACTTACATCTAAAAGACCAGAGTTGCATCTAAAATACCATACTTACATCTAAAAGACCATACTTACATATAAAATACCATACTTACATCTAAAGGACCATACTTACATCTAAAATACCATACTTACATCTAAAGGACCATACTTACATCTAAAAGACCATACTTACATCTAAAGGACCATACTTACATCTAAAAACCATACTTACATCTAAAGGACCATACTTACATCTAAAGGACCATACTTACATCTAAAGGACCATACTTACATCTAAAGGACCATACTTACATCTAAAATACCATACTTACATCTAAAGGACCATACTTACATCTAAAGGACCATACTTACATCTAAAGGACCATACTTACATCTAAAAGACCATACTTACATCTAAAGGACCATACTTACATCTAAAGGACCATACTTACATCTAAAGGACCATACTTACATCTAAAATACCATACTTACATCTAAAGGACCATACTTACATCTAAAGGACCATACTTACATCTAAAAGACCATACTTACATCTAAAGGACCATACTTACATCTAAAGGACCATACTTACATCTAAAGGACCATACTTACATCTAAAGGACCATACTTACATCTAAAAGACCATACTTACATCTAAAGGACCATACTTACATCTAAAGGACCATACTTACATCTAAAGGACCATACTTACATCTAAAGGACCATACTTACATCTAAAGGAACATACTTACATCTAAAGGACCATACTTACATATAAAGGACCATACTTACATCTAAAGGACCATACCTACATCTAAAGGACCATACTTACATCTAAAGGACCATACTTACATCTAAAGGACCATACTTACATCTAAAGGACCATACTTACATCTAAAGGACCATACTTACATATAAACGACCATACTTACATATAAACGACCATACTTACATATAAAGGACCATACTTACATATAAAGGACCATACTTACATATAAAGGACCATACTTACATATAAAGGACCATACTTACATATAAAGGACCATACTTACATATAATGACCATACTTACATATAAAGGACCATACTTACATATAAAGGACCATACTTAAATATAAAGGACCATACTTACATATAAAGGACCATACTTACATATAAAGGACCATACTTACATCTAAAGGACCATACTTACATCTAAAGGACCATACTTACATCTAAAGGACCATACTTACATCTAAAGGACCATACTTACATCTAAAGGACCATACTTACATCTAAAGGACCATACTTACATCTAAAGGACCATACTTACATCTAAAGGACCATACTTACATCTAAAGGACCATACTTACATCTAAAGGACCATACTTACATATAAAGGACCATACTTACATATAAAGGACCATACTTACATATAAAGGACAATACTTACATCTAAAGGACCATACTTACATATAAAGGACCATACTTACATCTAAAGGACCATACTTACACATAAAGGACCATACTTACATCTAAAGGACCATACTTACATCTAAAGGACCATACTTACATCTAAAGGACCATACTTACATCTAAAGGACCATACTTACATCTAAAGGACCATACTTACATATAAAGGACCATACTTACATATAAAGGACCATACTTACATATAAAGGACCATACTTACATATAAAGGACCATACTTACATCTAAAGGACCATACTTACATCTAAAGGACCATACTTACATCTAAAGGACCATACTTACATCTAAAGGACCATACTTACATCTAAAGGACCATACTTACATATAAAGGACCATACTTACATCTAAAGGACCATACTTACATCTAAAGGACCATACTTACATATAAAGGACCATACTTACATCTAAAGGACCATACTTACATATAAAGGACCATACTTACATATAAAGGACCATACTTACATATAAAGGATCATACTTACATATAAAGGACCATACTTACATCTAAAGGACCATACTTACATATAAAGGACCATACTTACATCTAAAGGACCATACTTACATATAAAGGACCATACTTACATATAAAGGACCATACTTACATATAAAGGATCATACTTACATATAAAGGATCATACTTACATATAAAGGACCATACTTACATATAAAGGACCATACTTACATATAAAGGACCATACTTACATATAAAGGACCATACTTACATATACCAACGCGAACGGTCCGTAGTGATTGTGTACATGCACCCCAAATATATGCTTGACTTGACTGGAGAACACGTGTATGGCGGCCCCTGTCGTAAATCCACTGATGAAGGGGTCAGACATGAAAGATGCCATGAACCCGAGTCTTGAAACACCCATAATTAACTGCAATTGAATTGAAATCAATTTAAAGATCTTGAAATATACGGCACTGTATGCGAGTCTCTCGGTGTTTAGTCTAACATTTATTTATTTTTACAACCATTGCGAAACATGCTTTAACAACTTATATTAATCATTCTCGCTTGCGCGGATGAAAACGTAAATGTGGTCAATCGTGTTGGAGGAAACCGGAGTACCCGGAGAAAACGCACCTGTTCGATCTGGCGAATACCGCCAACCGTACCATCTCACATACTTCCCGATCAGAGGCTCGAACCCAGTTTGCATTTGTGAGATGCGAGCGGGCTAACCACTGCGCTAATCGGACAGCCATTTTATTCCAACAGTTTAATACAACATGCCAAAAGTGATTTACACGCATACTTGCTTTGCTATTGTGATTTTCTACGGAGAATCGGAGTTATGAAGAGTGTATATCGAAAAAAAGAATATCCTAGTGATTAGTTTGCATCGTGACAAACTAAGGTTAGTTTGTATCGTGACAAACTAAGGTTAGTTTGTATCGTGACAAACTAAGGTTACAAACTTGTAACGTGACAAACTAAGGTTAGTTTGTAACGTGACAAACTAAGGTTAGTTTGTAACGTGACAAACTAATCACATATTTCTACTATTATTACCGCATTTGATATTGTACAACTGTTGATTGCCATTGCCATATTTTACTAGATTCTGTGAATTGCCCTATTTACGCTTATTTCATTCTATTGTACATCGTTATATAGATTTATTATCATTAATTGTCTCATTCCCTTTTTCTACTCTACTAGACAATTCCATATATCATCATATTCCATTGCATACTATATATAGTTTCTCTACTGTTCAGCTTTAACATTACTATATAATTCCAATGTGCAGTTCTCACTTATAGTCATATATTTTGATTGCATTTGGTTTGTATATATGTTGCGGGCCTCATGGTAGATTAACTTTTGTTAAATGAGTACTCTCGTTAAGTAAAGTCGTTATTGTTATTGTTATTGTTATTATTATTATTATTATTATTATTATTATTATTATTATTATTATTATTATTATTATTATTATTATTATTATTATTATTATCACTTTTATTATAGCAAGTACAGAAACAAAAATGGTGAATATTGAATTGCTATAAATATGAATAAAATAGCAATTCACAGAAATATAAATAAAGGGGTTCTCCTGTATTTACCTGCATGCACCCGACAACAAACGTTACCGACAGCGCATACCCTAGCTTGATAGGATTCGCATAGCCTTCCGACTGGACTAAAGGTTCTATGTGGGGATTGAATATCATCGTTGTATTGTTGCTAAGTAACGTCGTCATAGTAACATTGTGCGAATTTAGTACTTTTACACCCACGTGCGTCTGATAGCCTTTGTTCACCACCTGTCCAACCATTAAGCTCACTACAGCAAACGTTCCTGAAATATGTATAGGTCGATTTATCTTTTGCTTGTAAATCCTTATGTTATGTTATATTTCGGGTTTTACGCCTGCATCAGCACCATTTCGGGCTATATCGCCGGATGGCAGATTACTTAACAAGACCTTTCCTGGGCAGGCTCCAGCGGTTAATCAGTACTTGGGTGCACCAACCTCCGTAAGAAACTGTCAACATGTTCATATAAATGAGACACGGCCTGAGCGGGGCTCGAACCGGTGACCATCAGTGATGATAGGTTACAGTGGTATACAAGTCAGCGACCTTAACCACCAACCTCATTTATATGAAAGGCAGTTTCTTACGGAGGTTGGTGCACCAAGTACTGGTTAACCGCTGGAGCCTACCCAGGAAAGGTGTTGTTAGGTAAACTGCCCGTCGCTCAAATGGGAAACCGGTAGCGACGTTAAATAAACTTAAATAAACAAACAATTTAAAAAATAGTGTTATAGATAATGGAGCACATTTTAAATGTACGACTATAAACGTATGTGAGCGTTCGATTTCTTTAATGAGTCCCCCGTTGTCGAGTGGTTCCGGTCGTTATTTTCAGTAACTTGCCCCTCACCGCTGCATGTTCGAATCCCACTGGCGGTGTCGAATTATTTTATGTGATGAAGCTCTCCATCTGGCTTGTGGTAAGTCGGTGGTTCTACCAGGGGTTATACTGCTCGGAGCTGCACGCTGTGTCTTCCTACACGAATATTAGCTGGAGAATCAGCAATATGACCCAAGCTGTGTGTGCGACGTTAAATCCCAAAATCAATAAGCAAACTTGATTTGTTCTTACCAACGGAGACATGCCTGGATGAACCCAAGAAGAAGTAGAGCAGCACGGGAAAGAAGGATGTATAGAGACCGTAGATCGGCGGCAACTGGGACAGGAAGCCGTACGCCATACCTGAAGTGCAAAACACACAGTCACATATACATATGTACACTTTTAATTGATATATTTATGTACATTTTATATACGGTGTATCTTGAAATAGTTGCAAATCACTCAATTAAAGAGACCGTTTTACTATGTTCTATTTGTGGTCTCTTTATTACGGTGTTCCGTTAGGGTCATCGCGGTATATAAAAAATGTAACGCGATGGTACGATGGCACGATGTCGATGGTACGATGGCACGATGGCGATGGTACGATGTCGATGGTACGATGGCACGATGTCGATGGTACGATGGTACGATGTCGATGGTACGATGGCACGATGTCAATGGTACGATGGTACGATGTCGATGGTACGATGGTACGATGGCACGATGCCGATGGTACGATGGTACGATGTCGATGGTACGATGGCACGATGTCGATGGTACGATGTCGATGGTACGATGGCGATGGCACGATGCCGATGTACGATGGTACGATGGTACGATGTCGATGGTACGATGGCACGATGTCGATGGTACGATGGCACGATGTCGATGGTACGATGGCACGATGTCGATGGTACGATGGTACGATGTCGATGTCGATGGTACGATGGCACGATGCCGATGGTACGATGTCGATGGTACGATGGCACGATGTCGATGGTACGATGGCACGATGTCGATGGTACGATGGTACGATGTCGATGGTACGATGGTACGATGGCACGATGCCGATGGTACGATGTCGATGGTACGATGGCACGATGTCGATGGTACGATGGTACGATGGTCAATCGTGCCATCGTACCATCGTACCATCGACATCGTACCATCGACATCGTACCATCGTATCATCGACATCGTACCATCGTACCATCGACATCGTACCATCGTACCATCGACATCGTGCCATCGTACCATCGACATCGTGCCATCGTACCATCGACATCGTACCATCGTACCATCGGCATCGTGCCATCGTACCATCGTACCATCGACATTGTACCATCGTACCATCGACATCGTGCCATCGTACCATCGACATCGTACCATCGTGCCATCGTACCATCGCCTTCCTGATTTCCCTCTATATACCGCGATGGCCCTAACGGAACACCGTACTTTATGCAAAGTTGCGTGGGATATACCAAATGTAAGGGGTTTGCCGTGTATTACGACATTGCGTAGGATATACTTGATGTAAGGATTTCGTTGTGTATTATGACATTGACCCTACTTTTGTAGGATATACTTGATGTAAGGGTTTGGTCGTGTATTGTGACATTGACCCTACTTGCGTAGGATATACTTGATGTAAGGATTTCGTCGTGTATTGTGACATTTACCCTACTTGCGTAGGATATACTTGATTTAAGGATTTCGTCGTGTATTATGACATTGACCCTACTTGCGTAGGATATACTTGATGTAAGGGTTTGGTCGTGTATTGTGACATTGACCCTACTTGCGTAGGATATACTTGATGTAAGGATTTCGTTGTGTATTATGACATTGACCCTACTTTTGTAGGATATACTTGATGTAAGGGTTTGGTCGTGTATTGTGACATTGACCCTACTTGCGTAGGATATACTTGATGTAAGGATTTCGTCGTGTATTGTGACATTGACCCTACTTGCGTAGGATATACTTGATGTAAGGATTTCGTCGTGTATTATGACATTGACCCTACTTGCGTAGGATATACTTGATGTAAGGGTTTGGTCGTGTATTGTGACATTGACCCTACTTGCGTAGGATATACTTGATGTAAGGATTTCGTCGTGTATTATGACATTGACCCTACTTGGTAGGATATACTTGATGTAAGGGTTTGGTCGTGTATTGTGACATTGACCCTACTTGCGTAGGATATACTTGATGTAAGGATTTCGTTGTGTATTATGACATTGACCCTACTTTTGTAGGATATACTTGATGTAAGGGTTTGGTCGTGTATTGTGACATTGACCCTACTTGCGTAGGATATACTTGATGTAAGGATTTCGTTGTGTATTATGACATTGACCCTACTTTTGTAGGATATACTTGATGTAAGGGTTTGGTCGTGTATTGTGACATTGACCCTACTTGCGTAGGATATACTTGATGTAAGGATTTCCTCGTGTATTGTGACATTTACCCTACTTGCGTAGGATATACTTGATTTAAGGATTTCGTCGTGTATTATGACATTGACCCTACTTGCGTAGGATATACTTGATGTAAGGGTTTCGTAGTGTATTATGACATTGACCCTACTTGCGTAGGATATACTTGATGTAAGGGTGTCGCCTTGTATTATGACATTGACCCTACTGGCGTAGGATATACTTGATGTAAGGGTGTCGCCGTATATTATGACATTGACCCTATTTGCGTAGGATATACTTGATGTAAGGGTTTCGCTGTGTATTATGACATTGACCCTACTTGTGTAGGATATACTTGACGTAAGGGCTTCGCCGTGTATTATGACATTGACCCTACTTGCGTAGGATATACTTGATGTAAGGATGTCACCGTATATTATGACATTGACCCTATTTGCGTAGAATATACTTGATGTAAGTGTTTCTTTGTGTATTATAACATTGACCCTATTTGCGTAGGATATACTTGATGTAAGTGTTTCTTTGTGTATTATGACATTGACCCTATTTGCGTATGATATACTTGATGTAAGTGTTTCTTTGTGTATTATGACATTGACCCTACTTGTGTAGGATATACTTGATGTAAGGATTTCGTCGTGTATTGTGACATTGACGCTAGTTGCGTAGGATATACATGATGTAAGGATTTCGCCGTGTATTATGACACTGACCCTATGTGCGTAGGATATACTTAATGTAAGGGTGTCGCCGTGTATTATGACATTGGCCCTACTTGCGTAGGATATACTTGATGTATGGGTTTCGTCGTGTATTGTGACATTGACCCTACTTGTGTAGGAGATACTTGATGTAAGGGTTTCGCCGTGTATTATGACATTGACCCTACTTGTGTAGGAGATACTTGATGTAAGGGTTTCGTCGTGTATTGTGACATTGACCCTACTTGTGTAGGATATACCTGATGTAAGGGTTTCGTCGTGTATTGTGACATTGACCCTACTTGTGTAGGATATACTTGATGTAAGGATTTCGTCGTGTATTGTGACATTGACCCTACAGGATATACTTGATGTAAGGATTTCGTCGTGTATTGTGACATTGACCCTACTTGTGTAGGATATACTTGGTGTAAGGGTTTCGACGTGTATTATGACATTGACCCTACTTGTGTAGGATATACTTGATGTAAGGATTTCGTCGTGTATTGTGACATTGACGCTACTTGCGTAGGATATACTTGATGTAAGGGTGTCGCCGTGTATTATGACATTGACCCTACTTGTGTAGGATATACTTGATGTAAGTGTTTCTTTGTGTATTAATACATTGACCCTATTTGCGTAGGATATACTTGACGTAAGGGCTTCGCCGTGTATTATGACATTGACCCTACTTGTGTAGGAGATACTTGATGTAAGGATGTCGTCGTGTATTGACATTGACGCTACTTGCGTATGATATACTTGATGTAAGTGTTTCTTTGTGTATTATGACATTGACCCTACTTGTGTAGGATATACTTGATGTAAGGATTTCGTCGTGTATTGTGACATTGACGCTAGTTGCGTAGGATATACATGATGTAAGGATTTCGCCGTGTATTATGACACTGACCCTATGTGCGTAGGATATACTTAATGTAAGGGCTTCGCCGTGTATTATGACATTGACCCTACTTGCGTAGGATATACTTGATGTATGGCGTTCGTCGTGTATTATGACATTGACCCTACTTGTGTAGGAGATACTTGATGTAAGGGTTTCGTCGTGTATTGTGACATTGACCCTACTTGTGTAGGAGATACTTGATGTAAGGGTTTCGCCGTGTATTATGACATTGACCCTACTTATGTAGGATATACTTGATGTAAGGGTGTCGCCGTGTATTATGACATTGACCCTACTTGCGTAGGATATACTTGATGTATGGCGTTCGTCGTGTATTATGACATTGACCCTACTTGTGTAGGAGATACTTGGTGTAAGGGTTTCGACGTGTATTATGACATTGACCCTACTTGTGTAGGATATACTTGATGTAAGGATTTCGTCGTGTATTGTGACATTGACGCTACTTGCGTAGGATATACTTGATGTAAGGGTGTCGCCGTGTATTATGACATTGACCCTACTTGTGTAGGATATACTTGATGTAAGTGTTTCTTTGTGTATTAATACATTGACCCTATTTGCGTAGGATATACTTGACGTAAGGGCTTCGCCGTGTATTATGACATTGACCCTACTTGTGTAGGAGATACTTGATGTAAGGATGTCGTCGTGTATTGTGACATTGACGCTAGTTGCGTAGGATATACATGATGTAAGGATTTCGCCGTGTATTATGACACTGACCCTATGTGCGTAGGATATACTTAATGTAAGGGCTTCGCCGTGTATTATGACATTGACCCTACTTGCGTAGGATATACTTGATGTATGGCGTTCGTCGTGTATTATGACATTGACCCTACTTGTGTAGGAGATACTTGATGTAAGGGTTTCGTCGTGTATTGTGACATTGACCCTACTTGTGTAGGAGATACTTGATGTAAGGGTTTCGCCGTGTATTATGACATTGACCCTTCTTATGTAGGATATACTTGATGTAAGGGTTTCGTCGTGTATTGTGACATTGACCCTACTTGTGTAGGATATACTTGATGTAAGGATTTCGTCGTGTATTGTGACATTGACCCTACTTGTGTAGGATATACTTGATGTAAGGATTTCGTCGTGTATTGTGACATTGACCCTACTTGTGTAGGATATACTTGGTGTAAGGGTTTCGACGTGTATTATGACATTGACCCTACTTGTGTAGGATATACTTGATGTAAGGATTTCGTCGTGTATTGTGACATTGACGCTACTTGCGTAGGATATACTTGATGTAAGGGTGTCGCCGTGTATTATGACATTGACCCTACTTGTGTAGGATATACTTGATGTAAGTGTTTCTTTGTGTATTAATACATTGACCCTATTTGCGTAGGATATACTTGACGTAAGGGCTTCGCCGTGTATTATGACATTGACCCTACTTGTGTAGGATATACTTGATGTAAGGGTTTCGCCGTGTATTATGACATTGACCCTACTTGTGTAGGAGATACTTGATGTAAGGATTTCGTCGTGTATTGTGACATTGACGCTACTTGCGTAGGATATACTTGATGTAAGGGGTTCGCCGTGTATTATGACATTGACCCTACTTATGTAGGATATACTTGATGTAGGGATTTCGTCGTGTATTGTGACATTGACGCTACTTGCATAGGATATACTTGATGTAAGGGTGTCGCCGTGTATTATGACATTGACCCTACTTGCGTAGGATATATTTGATGTAAAGGTTTCGCCGTGTATTATGATATTGACCCTACTTGTGTAGGATATACTTGATGTAAGGGTTTCGCCGTGTATTATGACATTGACCCTACTTGTGTAGGAGATACTTGATGTAAGGGTGTCGCCGTGTATTATGACATTGACCCTACTTGTGTAGGAGAAACTTGATTTTACTCTTAAATTTACACCTATCCAAGAACATCTCGCCCGGTTCATTTATTACCTTTGCCGAGGAGGATATGTTTTTCTCTACGTTTATTTGTTTGATTATCAGTTAACAGGATTACACATAAAGGCTGTGGATTAACGCAGTGGTTAGCGCGCTCACTTCTCACCAATGCAACCCGGGTTCGATCCTCGGATCGGGAAGTATATGAGATGGTACGGTGGTCGCCAGATCGGATAGGTTGGTTTCCTCTCACACGAATGACCACATTGACGTTTTCATCTGCGCCAACGAGAGTGATTTATATAAGTTGTTAGAACGTGCTCCCCAATCGTTGTAAAATAAATGAAGTTTAAACTTATACCAAAAAGCTTCGGACGGGTGGATTGTCATGGAATTTGGTGACATTGTTGGTCTCAAGAGTCCAGGCTAATTGAAAAGGATTTCTTCACCATTCGGAGATATAGCAAAAAATAACATATAGCAGCGTTGCGAGGTTTACTCTCTCGGATTGCTGTTGTTTATATATTTTAAACTTTATTTTGTTTACAACGATTGCGACACAAGTTTTGACACCTTATATTAATCACTCTCGTTGGCGTGGATGAAAACGTATATGTGGTCATTCATGTGGGAGGAAGCCGGAGTATCCGGAGAAAACCCACCTGTCCGATCTGGCGCCACCGTCACATACTTCCCGGTCAGAAGATCGAACCCGGGTTGTATTCGTGAGAGGCGATCGCGCTAATCACTGCGCTAATCGGATAGCCATTATATATAATTATATATATATAATATATGTGTTTATATATTGTTGGGTTTGATAGTGTTTTTGAACGGTATTGCAACGATAGAATAAAATTAGTGTTGACTTACCTTGTGGTATATGCATAATTCCGACGGTAAGCCCAGCAACGACGTCTTGTAATAAATTCCGTTTGATACTGTAACGTCGCATAATACGGATGAATGGGAATATCTCGTGCATTACTTTGCTCGCGCACGACCTTGAGCAGTCTGTACCAGGACAGCATTTTCTGCTTTCCTTGTAAACAGAGTTCGCGTGTTGCTTAATCCTTAATTTATTCTCTATACCTTCCCGCAATTGTTTCTGTGTAGCGTCTAACATCTGCACACGATATTTCCGTTTCTGAGTTTTGGCCAAAAGGGCCTCGCGTAAATCTCGGTTAATGCTCGACATTCTGCTAAAAAAAATCAAGTTTAAAAAATATTACAAAATTTCGCGGATTAAGTCTTACAATTTTGTAAGACAATAATGTAAGTCGGTCTTATAATTCAGGTTCACTCGATTGCAGAATCTCTGGTAGAGAATCGAACAGATATTGTATAGCGGCTATGAGGTACTGCATGGTAGATGACAACCAAATAATTAACATATAAATCACCATTATGTCTGTAAGATGTTGGAAGTATTATAAAGTTCACAGGTAAATTATCCCTTTTCAGATGCGGGTAAAATCAATTCTTAAGAAAATGTTCACACACAAATTCTCAAATAGAGCATTAATTCGATCACGTGAAAATTACTTTTTCAGCATTTTTCGAACACAACTGCATGTCTAGGCTTATCGTAAATGTATAAATTAATGAGAAAATCATGCGATCATTAATTGTCATTCGCCTTATTGTTCTACTAATGCATATCTCTAACAATATCACTTTGTTTTAAAGGGAATCATCTTAAAAATTGACATTTTGACTGATCGATAGTTCGATCAATTACACGGCGTGAAATCGATAATCATTACAAATTGCAAACTACATTTACAACGCCATAGCTTTGCCTAGAGGTAAGAACTGAAATGTGTCATAAAGAACACATGACAGCAAGCCGTTGTGAATTATTAGAATAATACGTAACACGCCATAATAGATACGCTAACAAAATTGATTTACGTAAGTTATTAAACTTGTATAAATCGATGAGAAGAATTATATAACACTCTGTCTTTCATTCTAATCCTTTTTCTGTATGTTGATTATTGTTCAATATGTATTATATTGGGAAATAAAATATGTTTAAACTAAGTGAAGATGCGAACCCGCATCGAAACTCCAAACTCTCGTAGAATCTTATTTATTATATTATTTATTTATATTTCAGGTTTTACGCCTGCATCAGCACCATTTTGGGCTATATCGCCGGCGGGCAGTTTACCTAACAACACCTTTCCTGGGCAGGCTCCAGCGGTTAACCAGTACTTGGGTGCACCAACCTCCGTAAGAAACTGCCAACTTTTTCATATAAATGAGACACGTTCTGAGCGGGGCTCGAACCCGTGACCATCAGTGATGATAGGTTACAGTGGTATACAAGTCAGCGACCTTCACCACTCGACCACGGAGGCGGACTCTGATACGTCGTCAAATCAAAACATTAATAAAAATTACAGTCAGACCTATGTAAGTTGTCGTCTCTATTAAGCACCCAACCTGCAGTAAGCAGCCATATTCCAGATATCCCACTATGTTGCTTCGTTATACAGTTCCCCTCTATTAAGCAGTCACCTGTGCTAAGCAGCCATTTTCTACGATCCCCTTGGCTGGCTGCTTAAGACAGGTTAGACTGCATACAAGAAAGAGAAATGACGATAAATGTAAGTTTTCACAACATTAGAAACTTGAATAATACCAATGCATACAGTCAAACCTGTGTTAGTGGTCACCTCCATTAAGCAGCCAACCTGCATTAATATAAGCAGCCAGTTTCAAGATTCCAAATATGTTGTCTTATTATACATTTGACCTCTATTAAGCAGCCACCTGTGCTAAGCAGCCACTTTCTTTGACTCCCTTGGCTGGCTGCTTAAGACAGGTTTGACTGTACATGCATGTTGACCACACATTTTATCGTACCACTTATTGACAATTGCTTTTTTTTTTTTTTTTGAGTGAGCTTATTTACCCTCGCCGCCGGCGAACCATATGGGCGAGCGGAACAATTGCTTCGTTTTATCGGCCTACATTAGAATAGTGAGATACATCGGTCAGTTACTACCCCTGAATACTCCTTAAAAGTAGATAGGTCCTATTAAGTGTTTGCCAGCAATTTTTTTCCACTATCGCTTTATATGATTATTAAATTACTATATCTCAACAGATCTCCTACAGCGTATGCAATGGGTACGTATTTGTAAAACAATGCTATCAGTTAATTAACACGATTTTGATAAAATCACAATTATCATACCGCAACATCTGGTTAGGGAACAACAGTAAAAACAAAGACTTCTAACTGAAAGGACCTATTCACATTTTGGAATAAATCAGACTTTATCTGCCAAGGGATGTAATAGAAAATTAGAGATGTCTCTCATTTGTGCTTCGTGTCATGATAACTTAGATCTTCTTAGATGGATGTATCTGATCTAGTATGTGACCTATTTGTACTGAGCTTTGTAGATTTTCCAAAAGTAACCATAACGAATAATGTACACATTCTGTACATATGGACGGTGTACTTGTAAGAATCGCCACAAAATAAAATCATGTCTCGCATGAGTTTACAGCACAACGATCGATTAATATGCTGAACATGTATTTACTGAGTCACTGTAAGTTACTACACTCCGATTGTTTTTATTACACGCAACTGTAACCCGCTAAAGTCTAACTCCCATCGTCGCAGCAGGTAACACTTTTGAATATCAAATAACAAACAAGGGACATTTGTCTCCCCGCCCCTCATGATCTCTTGTCACCCAAACCAGCTGTCCAAAAGATGAATATCTGCCCCCAAATGAACAGTTGGTTACAACAGTGGTAACGCGTTCACGGTGCCTCAGATGCGAACTGCCCGGAGTTTACGCCCAGCTGTAGCCGTTACGATTATGTCCTTTGGCAAGGCAAATATATACACAGTGCATCTTCTCTCTCATCCATGGCGAAGCATTCCACCAGAAATGAGGTACCGGAAGCGATTAATAAAATGGTGTAAGAACTTGTTCCGTAATCGAGCTAAGTAAATTTGTAAATCTGGACGCTATTCTTTTCAGTTACTATCTTGTCGGGAAGAGCCGTAACTAATGTTGCTAGAACTTGTGGCCTAACCCGTGTGCCTTTATTTAATGTGTCATGTTTTGTATGAATTCACATGTAGATGTAAAGCGAATCGAGCAATAAAATATGATTAAATTAAGTACATTTGTATTAACTATAAACT
Source organism: Archivesica marissinica (assembly GCA_014843695.1). NCBI lineage: Eukaryota > Metazoa > Mollusca > Bivalvia > Venerida > Vesicomyidae > Archivesica > Archivesica marissinica. Next base: position 58,062,535 of record CM026398.1, on the reverse strand, counting down.
CCCTCAGCTATCAGCCGATTGGTATAATTGTTGTTTAACGATATAGAATCTGATTAAATAAATATACTAGGACATAGAAAACGCACACTAAATACATAGTTTTAGACATTTTAGAATATGTTTAGTTGTTCAATTTGTGTTTTGTAATAAAGATGTGATATATTTTTGATGGAATCCTTCGTATTTCGTTTTCATGTAATAATAATCATATAATATAGGTGTGCGTTTTCTATGTCCTCCAGTATATAATGTAGGTGTGCGTTTTCTATGTCCTCTAGTATATAATGTAGGTGTGCGTTTTCTATGTCCTCTAGTATATAATGTAGGTGTGCGTTTTCTATGTCCTCCAGTATATAATGTAGGTGTGCGTTTTCTATGTCCTCCAGTATAATATGCTTTCTAGTCCTCTAGTATATAATGTAGGTGTGCGTTTTCTATGTCCTCTAGTATATAATGTAGGTGTGCGTTTTCTATGTCCTCTAGTATATAATGTAGGTGTGCGTTTTTATGTCCTCTATATATAATGTAGGTGTGCGTTTTCTATGTCCTCTAGTATATAATGTAGGTGTGCGTTTTCTATGTCCTCTAGTATATAATGTAGGTGTGCGTTTTCTATGTCCTCTAGTATATAATGTAGGTGTGCGTTTTCTATGTCCTCTAGTATATAATGTAGGTGTGCGTTTTCTATGTCCTCTAGTATATAATGTAGGTGTGCGTTTTCTATGTCCTCTAGTATATAATGTCGGTGTGAGTTTTCTATGTCCACTAGTATATAATGTAGGTGTGCGTTTTCTATGTCCTCTAGTATATAATGTAGGTGTGAGTTTTCTATGTCCACTAGTATATAATGTCGGTGTGAGTTTTCTATGTCCTCTAGTATATAATGTAGGTGTGAGTTTTCTATGTCCTCTAGTATATAATGTAGGTGTGAGTTTTCTACGTCCACTAGTATATAATGTAGGTGTGCGTTTTCTATGTCCTCAAGTGAACACTTAACACTTAAGTGAACATTTAACACTTCATTTATTTTGAAAGTTTTTGAACTACCGTTTACTCAAGTACATTGGTATTTTATTTCTAAAAATGTAATGTTTCAATAAGCATTTCACTCCAAACATGCACATGTCCACTAGCTTAAATCTTTATTACCATAATATTTGATCAAGAATGTTAGTGTCATGGAATTCAAAGGACGACAGTAGGCTAAACTACACACGCAAAACCACCAACAAGGCCGATTCTAACATTGTAGACAGCGTCAGTTGTCATCCTAAACATTTAGCGCCAGTTGTCGTCCCAAACATTGTCGTCCCAAACATTTAGCGTCAGTTGTCGTCCCAAGCATTTAGCGTCAGTTTGAGATCATAAGCATACATATACTTCGGGAGAGCTTCATTAGAAAACAGATACATATGTCATCCCATTATCCCATTCGTGATTCCAGGAATGTACTAACAAACTTTAAATACTGAATATGTACTACATCTAAGGGTTACTATTACATTTAGCGTAACACCTTCCTACATGTGTACACCTTTTCCCATTTAGATACGTCAATACGCAAACTATCTCGTCGTTGTAGGTTCGAATCCAACTGGGGCGGTCAAATTATGTCTAGTGAAGAGGCTATCCAGCGGGTCTGTGGAAGGTCGGTGTTCCTACCAGGGTACCCGTCCGTCCGAAGGGGCACTCTGGGGCGTTCCCCTCGGCAACGTAGTCTCCATATAACCTAAGCCGTTGGCATTACCCCTCCCCCCACCCAAAGCAACACACAAGCAATTAGGGGTCCGTTAGGGGTCTGACACACCTTAAATAAATGCAAAATCTTGGTATTGTGTTTAAAATATCAAATACTGAGGTGACAATAGTCAACCGTAAAATACATGATTTATTGATGTCACGAGATGGAACAATGAGATAGCTGTCGGCGGTCATCTATCACCATCCGTCACCTACACGCCTATCATGCAGATGACACATTTTTCACCGTGTGCACATTTTCTTCATGTTAGAGAAACCCATTATTAAATCCAACACAATATATTTTAATGTTAAATTAATCTCTAAATATATATTTAGTAATCTGGAATATAACCGACATTGACAAATGATAGCAAATCAAGTCAAAATGGTCATTCTTGCGTCCATTGTTCCAAAATTGTTCGGGGTTATTTTCCTCAGTTATTGCAATGGAAATGGTATTTATTTCGTAAACTGTTTCTGGTTTATTGCCGAAACCTTTTGTCGAGCATGAGGACAAAGCAATGTATAGTCAAACCTGTGTTAGTGATCACCTGTATTAAACAGCCAACCTGTATTAAGCAGCAAGTTTCCAGGTTCCCAATATGTTGTTTTATTATACATTCAGTCTTTCAGATGGGACTTTAAACCGATGTCTACTGTCGGTGCTATACACCGTGCACGTAAAAGAACCAGAGGAGACTCTGGAATGGATCTCTTTCTGTATCATTGTACCATCCTCCAAAACTCAAAAATGACTAATCTCTCCAGGAGGCGTCGCTCATATGGGTAACCGGTAGCGACGATAAAACACACACATTATGTATCAACATTTTAAATCATGTCTATATATCGGTATATATCAGTAACCAAATTTCCCTAGTTTTAAGAGCAAGTGTGTGGTGTTAGGCAAGGAGAAAATGTGTCCCCAATTTCATTCTCTATTTATCTCAATGATTTGCAATCACGGCTAGAAATAAATAACCAAGGATTCGAAGTTGAACAGCCAGACACAGATATAAACATATATCTAAAGATATTTGTATTACTGTATGCAGATGATACTATTATTATTAGCGATAATCGTGAGGAATTTCAAAATTTACTTAACGCTTTCTGTAACTATTGTACAACTTGGAAGTTATCAATCAACATGAATACAGTCAAACCTGTCTTAAGCAGCCAGCCAAGTGAATCACAGAAAGTGGCTGCTTAGCACAGGTGGCTGCTTAATATAGGTCAAATATATAATAAAACAACATATTGAGGAACAGGAAACTGGCTGCTTAATACAGGTTGGCTGTTTAATAGAGGTGACCACTAACACATGTTTGACTGTACAACTAAAATGATCGTTTTTGGAATTAACCAGTGGAAATCGTGATAGCGCAGTGGAAGCGCGAAAGGCCCGGAGTTCGAGCTCCGCTGGAGCCGTTACGAGTGTGCCCTTAGGCAAGGCATTTCAATTTCACATTGCCTCTTCTCTCTCCCTCGTGGCGATGGATTCCATCAGGAATGAGGTCTCGAGAGTGATTATTATAAGTTGAAAGAACTTGTTTCGCAATCTAGCTAAAATAAATTTGTATAAACTAACAAACCACACAATTTTAAATCATATCTAAATGACGAATACATTGAGGTTGTAAAATAATACAAATATTTAGGTATATTATTTTCATCATCTGGTAGCTTTTAAGCGCAAGAAAAATATTTCTACCCAGGCTAATAATGTAATGTACATACTGTACACGAGAATCTATAATAATGATATACAGTCAAACCTGTGTTAGTGGTCACCTCTATTAAGCAGCCAACCTGTATTAAGTAGCCTGTTTCATGATTCTCAATATGTTGTTTTATTATATATTTGACCTCTATTAAGCAGCCACCTGTGCTAAGCAGCCACTTTCTGTGATTCCCTTGCTGGCTGCTTAAGACAGGTTTGACTGTAGCAATTGGTATCCAATTAAAACTGTTTGACCAAACTATTCTGCCTGTTCTAACATACAATTGTGAGGTGTGGGGCTTTGGAAACGTATGTATTATTGAAAAAAATAATAGATTTTGCTAGGATTAATTACAAAAAGCAGAACAAGTGCACCCATTTATAAGTTTTATGAGGAACTAGGATGACACACGCCTGAATATATTATTAAAATGAGAATGATAAAATGCTGGGGTAAGTTACTAACCAACAGAGCCAGAGGGTTGAGTGGTTAAGGTCGCTGACTTGCATACCACTGTAACCTATCATCATTGATGGTCACGGGTTCGAGCCCCGTTGGCAGTTTCTTACGGCGGTTAGTGCACAAAGTACTGGTTAACCGCTGGAGCCTGCCCAGGAATGTACAAACGCTACATTAAGGGGCTATGTCATCTTCAATGTGCTAGATATTGACCCAAAACAAGACTTTTGAAAATAAACAAAAACAAGCACGGTCACAATATGCTTCTTTTTAATAAATTAAATATTGGCCCAACTATGATGTTTACAAATATAAAGTTGAGTTTGAAAATGTATGGTTAATTAATGAATCTCTAGAACAATAGAGTATTTATTGGGCGTCATATCGACCGTAAGGAGTGAACAGTATATGTCAATATTTTACAGAGTTATGCTATGGGTAACTATATAGGGTTTATAGAGTTGAACATGCACATAATTATGCTATGCAGAAAGAGCAAACTCACTGAAGACATGTTTGACCTTGGTTTGTTTTTGGTCGCGAAATTAGGCGACACATTTTTTGGAGGGCAGAAAAGTTACCATAGATACAATAAATCTTGAAAACTCTCTCTATAAACCCTAGATAGTTACCCATAGCATAGCTGTGTAAAATATTTACATAAACTGTTCATTCCTTATGGACGATATGACGCCCAATAAATAATCTATTGTTCTAGAGATTCATTAATTAACCATTAAATTTCAAATTCAAGTTTCAATTTATAAACATCAAACATTGGGCCAATATGTAATTTATTAAAAATGAGCGTGGTGATAGTGCTTTGTGTTGTTTATTTTCGAAGTATTTGTTTTGGGTCAATATCTAGCACATTGAAGATGACATAGCCCCTTAATATATATCTTATTCTCCAGAAATATTAGCCATTTTGAACAGCAAAATTATTGATCACTTTAAAACAATTGGCTAACATGTACATGTACCTACCTCCAGAACACTGCTACGGCCATCATAATATCCGGAATACAGTAACAATAATCCAAATTATTACAGATGCTCCCATATAAACTGATAAACACATTGAAATATAAATGAAATTCCATCAGCTACGACCCATGTTACACCTACACGTCCCTGTTACACCTTCATGTCCCTGTTACACCTACACGTCCCTGTTGCACTTACACGTCCCTGTTACACCTACACGTCCCTGTTACACCTTCACGTCCCTGTTGCACCTACACGTCCCTGTTACACCTACACGTCCCTGTTGCACCTACACGTCCATGTTGCACCTTCACGTCCCTGTTGCACCTTCACGTCCCTGTTACACCTACACGTCCCTGTTACACCTACACGTCCCTGTTGCACCTACACGTCCATGTTGCACCTTCACGTCCCTGTTGCACCTTCACGTCCTGTTACACCTACACGTCCCTGTTGCACCTACACGTCCATGTTGCACCTTCACGTCCATGTTACACCTACACGTCCCTGTTACACCTACACGTCCAGTTGCACCCATCACGTCCTGTTACCACATCACGTCCCTGTTGCACCATCACGCCCCTGTTACACCATCACGTCCCTGTTGCACCTTCACGTCCCTGTTGCACCTACCATCCATGTTACACCTTCACGTCCCTGTTGCACCTACACGTCCCTGTTGCACCTACACGTCCCTGTTACACCTACACGTCCGTGTTGCACCTACACGTCCCTGTTGCAACTTCACGTCCATGTTGCACCTACACGTCCCTGTTGCATCCACACGTCCCTGTTGCACCTACACGTCCCTGTTACACCTACACGTCCCTGTTGCACCTACTCGTCCCTGTTGCACCATGTTGCACCTACACATCTATGTTGCACCTATACGTCCCTGTTACACCCACACGTCCCTGTTACACCTACACGTCCCTGTTGCACCTACACGTCCATGTTGCACCTACACGCCCATGTTGCACCTACACGTGAGGGACTCCATCTAACGCCATTGAACGCTAAGAACCCACGTTTGTTTTTGAACTGTTCAAAACAAATGTCGCGTTTCCGCGTTCTAACGAGAATGGGATAAAGCTAGTTGTGAAGAGCGTCTCCTCGGCGTCCCCCTCTCACCCAGTGTGTTTGAGGATGCAACGGACGCCGTGCTTATTTGTAGTTTGCATTGACTGGAACTCGTAGAAACGTTGTAAAGACGGGATAGACCGCACGCTTAGCGGTAAATGACGGGATAGACCGCACGCTTAGCGGTAAATGACAGGATAGACCGCACGCTTACCGGTAAATGACGGGATAGACCGCACGCTTAGCGGTAAATGACAGGATATACCGCACGCTTACCGGTAAATGACAGGATATACCGCACGCTTACCGGTAAATGACGGGATAGACCGCACGCTTACCGGTAAGTGACGGGATATACCGCACGCTTAGCGGTAAATGACAGGATAGACCGTACGCTTAGCGGTAAATGACGGGATAGACCGCACGCTTAGCGGTAAATGACAGGATAGACCGCACGCTTACCGGTAAATGACGGGATAGACCGCACGCTTAGCGGTAAATGACAGGATAGACCGCACGCTTACCGGTAAATGACGGGATAGACCGCACGCTTACCGGTAAATGACGGGATAGACCGCACGCTCAGCGGTAAATGACGGGATAGACCGCACGTTTACCGGTAAATGACGGGATAGACCGCACGCTTACCGGTAAATGACGGGATACACCGCAAGTTTACCGGTAAATGACGGGATATATGTGTTTTACGTTTATTTATTGTCGCTACCGGTTGCCCATATGAGCGACGCCTCATGAAGAGATTAGTCATTTTAAATTGTTGGCGGATAGTGCAATGATACAGACAGAGACCCATTCCAGAGTATCCACTGGTTCTTTTACGTGGACGGTGTAAAACACCGACACGAGATCTCGGTTTAAAGTCCCATCTGAATGACTGTTAATTTTATTGGAGTCAGACGGGAGATCGAACCTGCGATCCCTGGATTACCAGTCCAACGTGTTAACCACTGGACTACACACCCATCTGTGACGGGATATAACTTCACACTGGTGCACTATATGATGCATTACAGGTAAGCCAAAGGACCATGGCGTCATTAACTCTTATACATATTGACCACGTTTCATTCAGTGGTCGAGTGGTTACGGTCGCTGAATTGAATGCAACTGTAATATATCATCACTGATGGTTCGAGCCCACTCAGATCGTGTTGCTATATATAACAATATTGCTGACAGTTTCTTACTGAGGTTGGTGCACTAAGTACTGGTTTAACCGCTGGAACCTGCCCAGGAAATGTGTTGTTAGGTAAATTGCTCAAATGGGCAACCGGTAGAGACGTTAAATAAATTAAACCAATAATAAATAATAATCATTCAATTGTCAACTTCTCAGCTGATAGTTATAATTGAATTAAATCACCTTGCAAAAATATGCAATCAGGAAATACTAGTTGTCTTGCCGTTGTTTATCGTCGAATAAACCAAGGCTTGGAGTTCTAATGCGTAGGAATTAACCACGCAGGAAGTAGGCCTAAGTGGTTATTTCCTACGCACCACCTGAGCACCGTTTTATCAACGGTCGTAAGTCAGTCTTAGTTAAGATTATTGCTTAAGACCGAGTTACGCCGTCGTAACCTCTTAGTTAAGACCACGGTCCGTTTTATCAACAAAGTCGCAGCTAAGATATCGTAAATAAAGTCTTAACTTTACGACTGGTTCGATGCAGTCGCAACTTCGGAAAAAGTCTTAAAAATGGCGGCCGAATCAGCAGAATCCGTGCATCAGAGACGTGATGCAAGAATATTCAGGGCCGGTAGAGACATTGGAGACGTGTGACACCAATATCCTGTCCCGATATCGCAGGATTCAAATTTATCAGATATAAATGTAGAACTTTGATGTTAATAGAGTTTTTATATGTTATTTCTTGCAGATTCCCTGATGATATGGCTTTAATTGATGTACAGCAGGATTTTTATCGGAAGTGCCATATTATACAGAATACAGTTGGCTCAGTTGATGATCTATTGATCTATGATTGTGTGATAGCATGGCCAAGAAATGCAAGAGTGGACAACACTATTTCAACAGATCAGTTCATGCCTCTGTCAACACCACTTGATTTAAGGACACTAATCTTAGCTGTCATATTTACAGTTTAGAAATCTTGAAAACTGATGAAAACTGAGCAACTATCCGGTGATACAAATGCATACTGTTTGGTACTTTTCTTTTATTATATAGACTATTAAGATTTCATTTTGACAAGCGGCACAGTTTTAAAAATTATGAAAGAAATGTAAGGTTTCCACAAATAAAGCAAACAATAGATATATATATATATATATATATGTATGCCAAACAAGCAAAATTAGATGTGCATGAAAACACCCTGGTAAGTATATGGTATTGAAGCCTGTGTACAAACAAGATTGTCTATCATACTGTGTTCACTACAGATCTTCAATCTATATCTTGTGCAACAAATCTTCTTTTACTATGAAATCAGAAATGTTGATGCAACAAAACACGAAAATAGATTCACAGTAAATATAATTTGTTGTATCAGATTGCATAGGGTGTGACAGACAGACTTTGGTGTGAAAATGTAACTGCTTCAATATACTTCCCACTACACTGTAACAGAAGCTGTAACATTACACAAAGCAATCCGATACAATATATATGTTGATATACATAATACATGAATACCTGTGAGTGTTTTACGTTTATTTATCATAGTTACCAGTTGCCCATTTTAGCGACACCTACTGAAGAGATTAGTTATATTAGATTTGGAGGATAGTGCAATGATGTCTCCTCTGGTTCTTTTAATTGCATTGTGTAAAGCACCGGCACAAGACCTCTGTTTAAATTCTCATCTGAAAGACTATGATTTTAGTATGGTATAGCGGGGTCTCGAACGGGGTAAAAAGCCCATGTGATCTAGTTTTGTATTGTTTTTTCTTTCTTGTTCCTACGATATAATTATAAGAGGATATGTGTTTGTTTCAGTGTATGATCGAATAATATTTCACCAAATGAACATTGAAAGCATTATTACCAAGTGTGAAGCTAGTCACGAGTGGTATTAATAGCTTTCTATGTTTTTGAGTAAAGTATTATTCGATCATTCACTTAACAAACAAATTTTCTTTTTATTTTGGCTGAAAAGTGTTTTTATGATAGAAAGTGATGCAACTGTGCCATGGGCTAAATCGTACTTAGACAACAATATGTGACGTAATAAATGACTTTGCTCGAGTCCTTAAACGTACGTGCTGCCAACATTTCAACAAACACATTCTTTGTACCACAAATTCAAAGCATTGTTACTTTTAGCTTCCTACTTAATCCTTTTCATTATGTATGTTGTTGTATGTTATATGTGTTTTATGGTTTGCAATACATATTGTTTAAACCAATTCATCTTGGCAATTCTATGATAATTCTATTCCATATATGCCAGGATTAAAAACTGCATTACCCATATTATCAGTAATGTTACAAGTGTCAATATGTATCTCTATATGTATTATAAAATTATATTGGGGTATATTTGCAGTGACATTATAAATAATGAAATTTAGAATAGTTCCGTTGTTTTATTTCTACTTCCTAACATCCATGATTGTGCTGGTTATAATTAGTTTCAATATAACTTACCGACCAAGTTAACTTGACAACAATTTGGTAGTTAAAGCGACCATTTATCATCGTCTTTGATCTACACTTAACAACTCTTATAAATGTGCATGTATAAATGGTCTCATATCCATGTCAATATTGACCCGATAATGATGAAATATTCAGCAAATACAGTTGAGATATATTTCATGATATTCCATTTATTTTATTTCATAACAAACACAAATTTAACACACATGACTAAGTAATGTGATGGTGCGTAAAAAGTCAATGTTGCAAAATGATAATGTCAATGATAAAACTCAGGCCGATGAGAATTAATTATTCTAATATCGCGTATGCCCACCCTGACTGTGGATCACAGCTTGGCAACGTCGTCGCATGGAAGGGACATAACGTCGTACATAGTTCTGGGGTAGATTTGCCCACTCTTGCCCAATATTCGCACGGAACTGGGCGATGGTCTGTGGCACTGCGCCGGTCCTTCTTACTCGGCGATTCAATTCATCCCATAGATTTTCTATAATGTTTAAGTCGGGAGACTTCGGTGGTATGTCCATCACCTTGATGTGGTTAGCATTCAGAAAGAATCTTGTCGCCCTAGCCGTGTGGGCTGGTGCGCCATCCTGCAGCAACCACAATCCTCTATTGGTCCTAAACATGGGTACTACCTCACTTTGAAACACGTCATGTTGGTAACGGGCGGCGTTTAGATTACCGTTAATGAACACGATGTTAGTCTTGTGATGTAAGGAGACACCAGCCCATACCATTACTGACCCACCCCCGTACCTATCTCGTTCGATGACGCAGTTGTCGTTGAACCGTTCTCCCCGTTGTCGATATACCCGTGAACGACAGTCGTTTTCCTGTAGGCAGAACTTCTTTTCGTCAGTAAACAGGACCTGCCCCCATTCTGCCTGTGTTATTCTAAGATGACGCCGAGCCCAACGATTTTGCAGTGCCCTATGCCTCTGAGTCAGTACAATAAATACCCTTAAAGGGCCGTCTACACCGCATGTTGGCGAGCGATCGAAGACGCCTTCTAAAGGTCTGCGCAGAGATATGGCTTCCGTGCGTCCCATGCGTTTCTCCGGCCGTCTTGACAGCTGTACGTGTTCTCTGCTGACGATACACATGTACGATGTGATTATCTTGTGCAGCTGTTGTACAACGCCCATGTGGTCTGCGAGGGAGGTTATCAACGTTACCAGTCGCTCTGTACTTAAGCATCAGCTTGCTGATGGTGTTGCGGTGTACACACATGCGTCGCGTAACCTGCAAATGATACGGATAACATGAAATTAGTAATTAAAATATATAATTTATTTTTTATGGATATTTTCGATAAAAAACTGAATGTTAGTGACTTTCAATTTTTATAACACAAAGAAACTTAATTAATTAGTGACATTGAATTAACTTTGAGACGTACCTCTGTTTGGTGTATACCGGCGTTGATGAAGCCGACGGCTATTTCCCGTTCCGCTATGGTCAGCCTGCCCATGTCATGTTTTTCTGATGTGTGGATCGTAATCAAGTCCACAACGACCAAATGCAGTTTTATTTTGTGCCAGTGCACCATTTCCTCGTGCATTGTGTTGATGTTGACGGTGCGTGGTTCAACGCACCGTATCGATTAAATTGAACACGTGGAGCATGGGATAATACTCGAAATGTAGTCAATAGCCAGTACACAAAATGTTGTGCAAAAATATTGATAAATAAAAAGGTTATACGGAAATCAAAGATGCACACTTATAAGAGTTGTTAAGTGTATTGTGTTTTTGAGCTTAATTATCGTCGCTACCGGTTGCCCATATGAGCGACGCCTCTTGAAGAGATTAGTCATTTTAGATTTTTGAGGATATTGCAGTGATAGAGACAGAGACGGAGTATGTGGTCGATTGGTTAATGTTGTTGACTTCGAATCACTTGCCTCTCACAGCTGATGTTTAGACTCTCACCAGGGGTGTCGGATTATTTCGTGCAAGGAAACTATTCGGAATGTTTGTGGTTCTACCCAGGCAGGTGACCGTTCACACTTGACATACTGTATGGAGGGGCGCCCAGGATCTTCCTCCACCAATAATAGCTGGAAAGTCACCATATTACTTGAGCTGTTGGTGATACATTAAACCCCAAAAACAAACAGAGACCCATGCCAGAGTATTATCTGGTTTTTTTACGTGAACGGTGTTATTCACGGACTTAAAGACTGATGATCGAACCTTGGATCTACAGACCAATGTGTTCACCACTGAACTATCGACCCGTCTGTATTTGATCCATTAATCTCATCACACAGATATATACGACTAATGTATGACCAGTCTATGACTGCTTGTACATTTGTATATTATATATGCTAGAATCGCCGTTATAAAAAGACATGCTGATACAAAAGTGTGTATTAATGAATGGAGTCTATTCAGTATTTACATCACTAGATATTGTGGTAACATGTAAATACCGTAGGCCCTATTCAATTGCCTCAACATTATTTACAGACACAAATCTGGAATATACCCTTGAAAATGATATAATATTTAACAACATAATCCTATTAGCAAAGACGTTTTGGGGTGGGAGCACTGTTTTGCATTTACACAAAAACGATGTATAAGTTATTTAAAGTATAATAAAAAGTCTGAAATGTTTAACAATTCAATATATGAAAACAACGTATCAGATTTAAAATATTGTTGCACGATGGAATCATACCAGTTATACTGAAATATATTATACATTCACAGTAACAAGGAAGATTTAGTGGGGCCGTGTTTTCCTTTCCAATACCGGCGTGTTAAAAAATCTCTTCTACGGATTTGACCAACTACGTCATATTGGATTTAATATATATTGCATGTCTGGAGAGGCCTGCGCGTAAGGTTTAATTCGATATAAGAAATATTAACATATTCCAAGAAATAAAGAAGTTATGAATAATATATACAGGGGCGCCGTGTTTTAAACATGTCCGATGTTGAAATTTGCGCGCGAAGATGTGTGCACCGGAAGTTTACATTTCGGACTGTGTCACTGTTTTTAAGGTCGTACGACGAAAGAAAATCTTAGCTGCGACCGAAGACGTATGGCTGATTATTAACACTACAAGTACAAATCCTGCCCAATCGCTGTATTCAATTCCAATGTAAAATTGTTAAAAGTTAGGCGTAATTAAAAAAAAAGTTTGTTTCCGGTTTCCCGACCTACTCTAATTTGTGGCCCCGACCCTACAACTTTTTAAGCGATATCGGGCTGGGAAAAAAATCAGCGAAACAATTTGGAGAGTGTTAAATGTTCCAACATTTGTATCTTCAAAGAGCTTGACTTAGACTTGTTAGTGCATGCTCGATGTGCCCCGGGGCACAGCTGGACGAATGCAGCAGAACGTATCATGTCAATTTTAAACTTAGGTTTGCAGAATTGATCATTAGAAAGAAAATTATTGGATGAAGAAGGTGAAAAGGTCGTCAAGAAGTGTGGCAACATGGCTGAACTCAGAGAATTAGCCAGAAAACAACCAGAAGTTAAAGACACATGGAAACAGTCCATTGAACCTGTACAGTCAACAGTGAGAAACCGTTTTTTGAGACTCAAGTTGAAAGAGGAACCGTTCCAAGTCATTGATCCTGTTAGTGAAGGTGATATTGACATCATGCAGCGCCATTTGCGTGAATATTTCCTACACTTGATACTGGCAAACCTCAGAAGGTGCACACAAGCAAAAATCAGGAATATGTTCAATGGGTGTCTGATCACTGCCGTGAAAGACATTACATATTTCAGATCAGGAAATGTCAAAACCCAGCTTGCTGTAGTCCAAGCAAATCTGATCAAATAGCATGGTTGCCTGACCCTATGCTTGATGATAGTGGTGAACACTATCTGAAGTATGAAACTGTAAAAAACATGGACACAACAGAGTTGGCTAGACCATCTATCAAAGCAAAGAACCCTCAAAATCAGAAAGGAAAGAAACGGCAAACAACACAGAATGTTTGTGAAGGCAGTGAATCTGAATATTATTCACACCTGTATACAACACAGAATGCTAGAGCTTACGTTGAGTGTATAGAGTGTCGAAAACCTAGAGTTGTGTACAGTAAACACAGACTGACAGGACGCCAAAAAACGTCTTTGGCGGCTGACCTGAACGAGAGTGACTTTACGTGTGGTACCGTTGATGTGAAGGAACCCACCTTTGCGTTGGATGTGAAATGTCGGCCACTGGAATGTGCAACCACAGTGGAGATCTGCTATTATGGAGCTTCTTTGGGGCCAGTGGACATTTGTTGCCATTGTGGAAGCTCTGGTGCCGAAGTAGACCAGGAGTTGAAATAATCGTATAAAACTGTATTGCCAATATGCGATCTGTGCTTGGGCAATGGCAAACAAACCATTGTTCATAGACCATATGGAAAGAATACCACAAAGTGAAGTATCATGTATCACTTGAACTGATGCAGTTTTACACATCTAACAGTGCAGATCGCTTTTGATCTGGATCTGCATGGTTTGCAGTATAGCTAAGAGTAGTATGAAACTGAGAAAATCTTTATTTTCCCCCTGCTATGAGATTTCCAGGACATAAAAACATACAAATGGTGTACGCCAAGATCAGTTGCCACATTGTAAATGTGTCATCCGATCTGGGTCTACACTTTTTGCAATTGTATTGTGGTTGGAAATTTCACAGCAGGGCTCATATAAACACTATCATATAATTCTGAAAATACAACTACGTACATGTACTACTAGGTAATTCCCATTACACAATTATTTAACTCCATTGCTTTAATTAGATGCAATTATGGTGGGCAATTGTTTTTAAAAAGATACTTTGTATATAAAATGATATCAAAACACAATTTCGACGGATATGTAGTCCAGTGGTAACACGCTGGACTGGTAATCCAGGGATCGCAGGTTCGATCCCCCGTCTGACCCTAATAAAATTAACAGTCTTTCAAATGGGACGTTAAACCGAGGTCTCGTGTCGGTGCTTTACACCGTGCACGTAAAAGAACCAGAGGAGATTCTGGAATTGGTCTCTGTCTGTATCATGCACTATCCTCCAAAATCTAAAATAACTAATTTCTTCAGGAGGCGTCGCTCATATGGGCAACCGGTAGCGACGATAAATAAACGTAAAACACACACACACACAATTTCACATGTGTACTAAACAAGAACATTTCCTGTAGATCTATAGTGCTAAATGCAGGTATTTGAAATACATTTAATATCTGCATCATGATTTCATTTCATTTCTTTTATATCAAGCTGGCTGAAAATTGATTTCTGATTTTTATTCAATTAGATTTTATGAAGTTTGCCCATCAAAATAGCTGACAAGTCAAAGCAATGAATGTAAATAGTGTAGGTTTTGCGAATTATCGGTTATAGATGCAAGTTGTAATCCTTTACTGTGACTTTCTGGTAAGCTAGGCTTATAAAACATTCCCTACCTACAGTGAAATCGGAAACAAACATTTTATTTTTTTTGGCCTTACCATAAAAAAGATTTTAATAGGGGAAGCACAATTCAACAGCCGTAGCCGTGGTTTATTGCGGATTCAACAGCCGTAGCCGTGGTTTATTGCGGATTCAACAGCCGTAGCCGTGGTTTATTGCGGATTCAACAGCCATAGCCGTGGTTTATTGAGGATTCAACAGCCGTAGCCGTGGTTTATTGCGGATTCAACAGTGGTAGATTTGTTCTTTGTTTATAGGAACAAAATACCAAGTACAAGATTGGTTGATTAGTTAATAATATTATATTTTCATTTGTTTGTAGACCATAAACTGTATATGTGTGTGTGTGACTTAATAAACGATTCTTCTTCTGTTTCATGTTGTACTATGTATACAATGGCGCGTGAAATATATAAATAAATATTACGAAGTTAATATATTATCGCTAGATAGATCAGCAGCTGAAAATGAAGGGTCTGATGTAAGCCTACACAACAACTGTATACACTAGTCCACGTGTGTGATTAAAGTGTTTAAACAACAATGACGCAATATCAGTGTGTTGTGTGTTTTACGTTTATTTATCGTCGCTACCGGTTGCCAATATGAGCGACGCCTCCTGAAGATATTAGTTATTTTAGATTGTTGGAGGATAGTGCAATGATACAGACAGATACCCATTCCAGAGTCTCCTCTGGTTCTTTTACGTGCACGGTGACCCATTTGAAAGACTGTTAATTTTATTAGGGTTAGACGGGGGATCGAACCTGCGATCCCTAGATTACCAGTCTAGCGTGTTACCACTGGACTACACATCCATCTGTAAATCTGTTTAATAGTTTTATTTTTTTCATTTTGAGGCCCCTATCCGGGTAACCCCATTTATTTCTATATACATGTACATTCACATATTATGGAAACACTTTTCATGAATCGAATTGTATACAATTATCTATATGTATAAAGAAATATAGTTTTTTGTTTAGAGTGTTGTGTCCCTTGATTATGAATGCATAATATAATTATTAGCTAAGTTTATTTGAATAAATGTGTGAATCTGGGTATATCAGCTGAATGTTTAAGGTATGGAGATAGGTGTAATGAGTGATGGATCGTTTCTACTTGCTATCCTTTTTTTTATAGGATAAAAGTTTGTTAATTATTTACCTGGGAATTTTGGGCTACGGGGTTCTTTTTAATATCAGTTGAATTTATTGTTTGTGCCGTATTGGTACAAAATTAATTGGTATTCATGTATATTTTCTTAGCTTGTCGGAAAGAATTTTGACCATTTCAAATTGTGTCTATCTATTTTTCCTGAATACATTGCAATATCCTTTTCTATTTCGATCCTTTGATGCAAATAATGTTTGAATGATCCGTTTAATAGTTAACACTTTTATAAGTCCATTTACTAATGTTGAAATTGATTTTGTAGCGTCACAGCACCTCATTGTACTGTTGAGTCTGTTGGTGTTTCACTCAACACAACGGCACTCAGCTCAGCAGCCATTTGTACTGAAAACGTGAAGTTGGATTTGTCAAAGATGGTTAAACACTGTTTATTATTTTTACAATTATTAATATTATTATATGTAATCATAATACTACGGTAGTTTGAAAGCTAACAAGAGATTGACAAATGACCACTTGCGAAACATCCTCGATGTTCTACGAGATTTAGTAATTAGAATTAGTAAAAAGACATACAACATTTTACCGCAAAGGCAAGTGCATAGTTTCTTTTTGTTTTCAATATATTTCTTAAATGTATGCACATTTTGAATATATACAATTTTATAAAAAATGTGAATCTTTGAAATTAACTGTCAACATATCAAATACATGTAGTATACGTTACCGGTAAATACAAGTGGTCCTCCTTGGAATTCCGCTGTGTCTATGAAGCCATCCTCTACAAATGTTGATGAAAAGCATTTTAATCGAGTAAAAGATAAAACTATAATAATGTACTTGGTTCTAGCATTGGAGCTTGGGTTCATATGCAAGTGGTTGATAGAACAATCGAGCTTACACAAAGCGGTTTGCACAATTATTCAGAAATCCTCTGAATGTACGTTCTCGGAGAGGGAATGCAACGTTTGGATACTATCCCGGCATAGTTGAATTACCCGTTCAATGTTATTTGCATTTGTAATTGTTACATGTAGCTCTGACAGAGTAATAAGGCAAGCTATCGCCGTTATCAGCGTATATGTCTGAGTATCCTGCCAGGTTAAATGTGCTGTGCACTTGGAACATATCTCTGCAACGATTCGCAGAAATGGTTTCAAACCTCTCATCACCATGCCATGTATGTGTACAATAAAACACGTGGCTCTACTTTCTATTCTAAATTTAATACATGCATGTCTCTTGTAAACCTAGAATTGTAATGGAGATCTCAATCAATGTAGTTTGTGTGATTGACCAATAACTTTAAAACTGCCAAAATGGAGAGGTTTCAATCAGGACAAAGACGTCCTCCTGGTTGAGTATACGTAAGCGTCCGTGGCGTGTGTGTGGCGTCCGTGGTCCAATGGTAGAGCGTCGGATTTGGAATCGAACGGTCCGGGTTCAATACTCAGTCAGGCCACGTAGGTAGTGTCATTAAGCAAGGCACCTCACACACATTGCTTAGTACTGGTTAACCGCTATGGTCGGCTAAGCATGCCCAGGAAAACATGTCTAGGTCCCCGCAAGGGGTTTGACATTAATGGTACATACATACAAGCTAGCCTGGGAACAGGCGTCGATATATTTTGCCTGGTCAGTCAAATAAATATATTTTAACACCGAGACTATTAATTATGCCGTATTGAGCTTCTGTTCATTTGGCCAGACGTTAAAAAGTGAAAACTCGACAGACTGGAACCCAGGCTATACGTAGGCCTACTGTATTGTTTTCAATATCCAACACATGCCCCTTTTTAACATTGACTTTATTGCAGCACGTGTTAATTGTGCGCATAACTTAGAAACAACAAAATCAGTACTGAATATAGTGCAAAGAAATCTCACGATTGATGTCGGCAAACGTAAATAAATCCACAGCCTCGTCGGCGAAGATTCCTTCAACACTGGCAAACTCCTGAACAGAAATCTTCTTGTTTCCGTCAATATCATATCGTAGGAACTTGTACTCGCTCGGCACTACCTCGTATCGTGCATTACCAATGAATGGATTACGTACTATCGCCTGCACAAATAGAAAATAACATCCTCAATATTCTCATATTTCCAAGACCAAGGTCGACCAGGATTTCCAGGTAATTGTCTTTCCACAATTACATCTGCCGAATCATGGTGACGTACACATATTCCAGGTAATTGTCTTTCCACAATTACATCTGCTGAATCATGGTTACGTACACATAGTCCAGGTAATAATCTGTCCACATTTACATCTGCTGAATCATGGTTACGTACACATATTCCAGGTAATTGTCTGTCCACATTTACATTTGCTGAATCATGGTTACGTACACATATTCCAGGTAATTGTCTTTCCACATTTACATTTGCGGAATCATGGTTACGTACACAGATTCCAGGTAATTGTCTTTCCACATTTACATTTGCGGAATCATGGTTACGTACACAGATTCCAGGTAATTGTCTTTCCACATTTACATTTGCGGAATCATGGTTACGTACACAGATTCCAGGTAATGGTCTTTCCACATTTACATTTGCCGAATCATGGTTACGTACACAGATTCCAGGTAATGGTCTTTCCACATTTACATTTGCGGAATCATGGTTACGTACACAGATTCCAGGTAATGGTCTTTCCACATTTACATTTGCCGAATCATGGTTACGTACACAGATTCCAGGTAATGGTCTTTCCACATTTACATTTGCGGAATCATGGTTACGTACACAGATTCCAGGTAATGGTCTTTCCACATTTACATTTGCCGAATCATGGTTACGTACACATATTGTTGGAGTCTCGGCAGTGTATGTAAATTCCGTTTACGAAACGAACTAAGTGTTGTATACGTCATGAATAAACTTATGTTCTGTTCTGTTCTGTTCTGTTCTGTTCTAGAGATTTAATGAATCTTAACCATTCCTTTTCAAACTCAAGTTTTGATTTCTAAGCATCGTAGATGGGCCAGTATTTAATTTAATTTAATAAAACGAAGAGCGGTGACAGTGGGCTTTGTTGTTTATTTTCAAAGTATTTGTTTTGGGTCAATATCTAGCATATTTTAGAAGTCATAGCCCCTTAATAGAAATGTCAGATTGAAACATGTTGTTGATTAACTGAGTAAATCAAATCAAATTGCAAACAACATAGATCCAGATCAGCCGATTCTGATCAGGATCTATGTTGTTTGCTATTCAGCAAAGTGTTTTAGCTTCACAATCTGAATAGCAAACATCATAGAGCCTGATCTGACGGCACATTCTGTGCACGTTCTGTGTCGTCTGATCTGGCTATATGGTGTTTGCAAAAGTCATTTATCTGCCGCCAGAGTGCAAAGGGTTAAATGAGCAGATGACTCATGTAAGCAATCACGTGACACCTGTTTATTTATGCTATATTGATGCATGGTTATCATAGTTTAACCATGTTGTTAGTCGTGATAGCGCAGTGGTAGGGCAGCGCGTTCGCTTCAGGTGCGAAAGGCCCGGAGTTCGAGCCCCACTGGATCCGTTACAATTGTGCCATTAGGCAATGGATTTAAATTCCACGTGGCCTCTTCTCTCTCCCTCGTGGCGATGGATTCCATCAGGAATGAGGTCTCGAGAGTGATTAATATGAGCAACTTGTTTCGCAATCGATCTCAAACAAATGTGTATAAACTAACCTTGATGTTACACAGGTTGCCACACATATAGTGACAGTGGGTGTAGTTCCTCTCGGAGCCCTCCACTTTCCGACACCATTTCGGACATAGAACTTCACAAACATTCAATTTGCCGGGTACTGGTGCCGTTGTCGTACCGCCTGGAATAGACAGCTATGCCATATATCAGCCTGTATATTAATCGACAGCATTAACCATAATAGCAACACAGACGGATATGTAGTCCAGTGGTAACACGCTGGATTGGTAATCCAGGGATCGCAGGTTCGATCCCCCGTCTGACCCTAATACAATTAACAGTCTTTCAGATGGGACGTTAAACCGAGGTCTCGTGTCGGTGCTTTACATCGTGCACGTAAAAGAACCAGAGGAGATTCTGGCATGGGTCTCTGTCTGTATCATGCACTATCCTCCAAAATCTAAAATAACTAATCTCTTCAGGAGGCGTCGCTCATATGGGCAACCGGTAGCGACGATAAATAAACGGACAGACAGGCAGACATACGGACAGACAGACAGACGGACGGACGGACGGACGGACGGACGGACGGACGGACGGACGGACGGACGGACGGACGGACGGACGGACGGACGGACGGACGGACGGACAGACAGACAGACATTAGAAGAGAGTATGGGTAAATAAAGTTAACACTTGGTAAAGACAATATCTTGATGGTATTCCTACGAAATGGTGCAAATTTGCATAATTATAATTATGTGTCTATTCATAATGTCATCGTGAATGTTGAATAAACATGAGGTAATTAGATGGCATTATCAGCATGTCAATATTAGACTTGATATGAACACACCTGTTTCTTGTGTTGTGTTGTTATTGATCACGTTGACGTTTTGTAGAGACGTTACTTCTGTTCTACCCTTTGACCCTATGCTCGCTCCATATACGCACGTTGCTATGGCAACACACACAGCTATAACGACGGCTCTATTCGACATATCTACAAATAGTATCATGTTATATGCTATGTAATAATGAATATATAAATAGACGGGTCAGATAAAATGGTTAGTTTATGCAAATTTAAATTAAGTTCGATTGCGAAACAAGTTCTTACAACTTATATTAATCACTCTCGAGACCTCATTACTGGTGGAATCCATCGAGATAAGAGGCATGTGGAATTTAAACCGCATCAGCGGGGCGCGAACTTCGGGGCGTTCACACTCGAAGCGAACGGGCTACCATTGCGCTATCACGACTTCCAGTGGTTAACACTGTGCAATGCGTGTCCAAGGATCACAGGTTCGATACCCCGTCTGACATGTTATTAGCCTGTTCCCATCTCCAAAACCTCACTCTTTTCTCTTCTGTACTCTTTATTATTTATATATCAACCCGTGTCACAACATCTGTTAACTAATTACATGTATACACATATGTCTTGTAAATGAGTTAATAAAGACTAATTGAATTGAATTGAATTGAAATGTGTGCGTATTCTGTATCTTGAACTATCTTCCAAAAATAGAATGACTATTTGGGGGCATTACCCCTGCCCCCCCCCCCCCCGATTATCTAGGGGACGACGATAAATAAATGAATCAGAAAATGGGTGGACATGCATGCATTTATAATGCATCATATCTCGTAATTTAGAAACTGTCTGGCTGTCAGTTTTCGGTGTTAGCCCATTCTACACCAAGTAACTGACATGGACTGGTCCATGGTCATTTCTAGACCAATAGATTAATAAAAAAATTACATTCGGACCAGTTCATTTATCAAAATGGGTAATTTTGTCTAAAAATAGCAATATTACCGGCAAAAGTGCAGATCCTGAATCTACACTTTTTGTAAATCTATTTAGAGGTATGTGGTGTTGAAAAGGTTAACTGTTGTGAACAGTGTTAACCACATTCGGCGTGACAAGATTATCACGAAATGCATACGCATGCGTTTTCTTCGTCAAGTTGATATTAATATGAAAACACATAATATCTTAAATCACACACATAAAATGAAAGATATTAATTGGCTACAAAGAAAGAAATTGTAAAAATGATTGATGCAGGTAACGCACCTGTACAAAACATTGTAAATATAATAGGATGTACACACTCAATCAGCGGTTAGCATTCTTTGACGAACTTGTGTTTTTACGTTTATTTATCGTCGTTACCGGTTGCCCATATGAGCGACGCCTCCTGAAGAGATTAGTAATTTTAGATATTTGGAGGATAGTGCAATGATACAGACAGAGATCCATTCCAGAGTCTCCTCTGGTTCTTTTACGTGTACGGTGTACAGCACCGACACGAGACCTCGGTTTAACGTCCCATCTGAAAGACTGTTAATTTTATTGGGGTCAGGCGGTGGATCGAACCTGCGATCCCTGGATTTCCAGTCCAGCGTGTTAGCACTGGACTACAGATCCGTCTGTTGACGAACTTTCTCACACATTCAGTGTGTATACTTTATCCCCCCCCTCCCCCGAGATTCAAGCTTAGCAAACTTGGACAATACTGGCAAATTAATCAAATTAATACGGTTTCTAAAGTTTATGCTTTATTTATTTTTCAAAAATTTATATTAATCACTCTCGTTGGCGCGGAAGAAAGTGTACATGCGGTCATTCGTGTGGGAGGAAACCGGAGTACCCGGAGAAAATCCACCTGTCCGATCTGGCGACCATTGTACCATCTCACATATTTCCTGGTACGTGGATCGAACCCTGGTTGCATTGGTGAGAAGCGAGCACTCTAACAACTGCGCTAATCGGACAGCCACGGTTTAAGAATGTGCTTTCATAATGCGTTTTAATTTACTTAACGGGTATAATTGATATGATAATCGTAATGAAAGTGCATTTCATCAATACTCATATGAACAGAACATACATTTATTTTGGGAGTCACACGCATTGATAACCTATGATCTATTCCAGTATAACACAGGCAAATATATGAAGTGGAAGTCGTGATAGCGCAGTGGATGCGCGTTCGCTTCAGGTGCGAAAGGTCCGGAGTTCGAGCCCCACTGGAGCCGTTACGATTGTGCCCTTAGGCAAGGCATTTAAATTCCACGTTGCCTCTTCTCTCTCCCTCGTGGCGATGGATTCCATCAGGAATGAGGTCTCGAGAGTGATTTATATAAGTTGAAATAACTTGTTTCGCAATAGAGCTAAAATAAATTTGTATAAACTAAATATATGAAAACATGTGGTGACTGACAACACATGGAGGCTAAAACATATATGAAAGATAAACATGTATAAATAAACATACACGCATTTAGCAAATAATGTTTGTTTACATAAACATTCGATCAGGGTAAGTCAGGTGTAAATTGTGTTTGTAATTGGTAAATCAAGTGAGATTACGGTCGTTGACTTCAAGGCACTTGCCAATCACCCACTGGGGTGTCGAATTATTTCATGTGAGGAAGCTATCCATCTGGCTTGCGGAAGGTCGGTGGTTCTGCCAGGTTTGCCATCGATTTCAACCAATAATGGCTGAATAATCGCCATGTGACATGAGCTGTTGGTGCGACTTTAAACCCACATTATAAACAAACAAAAGTTAAACATAAAATATATATTGTATACAATAGAAGCCCTCAAAACCGGAATATATTATTTCCAAATGCCATGTATATATTAGTATACCCGTTCTATTAGTTACTTCATACTGTACAAAATAATATTACTATGAACACAGAACTGGCTTATGTACTACGACCAATAACACAGACTCTTCCGGAGCAGTAAACCGACATAGAAACAACATCAGTACGTACAATATTGTGTTAAAAACGTAAGAACATATGAACAGTATTACCCGACATATACTAAAGGATATAGAAAACGCACACCTACATTATATACTAGAGGACATAGAAAACGCACACCTACATTATATACTAGAGGACATAGAAAACGCACACCTACATTATATACTAGAGGACATAGAAAACGCACACCTACATTATATACTAGAGGACATAGAAAACGCACACCTACATTATATACTAGAGGACATAGAAAACGCACACCTACATTATATACTAGAGGACATAGAAAACGCACACCTACATTATATACTAGAGGACATAGAAAACGCACACCTACATTATATACTAGAGGACATAGAAAACGCACACCTACATTATATACTAGAGGACATAGAAAACGCACACCTACATTATATACTAGAGGACATAGAAAACGCACACCTACATTATATACTAGAGGACATAGAAAACGCACACCTACATTATATACTAGAGGACATAGAAAACGCACACCTACATTATATACTAGAGGACATAGAAAACGCACACCTACATTATATACTAGAGGACATAGAAAACGCACACCTACATTATATACTAGAGGACATAGAAAACGCACACCTACATTATATACTAGAGGACATAGAAAACGCACACCTACAGTATATGATTATTATTGCATGAACACGAAATACGAAGGATTCCATCAAAGATATATCACATTTTTATTCAAAAACACAAACAACTTTAAGAAAATGCATATATGTAGTTATAGAGTTATCGTTTTTCATGTAAAAACACATGTATCCGAAGTGTACGTTTTCTATGTCCTCTAGTATATAATGTAGGTGTGCGTTTTCTATATCCTCTAGTATATGATTGTGAAATATAATATACAGGTAATATTATTAAAGTTTATGTATTTTACAACGATTGCGAAACAAGCTTTAAAAACGTATATTAAATACTCTCGTTTGCGCGGATGAACGTGTAAATGTGGTCATTCGTGTGGGAGAAAACCGGTTATTAGTAGCAGACAGGAATCGCAGGTTCGATACCCCGTCTGACCCTAATAAAATTAACAGTCTTTCAAATGGGACGTTAAACCGAGGTCTCGTGTCGGTGGTTAAAGAACCAGAGGAGACACTGGAATGGGTCTCTGTCTGTATCATTGCACTATCCTCTAACTATCTAAACTGACTAATCTCTTCCGGAGGCGGCCCTCATATGGGCAACCGGTAGCGACGATAAATAAAACGTAAAACACACACTCTCATCCCCCCTTTGCAGATTTTAGTAGCAGGGATTTGCAAAATAATTACATATGGTTATGTTTGCGAACTACTTCATTACAATAACGTGTACACAGAAAGTATGCATTAATAATATCGGCCACGATCTGCGGTTTCATATCTTCCTTTGGTGACGTAACATGGACCCACACAGCAGTGATTAAATGATTAATTGCAGTAAGTTATGACAGCGTGCATATTTACTTGCAATCAATGAAATACTAAAATAAAACGTTGGCCCATATTAGTCATTGTTTATTAAATGTGTGTTTCTTGGCTCCGAACAGAGCTTATGTATGTGGATTGGCCTTAACATGTTATAAACACATTCTAAAAGGTGACAAACATACCAGCTGTGCAACAAACTGGCTTGCGAAAAGGTTGGTTGTTCTACCCGGTTGTTAGTGGGGGATCGAACCTGCGACATCTGGATTCGGAGTCCAACGTGTTAACAATTGAACTACTGACCCGTCTAGATAATAGTGTACATGCCATTTGCGGAAACATATAAGAAGACAGACATACAGTTTATTCAAAACCATTAGGCTAAAAAAACCACGATCCCAACAATGTGCATGATAACAGATAGCGAAAAGTGAAACAACATTGGCAAATCAATATAGAACGCTTTCTTTATAAACAGTTTTCATTAAATGTCCGTAATCTTATGCAATAGATCTATCATTCAGCAATAAATAATTTGTTTATAAAAAAAGTATTATTGCTCAAACATGATACAAAACAATTCAATTAAATTTTAGGTGCAAAAACTTGTGTAATTACTATATTTCAGACATACAGACATACAGACAGACCGTGGTTCTGGCAGGACTCGAACTCACAACCTCTCGGGTACAAGCCTATGGCGTATCCTATGGCGTATCCATATAACCACGGAGGCTCCACAAGAAATATTCTTACTTTCAAACAAAAGTGTAATTACCTCAGTGTGTTCAATCCAATTTAAAATGTAGAGTTGAAATGATTAAGACCTGACTTGATCATTCGTGTGTTGATGGATGGATTGAAATATGTTATGATCCAATGGTGGTTTTATTGTTTATTAATATATTCATAAATACAGAACAGCAGTTGCATAAACACGTGACAATATGTTCGTTGCATAATAAATCGTAATGTTTGCATATATTGTGCATGTTCATGTGCATAATTTACGTGTGATTCTAGATATAATAATGACGTGTTTGTATTTTGCAAGTGTACACAAAGACAATCCTTGTCATTATTTGAGAGCAAGCTAAAGACAGATTGTTTCAACAGCTAGGAACCAGATATTTACGATATAGCGGTGGTGATATTCATTATTCCATCATTTCTACTACACGAATTCACAATATCTACCTCACGAATTCACAATATCTACCTCACGAATTCACGATATCTACCTCACGAATTCGCCATTTCTACTACACGAATTCACGATTTCAACTTCACGAATTCACTATATCTACCTCACGAATTCACTATATCTACCTCACGATTTCACGATATCTACCTCACGATTTCACGATATCTACCTCACAAATTCACCATATCTACCTCACGAATTCACTATATCTACCTCACGAATTCACGATATCAACTTCACGAATTCACTATATCTACCTCACGAATTCACGATATCAACTTCACGAATTCACTGTATCTACCTCACGAATTCACGATGTCAACTTCACGAATTCACTATATCTGCCTCACGAATTCACGATATCTACCTCACGAATTCACGATATCAACTTCACGAATTCACTATATCTGCCTCACGAATTCACGATGTCAACTTCACGAATTCACTATATCAACCTCACGAATTCACTATATCTACCTCACGAATTCACTATGTCTACCTCACGAATTCACGATGTCAACTTCACGAATTCACTATATCTACCTCACGAATCCACTATATCATCTCACGAATTCACGAGTTCATCATCACGATCTAACGATATTACCATCACGAATTCACGATATCAACCTCACGAATTCACGATTTCAACATCACGAATTCACGATATCAACCTCACGAATTCACGATTTCAACCTCACGAATTCACGATATCAACCTCACGAATTCACTATTTCAACCTCACGAATTCACGATTTCAACCTCACGAATTCACGATATCAACCTCACGAATTCACGATATCAACTTCACGAATTCACTATATCTACCTCACGAATTCACGATTTCATCTTAATAGAGACTGTCACCACCGGTCTTCCGTAGATATTTGTTACGTTGTCGCTACCGATCATTGCGGGTATGAGCGATGGGGTTTACATAACAACACCTTCCTGGGCAGGCTCCAGCGGCTAACAAGTACTTGGTGCACCAACCTCCGTAAGAAACTGCCAACAGTTTCATATAAAGAGACGCGATCTGAGCTGATGATTGCGTTTATTTACCCTCGCCGCCGGTAAACCATATGGGCGAGCAGATCTGAGCTGGGCTCGAACACAGTGATATATATGCAAGTCTGCGACCTTAACCAATCGACCACGGAGGCCGTTCGTAACTAATTAGGCTACCGCCGGTTCCTGGTCGAAAGTCGTCGTAAGGAATTACATATTTGATGTACATATAATGTATACTATCAACAGAGACTATGCAGTAGAAGCTAGATTCCTTATCAGTTCGAGGACTGTACAAAAAGTACACATGTCTATATGCTACTATTAAGTTTGTCCGATTAACGTAGTGGTTGGCGCGCTCGCTTCTCACAAAAGCAACCCGGGTTCGATCCTCGGACTGGGAAGTATGTGAGATGGTACGGTGGTCGCCAGCTCGGACAGGTGGGTTTTCTCCGGGTACTCCGGTTTCCTCTTACACGAATGACCACATTTACGCTTTCATCCGCGCCAACGAGAGTGATTAATATGAGTTGTTAAAACTTGCTTCTCAATCGTTGTAAAATAAATAAAGTTTTAAAAAAATGCTATACTACTAGTTTATTTGTTTGGGATTTAGTCCTCCTCCGTGGTCGAGTGGTTAAGGTCGCTGACTTGTACACCACTGTAACATATCATCATTCATGGTCACGGGTTCGAACTTCCGCTCAGACCGTGTCTCATTTATATAAAAAAGTTGTCAGTTTCTTATGGAGGCATGTTTTGAGGCCCTCAGCATAATATTATGTACAAATCAAATGATAGGACTATTAGTGAAAACTTCATATTGAAATTATATAGTAATGTTAAAACTGAACAGTAGAGAAACTATATATATAATATGTTATAATATGTTATGGAATATGTTGATATATGAAATTGTCTAACAGAGTAGAAAATGGACACAATTAATGACAATACATTTATATACAGTAGAGTAGAATGTTCGATCCCCCGTCTGACCTTAATAAAAATTAACAGTCTTTCAGATGGGACGTTAAACCGAGGTCTCGTGTCGGTGTTGTACGCCGTGCACGAAAAAGAACCAGACGAGACTCTGGAATCGGTCTCTGTCTGTATCATTGCACTATCCTCCAAAAATCTAAAATGACTAATCTCTTCAGGAAGCGTCGCTCATATGGGCAGCCGGTAGCGACGATAAATAACGTAAAACACACACACGATGCAGTAGAATAAAATCAAGTGACGGCTTGTTTATTGATAACCCCTTGATACACGTTGAAGCATGACCTTAAATATTTTTAATTCCTGTGACGTTTCCGTTCCATAATTTAGTAGATTATTACAATAAAAATGTTTACTTTACTGTTAGTTTGTATACTTGGACGTGTAAGTATAGTTATTAGTATGTAACTGTTTCCTAGAATTGTTTATCTACGGTATAAATGGTTAGTATATCGATGGTTTCTAAAGTTTCCAGTTAAGATCCAGTTTCGAGTAAACTATTTCGAGCTTCCAGTTAACAATTTCGATAGAAGGATTTTCAGTTTCGATTTGAAATATTTGACTTTTTCACTTGAAACTAGATTTGTCTAACTTGAATCTCGAATTTCTCAACTCGAAATAAGTAACTAAAACATTATAACTTGACACTAGATGTGCTTTAATCGAAACTCGAACCATGTAACTCGACTTGTGTAACTCGAAACTCGAACCATGTATCTCGAATTGTGTAACTCGAAACTCGAACCATGTATCTCGAATTGTGGAACTCGAAACTCGAACCATGTATCTCGAATTGTGTATCTCGAAACTCGAACCATGTATCTCGAATTGTGTAACTCGAAACTCGAACCATGTATCTCGATTTGTGTATCTCGAAACTCGAGACTAGATGTATATTAAACACCTCGTTTATCAAGATGAATTCTAGAGGGCCTCCGTGGCTGTGTGGTTACGGTTGTTGACTTAAAATCACTTGCAACTCACCGATGTAGGTTGGAATCGCACTGGGGGTGTTGTGGTCTTTCGTGTGAGGAACCTACCCAGACTGGCTTGGAAGGTCGGTGGTTGTACACGGACACCTGTCCGTGCCTGAAAGTGTGCGTTGCATCCTGGTTCCTCTTCCATCAACAACAGCTGGAGAGTCGACATATGACCTACGCTCTCTGTGCGACTTTAACACCCTAAAACAAACAACAGATGGAGGGTCGCCATATGACCTACGCTCTCTGTGCGACTTTAACACCCTAAAACAAACAACAGCTGGATAGTCGACATATGACCTAAGCTCTCTGTGCGACACCTTAAAACAAACAACAGCTAGAGAGTCGCCATATGACCTAAGCTCTCTGTGCGACACCCTAAAACAAACAACAGTTGGAGAGTCGCCATATGACCTAAGCTCTCTGTGCGACACCCTAAAACAAACAACAGCTAGAGAGTCGACATATGACCTACGCTCTATATGCGACTTTAACACCCTAAAACAAACAACAGCTAGAGAGTCGACATATGACCTACGCTCTATATGCGACTTTAACACCCTAAAACAAACAACAGCTAGAGAGTCGCCATATGACCTAAGCTCTCTGTGCGACTATAACACCCTAAAACAAACAACAGCTGGCGTGTCGACATATGACCTAAGCTCTCTGTGCGACACCCTAAAACAACAAAAGCTGGAGAGTCGACATATGACCTACGCTCTCTGTGCGACTTTAACACACTAAAACAAACAACAGCTGGAAAGTCGACATATGACCTAAGCTCTCTGTGCGACTTTAACACCCTAAAACAAACAACAGCTGGAGAGTCGACATATGACCTAAGCTCTCTGTGCGACTTTAACACACTAAAACAAACAACAGCTGGAAAGTCGACATATGACCTACGCTCTCTGTGCGACTTTAACACACTAAAACAAACAACAACTGGAGAGTCGACATATGACCTACGCTCTCTGTGCGACTTTAACACCCTAAAACAAACAACAGCTGGCGTGTCGACATATGACCTAAGCTTTCTGTGCGACACCCTAAAACAAACAACAGCTGTAGAGTCGACATATGACCTAAGCTCTCTGTGCGACTTTAACACACTAAAACAAACAACAGCTGAATTCCAAAACTGCAATGTGTAGTAAATTAATTTATACAAATATATTTTAGCTCGATTGCGCAACAAGTTCTTACAGCTTATATTAATCACTCTCGAGACCTCATTCCTGATGGAATCCATCTCCACGAGATAGAGAGAAGAGGCAACGTGGAATTTAAATGCCTTGCCTACGGGCACACTCGTAACGGCTCCAGCGGAGCTCGAACTCCAAACCTTTCGCTATAACGACTTCCATGTCGTGTATGCAATAGTTCTAGTAGGTTATCATTACTGAAACTAGAATTGTGCATTTATATATATGCAGGTTTGTACTCAGGACCTTCCGGTTGAGATATCCTCGTCGTTGTTGGCCCTGGTTGCCGAGGAGAGCAGCCTTAGAGCACAGCTGGAGGACGAGGCGGATCTACTAGAGAAGGAACTCAACGACTTGACAGCCAAACAACACACTGGTAAGCTCTATTACTACACCAGGTTATGTGTGATAATGGTAAAGCTTAGGACTTGCTATCACACAAAGCAACAACGTGATTGTTTAGCTGGATTGTGAAACATGTTCTTACACCTTTAGATTAGTGGCTTTGCTTCTTGTTTGTTGCCACACACGATCCACACTTTCAGACTAGTTTTATTAAACGAGGGTTTAATACTTGATCATTCTTGATTTTATCGATATCAGCATCATCTGCAACAATAGCAGCAGTATTCTATTCTTCTTCTGCTTCTTCATCGCCATAACAATCATCATCATCACCATCATCGTCATCGTCGCCATCGTCATCATCATCATCATCATCATCATCGTCGTCATCATCATCATCATCGTCATCGTCAACATCACCATCATTTTATTATTAATCTTCTTCATGATCAGCGTCATGGCGTCTTCTGGAAGAGAGTATCTCAGCTCCCTCGTTGAATAAAGTCTTTATTATTATTATTATTATTATTATTATTATTACATGGCCTTTGATTTCAGCGTCTTGCGGCTGCCCGGCTTCGGTTGCTCCAATCGCCTTTTCTGTGACACTAGGGCGGAACATTGCCACCCTGGGACACGAGCAGGCTGTCGTGTTCGAGGAAGTAAGCTGACCTATCAATTCACAACATTATTAATGGTTGTCAGCAAACCATTTAATTGGTGACGTACACATTTATTTAGATGTATAGATTGAAGTGAGTGACTTCTTTGGTTGTGTGAGAACTGTTGGTGTATATTGTGAGTGCGCAATGGTACAAGGGCGATGCATGAATGCTTGGAACGGTGCGATGTGCTATTGTACGAGAGCATTGCACGATACGATGGCGATTCACGATCGATAATTCGATGGCAATGTTTGAGAAAAGATCGTACATTGCCAAAGCGGCTAAATAGTTCGATGTCAAAGTTCGCTAAGCTATCGTATCGTGGCCCGCAGCAACCGTAGTTACTCCAGAATTGATTTACTAATATTAGTTATGTAATCATATATAATCATAAATAATCATATAATCATATATAATCATACAAGTGTTTACATATAATACAACGAAGTTGTTATGCATGCGACATATAGTATATAATGTGTTCACATCTGTATACGTTCCAATTCTGTACACGGCAATGAATATAATTTTATAATATAATATATTATATAATTTTATATTTAAAAGTTTGTAATATAATTGTGTAACATATTGTATGGCTGGTTCCTGTTAAACTGCAGGTAAACCTCAACGTCGGTGATGCTTATGATGTACGGCACGGCATCTTCACGGCTCCCATCGACGGTCCTTATGAGTTTACAACGGCTATTTTGGTTCCCGGCGGTAAACAAACAGGGATGGAGATAGTAAGAAATGGGGTATCTGTTACCAAGACCATGTCAGGGGACAGTAGTTACTATACGATGGGCACCAATGTCGTAGCCCTGGATCTTAAAGCAGGTATGAGAAATGTTCAATATAGTTGTACGCATCAACCTTCAATCTCGTAATTGTATCTGTGACTACTTTTATGGAGTTTACTACGACTAATTGTTTTAGTAATAGTGTGAATACTGTGTTGCAACTCGGAGATTGGTGTGCGTGTGTTTCACGTTTATTTATCGCCGCTACCGGTTGCCCATATGAGCGACCCCTCCTGAAGATATTAGTCATTTAGATTTTTGGAGGATATTGCAATGATACAAACAGAGTCCCATTCCAGAGTATCCTCCGGTTCTTGTACGTGCACGGTGTAAAGAACCGACACAAGACATCGGTTTAAAGTCCCATCTGAAAGACTGTTAATTTTATTAGGGTCAGACGGGGGATCGAACCTGCGATAACTGGAGTACAAGTCCAGCGTGTTAACCACTGGACGACAGATCCGCCTGTTCAGAGATGAGGCAGGTGTGGTAGTTTTTATTGCATAGTATATAGTGATTCGAACAAAATCAGCTTGACTATAACATACGAGAAACAACAAATGTCATAAATTAATAAACTGTTCATTTACTCTTAGTGTCGATGACAACATGAACAGTTTCTTCACTTTTAGTGTCGATGGCAACGTGAACAGTTTCTTCATTTATAGTGTCGATGGCAGCGTGAACAGTTTCTTCATTTATAGTGTCGATGGCAGCGTGAACAGTTTCTTTACTCTTAGTGTCGATGGCAGCGTGAACAGTTCCTTTACTCTTAGTGTCGATGGCAACGTGAACAGTTTCTTCATTTATAGTGTCGATGGCAGCGTGAACAGTTTCTTTACTCTTAGTGTCGATGGCAACGTGAACAGTTTCTTCATTTATAGTGTCGATGGCAGCGTGAACAGTTTCTTTACTCTTAGTGTCGATGGCAACATGAACAGTTTCTTCACTTTTAGTGTCGATGGCAACGTGAACAGTTTCTTCATTTATAGTGTCGATGGCAGCGTGAACAGTTTCTTCATTTATAGTGTCGATGGCAGCGTGAACAGTTTCTTTACTCTTAGTGTCGATGGCAGCGTGAACAGTTCCTTTACTCTTAGTGTCGATGGCAGCGTGAACAGTTTCTTCACTTATAGTGTCGATGGCAGCGTGAACAGTTTCTTCATTAATAGTGTCGATGGCAGCGTGTGTGTTTTTACGTTTATTTATCGTCGTTACCGGTTGCCCATATGAGCGACGCCTCCTGAAGAGATTAGTTATTTTAGATTTTGGAGGATAGTGCATGATACAGACAGAGACCCATTCCAGAATCTCCTCTGGTTCTTTTACGTGCACGGTGTAAAGCACCGACACGAGACCTCGGTTTAACGTCCCATCTGAAAGACTGTTAATTTTATCAGGGTCAGACGGGGGATCGAACCTGCGATCCCTGGATTACGAGTCCAACGTGTTACCACTGGACTACACATCCGTCTCCGATGGCAGCATGAACAGTTTCTTCATATATAGTGTCGATGGCAGCGTGAACAGTTTCTTTACTTTTAGTGTCGATGCCAACATGAAAAGGTTCTTCACTATTAGTATCGATGGCAACGTGAACAGTTTCTTCATTTATAGTGTCGATGGCAGCGTGAACAGTTTCTTTACTTTTAGTATCGATGCCAACGTGAACAGTTTCTTCACTTTTAGTGTCGATGGCAACAGCCTTTTTTTTATCACATTACCATTTGATAATATTTTGGCACAAAACTACGCTGCTACTTTCATTTTGGCACCAAAGGTCAACGCAAATTGACATGACGTCACTAAATTATCATGACACTAAAGCAGCGTTATATTTTTGTTTTAAACAGCGTTATAATTCCGTCAAAACTTCTTTTAAGTCGTAGTTTGTCTTACCATTAACGTTATGTATCATTTTCATGTAGAAATATGCACACTTTAAAGATTAATTTATAAATTATAAGGATTATTCTCTCAACCAATCAGAATCCTTCCGTGTGTTATTACACGTATGTACCTAGAAATTATGTATTACACTGGATACAAGCAAAGTCATGTGTTATATATATATAACACGAGATGAAGGTTTAGACATGTTGATGAGTGCATATGAAATAAGACAATATTTTATGAGTATGCAGAACAACTTGCAACACGGCAATGCTTGAACCCTTAGTGTAATTTCAATTGTAAAATAATGCATAGTGCGTCACAAACAATAGTTGTTTTCATTCATCAAACAATTAATCGCAATTGTCATGATTATCTTAAATATCAAAAGGTTGCAGTGATTAGTGTGTTTTGACGTCGTAAAATTAACAATTAACACCACGACGCTGTCATTCAAAATATATAAGGAAGTTTATATACAAAATGTATATGTAGTGTATTTAATTAAAATGCAGTTTAGATACGTTATTATATAGACAATTAAGTATTTGTTTATTTATGTGCCATCAATACTTAGCTTGTATGTATGTGAAAGCAGTGTTCAGGCCCGTAGCCACACCGAGGCACACCGAGGCAGAGCCATCGGTTAAACTGTCCAAAGCAAACAAAACGTAAATGAAAAATTAAATAAATAAAATGCAAAAAATATCCCTTTGCTGTTGTCGCAAACTCTCCTTTTTCTTCTCGTAATAATATGTCTCGGTTGCTACGGCTCTTACCAGGGTCTATCCTATTGTAGACTCGCTGAAGTTGTCTAGGGGGTTTCTTCGTTATTATATGTATTAATGATAACTCAACACAGTATTACATTTCTTCTATATAATATCTTGTTTAAATTGGCATCAGAAATATCCATATATATATAATCAGTGATCTATATATATATACATCGTATCATTAAAAGCTTATTTAACCATCCATTTGTGTGAGCCGACTATGCGCTTACACAGTATATTTAACATCCAATCTTTCTAATCCGTCATTACTCAATATCACTATAATCTAATCACTGTTTCTGATTAGATTAACTTTTAATCACCTTCTGGTTGTTCGCCGAAACTCTGTTTCTTCTATGG
>CM026398.1:58001551-58026171 GCA_014843695.1 Archivesica marissinica | reverse complement strand
ATAAATATTTCGTGCAAATTGGGGTTTTGCACACTGTATAAAATGTTGACTGCTCGAGAAAACGCATGAAATCGGTTCTATACACAAACAATTTTAAGGGGAAACATCCCCCGGACCCCCTAGATTGCTTCGGTTGAACTTTGCTTCTGGCTACGGTACTGGTGTTGTCGACTGTGATTTACACATATGCAACATGGACATAGCCGGCTGTCTACGAAATACGGGTGGTGAAATTCACTATTTCATCCTTTCTACTCCACGAACCTACGATTTCAACTCCACGAATTCACCTACACGAATTAACGATTTCAACTCCACGAATTAACAATTCCAACTTCACAAATGTACGATTCCAACTTCACGAATTTACGACTTCAACTTCACGAATAAACGATTTAGACTTCCCGAATTTCATAAAGAAATCTTGAATTTGTGAAGTTAAAATTGTTAATTCGTGAAGTTGAAATCGTAAATTCGTGAAGTTGAAATCGTACATTCGTGAAGTTGAAATCGTTCATTCGTGAAGTTGAAATCGTTAATTCGTGAAGTTGAAATCGTAAATTCGGGAAGTTGAAATAAGTCGTTAATTCTGGAGTTGAAATTGTTGAAGTTAATTCGTGACGTTAGTCGAAATCGTTCATTCGTGATGGTTAAATCATGATATTGCCACCACCGATATTTCATATCTGTCTGACAACAGTGGGAAGTGCAAGCACATTTCGCCGCCAGTCGTACAGGGACATGCTATAGGCCCATGGTGTTGTCATATGGTAATACACCGACTCGTAGGGTTCAATTTCCTACTCCACGACAACAAATGCTAGGCATTCGGACGGCAGATGTTGGGGAGGGCAGATTACTAATGTTGTTAGAACTTGTTGCCCAACCTAATTTGGTCGTGATAGCGAAGTGGATGCGCGTTTGCTTCAGGTGCGAAAGGTCCGGAGTTCGAGCCCCGCTGGAGCCGTTACGATTGTGCCCTTAGGCAAGGCATTTAAATTCCACATTGCCCCTTCTCTCTCCCTCGTGGCGATGTATTCCATCAGGAATGAGGTCTCGAGAGTGATTAATATAAGTTGAAATAACTTGTTTCGCAATCGAACTAAAATAAATTTGTATAAACTAACCTAATTTGCTTTTCCGTTGCTTTGTCATGATTATGTATGTAATGTAAATGTCAAATAGCAAATAAAATATGATTAAACTAAATTCGGACGAGAACATTAACCGAGCACCTGCTACAATCATATGCTACATATGCGTGCACGTAAATGAACCAGATGAGCCTCTAAAATAGCTTCCTGTCTGTGTCGTGCACTATACCTACTCACGTTGGCAACCGGAAGCAACGAAACGAAACGGAAATACATGCATGTATAAGCGTGGTATGATATGGTGATTTAGGCTGTGTATACATTGATAGTTACCTGATGTTTATGTCTTGAATCCGCTATCGCCGCTCCCGGTGGTCCACATAATTAAGCGTGGCATATTGACGTATGTGCAAAATATATGAAAAACAAACAATATCTGCACGAAATGTTATTATTGTCATATATAAATAGCAATGTATTATATAAATACATTAATCTATTTAATATACAACATCATTGATTTACCATGTACTATATATAATTATGTGTGTCTTGTGCATATCGTCTGCTATCATTTTCGCGCCTAAAAATATCAATTCTATTTTCGCGCGGGAATGACTAATAATTATCGGGACTGATTGCACAAGTGGCCAGTTGTGTAATTTTAAAAGGCCGAATCTTTTTATGTGCGGAAAATCTTAATAATATTAGGTAACGTAACAGGTGTTACGGCGCCTGTAAGTCTAAATGACCATCGCTGGTCTTCAGGAGGCGTCGCTCATATGGACAACCGGTAGCGACGATAAATAAACGTAAAACACAACCAAATTAGATACACTAAGGTGACGTCCAAGGAACGGATTGTTGTGTGATCTCGAAAATAAGATACAGAATTAACTGTTTCTATGATACTTAGATATACATTAAGAGAAAGATAAGTTTATATGAAAGTTAATTGGTATTTAAAAATAAATACGAGTTATAAGATTATTCAGCCGAGATAAGGAACATATTTAGTTCCGGTGAATATAATCTATTATTGTGAGACGAAGATTATTGAAGCGGAAACATTGAAGAGATTGTATGAAGAGAGTAATTACGGATTAAAGAGATTAGAGCTTATCGAGACAATTAGCAATAAACAACTAAATTCTGACTTAAATAAATAAAATAATATTTGAATTAAGCAGAGATATATGCATGAGATATAACACAGAAAATACGGAAGAAATATATTATATATAAGAAAGACACAACCACTATATTGTGTTATTATTGTGAGACCGAAGATACAAAATACCCTTAGACAACTCCAGCGGATCTATGATAGGTTAGACCCTGGCAGGAGCTCATTTGACATTGAGAGATAAATAGAAGAGTGTGTCACACCCACTGGGGGCTCGTCAGCCACATACATTGGGGGACAACGTGTTCGCCACAATGTCATTGAACGTTCTGGAGGACAGTGCAGAGAACCATAGGGCCCACTTCATAGGATCCTCTGGTCTTTTATACGTGTTTTACGTTTATTTATCGTCGCTACCGGTTGCCCATATGAGCGACGCATTCTGAAGAAATTAGTCATTTTAGAATGTGGAGGATAGTGCATGATATAGACAGAGACCCTTCCAGAGTATCTGGTTCGTTTACGTGCACGGTGTAAAGCACCGACACGAAACCTCGGTTTAACGTCCCATCTGAAAGATTGTTAATTTTATTAGGGTCAGACGGGGGATCGAACCTGCGATCCCTGGATTACCAGGCCAGCATGTTACCACTGGACTACAGCTCCGTCTGTTCTTTTATACGTGCGGGGATATATCAATATAAAATCCCATCAGAATGACTTATGATAATAATAAGTGTAGTATGGTGTACAGCGAGTTAGTCCTAGCATTTGATTTGTACATATAACAGGAACTTGACATTTTATCCATAAGCCACCAAAGGTCTCGTACCTCTATCCTAGGACACCCCCTCTATCTTTTTTTAATATAGGGGGATGTCCTAGGATATAGGTACGAGACCTTTGGTGGCTTATGGATACAATTTCCTGTTCCTATGTACAGCTTTTACATTACTATATTATTCCAATGTGCAGTTCTCACTTATAGTGCTATCCTTTGATTGCATTTGATTGTATATATGTTGATGGCCTCATGGTAGATTAACTTTTGTTAAATGAGTTCTCTCGTTAAATAAAGTCTTTATTATTATTAAACAAAAAACAGACCAATAACCTAATAAACTGATAATATACAAGTATACATGAATATAAGTATTAGTTCTTGCAGCTTTATCTTATTTCCAATGAAAGTTTTATTGCTTACTGTTTCATTATGCTAATTCATGTTTTAATTTGTTGAGGGCCTCATGGTAGATTGACTTAATTGTTCAAATGAGTTATCTCGCTAAATAAAGTCTTTATTATTATTTATTATTATTATTATAGTAATCCCTGGGTTACGAACCCATAGTGTTAACCATTGATCCGCTACATGGTGCTATCGCAAATTGGTTTAATTTTATACTGCATAATTGCATCATTGCAGGTGACGAGGTATGGGTACGGCATATAGACCAGTCTGACAGCAACGCTATCAATGGACAGTCACATACATCCTTTTCCGGCTACCTCATAGAAGGATAGAAGCTCGCCTATAACGCTAACATAGTATATGTCTATTTCTGGGTTGCACATAGTCTTTTGCATTTTTGAACTAGTCTTGGGAGTATGGGTCATTTAATTCACGCTATTATTAAAGATAAAACCAATTTCGACCGACAGTGCTTTTATGTTGATATTTTACTGTTAAGTCGGCCATCGGAGTATGAACTACATTGGGCTTGTTTAGAGTGTGTGGAAGCTGAACGCCTCTATTCTAGCTTTAAGCACCCCCAGTGTAGTTCATACCCCGATGGAAACTATTAACCCACGTTTTGTTACTTATTATATTTGCATTATTTATTCTTTTCAATGACGCAAAGAAGAAAGTGCACACATAGCATTTAAAGTGTATTTAGGATAGATTTCCGACGAATATCCTAATGTCGTGTCCAACGTTTGGTGGTCCGTACTGAATGGCGTTATTGTATTTGCATATACGATGTGGCGTGTAATTGGTGGCTTGTGTATGTACAGCCTAGTACTGGTAGCCACGGACTAGAATAGTGTCTAGTGGTTGCTCATCACACTCGTACACTTTAGCTAGTACTGGTAACCGCTGACTGGACTAGAATATTGTCTAGTGGTCGCTCATCACACTTGTACAATCTAGCTAGTACTGGTAACCACTGACTGGACTAGAATATTGTCTAGTGGTCGCTCATCACACTTGTACAATCTAGCTAGTACTGGTAACCGCTGACTGGACTAGAATATTGTCTAGTGGTCGCTCATCACACTTGTACAATCTAGTTAGTACTGGTAACCACTGACTGGACTAGAATATTGTCTAGTGGTCGCTCACCACACTTGTACAATCTATCTAGTACTGGTAACCACTGACTGGACTAGAATATTGTCTAGTGGTCGCTCGTCACACTTGTACAATCTAGCTAGTACTGGTAGCCACTGACTGTACTAGAATATTGTCTAGTGGTCGCTCATCACACTTGTACAATCTAACTACTACTCGTAACCACTGACTGGACTAGAATATTGTCTAGTGGTCGCTCATCACACTTGTACAATCTAGCTAGTACTGGTAACCACTGACTGGACTAGAATATTGTCTAGTGGTTGCTCAACACACTCGTATAATCTAGCTAGTACTGGTAACCACTGACTGGACTAGAATATTGTCTAGTGGTCGCTCATCACACTTGTACAATCTAGCTAGTACTGGTAACCACTGACTGGACTAGAATATTGTCTAGTGGTCGCTCATCACACTTGTACAATCTAGCTAGTACTGGTAACCACTGACTGGACTAGAATATTGTCTAGTGGTCGCTCATCACACTTGTACAATCTAGCTAGTACTGGTAACCACTGACTGGACTAGAATATTGTCTAGTGGTCGCTCATCACACTTGTACAATCTAGCTAGTACTGGTAACCACTGACTGGACTAGAATATTGTCTAGTGGTCGCTCATCACACTTGTACAATCTAGCTAGTACTGGTAACCACTGACTGGACTAGAATATTGTCTAGTGGTCGCTCATCACACTTGTACAATCTAGCTAGTACTGGTAACCACTGACTGGACTAGAATATTGTCTAGTGGTCGCTCATCACACTTGTACAATCTAGCTAGTACTGGTAACCACTGACTGGACTAGAATATTGTCTAGTGGTCGCTCATCACACTTGTACAATCTAGCTAGTACTGGTAACCACTGACTGGACTAGAATATTGTCTAGTGGTCGCTCATCACACTTGTACAATCTAGCTAGTACTGGTAACCACTGACTGGACTAGAATATTGTCTAGTGGTCGCTCATCACACTTGTACAATCTAGCTAGTACTGGTAACCACTGACTGGACTAGAATATTGTCTAGTGGTCGCTCATCACACTTGTACAATCTAGCTAGTACTGGTAACCACTGACTGGACTAGAATATTGTCTAGTGGTCGCTCATCATACTTGTACAATCTAGCTAGTACTGGTAACCACTGACTGGAGTAGAATATTGTCTAGTGGTTGCTCAACATACTCGTACAATCTAGCTAGTACTGGTAACCACTGACTGGACTAGAATAGTGTCTAGTGGTCGCTCGTCACACTTGTACAATCTAGCTAGTACTGGTAACCACTGACTGGACTAGAATATGGTCTGGTGGACGCTCATCACACTTGTACAATCTAGCTAGTACTGGTAACCACTGACTGGACTAGAATATATTTATAGAATATATAATATTAAAATGGCGGCCACCCTGCCACACAACATTGTTTTCCTTGATTACACAAACATGTGAGTAAGGACACTATTTTTGTGCTGATATCTTGATTAATATGGAAGATATAAGGTGAAATTGTGGCCATTTTGAAATCCAATATGGTCGCCATGAAGATGTCGTGAAAATTTGGCAACAGTAATATTTTCATTTGATATGCTATTTAGAGTGATTTAAGCCTGGTTGCCAAGAATCTAGCAAAACGGTCCACAAACTCTGGTACTAGTCAAGAATCTAGCAAAATCTTCCGCAACCACTGCTTTCCCCAACATAAACCCATGTACTAGTATGCAGTTGCGCCGATGCTGTAGGGTGCCCCAGCTCAAAGCATGGAGCATATCTGTAATGCTGTTGATTCGGCATAGTGAACACATCATGGCTGTCCGATTAGCACAGTGGTTAGCGCGCTCGCTTCTCACCAATGCAACCCAGGTATGATCCTCGGACCGGGAAGTATGTGAGATGGTACGGTGGTCATCTCACGGAACAATTGGGTTTTCTCCGGGTACAAAGGTTTCCTCCCACACGAATGACCACATTTACGCTTTCATCCGCGCCAACGAGAGTGATTAATATAAGTTGTCAAAACTTGCTTCGCAAATACAGTAGTTGTCCTACATAGCATAGATTAATGCAATTACTTGGTAATACAGCTTAAACTGAAAGACTTAATTTTATTAGGGTCAGATGGGGGATCGAACCCAAGACTCTGGAATGGGTCTCCGTCTGTATCATTGCACTATCCTCCCACGTCTAAAATGACTAATTTCTTCAGGAGGCGTCGCTCGTATCGGCAACCAGTAGTAACGGTAAATAAACGTAAAACACACATACAATAGACCTTCACACTATGCACAGAGTTTACGTTTATTTTACACAAGCAATATATACAATTCCACCGTGTTATATTTGGCCATCGCCACATGTTCAAATGTCTCTATCCGATAACACAATTTATAAAATACCATTCCCAGGTTGCACCAGCATTGAAAATTTGCTATGTTACAAATTCATTATTATATATCTACATCGATATTGCATTTCCTTCGATGAATGTCTCCAACTAATGATATGCAGCTGACATGTGCAATCGAAGTTATGAGCATGCGCATTCGTAGTGTTAGGCAGCGTTCGTCACAAGAAAAGGCGTGTCTTACAGTTTAAGCTGTTCCAAGGATGATCTAATTATCAGATCCCCGCCACATGTTAAGTCGCAACTTTGGACTAAATACCCTTTAATTGGAAAGTGTGATATTTATTTACTTCGTCTCATTCGACCTCCACTGTTTATTACGACGTTACTGCTGTAGGATATACTGTGGATTATGACGTTACTGCTGTAGGATATACTGTGGATTATGACGTTACTGCTGTAGGATATACTGTGGATTATGACGTTACTGCTGTAGGATATACTGTGGATAATGACGTTACTGCTGTAGGATATACTGTGGATTATGACGTTACTGCTGTAGGATATACTGTGGATTATGACGTTACTGCTGTAGGATATACTGTGGATTATGACGTTACTGCTGTAGGATATACTGTGGATTATGACGTTACTGCTGTAGGATATACTGTGGATTACGACGTTACTGCTGTAGGATATACTGTGGATTATGACGTTACTGCTGTATGATATACTGTGGATTATGACGTTACTGCTGTAGGATATACTGTGGATTATGACGTTACTGCTGTAGGATATACTGTGGATTACGACGTTACTGCTGTAGGATATACTGTGGATGACGTTACTGCTGTAGGATATACTGTGGATTATGACGTTACTGCTGTAGGATATACTGTGGATTATGACGTTACTGCTGTAGGATATACTGTGGATTACGACGTTACTGCTGTATGATATACTGTGGATTATGACGTTACTGCTGTAGGATATACTGTGGATTATGACGTTACTGCTGTAGGATATACTGTGGATTATGACGTTACTGCTGTAGGATATACTGTGGATTACGACGTTACTGCTGTAGGATATACTGTGGATTATGACGTTACTGCTGTAGGATATACTGTGGATTATGATGCAACAATTGTAGGATATCTGTTTATTATGATGCAACAATTGTAGGATATACATATGGCTCATGATGCTACTTCAGAACGATATCATGTATAGTATGACGCTACTACTGTATGAAATACTGTTTATTATGACGCTACTACTGTATGAAATACTGTTTATTATGATGCTACTACTGTATGAAATACTGTTTATTATGACGCTACTACTGTAGGAAGTAACCTGTATTATGACGCAACAAAGTATCATATGCCTCTATAATACATATAGTATTGTTGACGTGTTCCGCGTCGTCCTGTAATATTATGCTGGGGAGATAACTCATGGTATTGTTACTACTTGAATGCGGCCATCTTATTGTTGATAATTAGACTTTTAACACTGTCCGTTTCTAGATATTCTTTGACTTTGGGTAGATTCTGGAATCTCGGCAGGAATGCAGTAAGTTTAGGGTATGCATCGAGAGAGTCGGACTTCATCGCCCGGTGCTGGTACAGTAGCTCATACAACGGGAAGTCTGCGACTGTAACCTGAAACATAATACGATACACATGTCAATGAGAGACATCGGTCAGTTACTGCCCCTGAATAGTCCCTAAAAGTAAATAGGTCATATTAAGTGTTTTCCTCTGTTTTTATCGTTGTTTCATTTGCATAAGATGCTAACAATTTTATTCTACTATCGCTTCTTGTTATTATTAAATTACTATATCTCGACAGATCTCATACAGTATATATACAATGGCTACCGTACTTATTTGTAAAAGAATGTATTTAGTTACTTAACACGATTTTGATAAAATCACATTTATCATACCGAAATATCTGGTTAGGGAACAACAGTAAAAACAAAGGATTCTAACTAATTCTAACCTATTCACATATTAGAATAAATCGGACTTTATCTGCCATGGGAGGTAATAGAAAACTAGAGATGTCTCTCGTTAACCACAATCAGCAGCATCTGATCGGGATCCGAATAGCAAACAGTATGGAGTCTGATGAGACGGCACGTTCTATGTAGTCAGGATCCGAATAGTAAACAGTATGGCGTCTGATGAGACAGCATGTTCTGTGTCGATTGATCTGGCTCTATGCTGTTTGCAAATTCAATGGTATGTGGAAACATAGATCCAGATCAGCGGCGGTTGCAAATCCCAAGTCTGATCAGGATCTAAGTTGTTTGCTATTCAGATATATGTGTCTTAGCTCCACTATACGAATAGCAAACAGCATAGAACCTGATCAAAATGGCATGTTCTGTGTCATCTGATCTGGCTC
This sequence comes from Archivesica marissinica, assembly GCA_014843695.1. Classification (NCBI taxonomy): domain Eukaryota; kingdom Metazoa; phylum Mollusca; class Bivalvia; order Venerida; family Vesicomyidae; genus Archivesica; species Archivesica marissinica. Next base: position 58,016,837 of record CM026398.1, on the reverse strand, counting down.
TATGGTGTTTGCAAATTCGACGTTATTCTCGGTTAGCGGGATAAGAGTAATATCGCGTAAGTATCTTAAAACATATGTCTACCTATTACGCTATGGTATTATGATATTATAATGTTACGAATTACTGCACTGGACCACACATTTACAGCTCAAAGTTCAGAACGTAGTGGTAAGGACGTCTACCTCACGACTGTGAAGTCGCGAGTTCACATCCAGACCGAGAAATGGATGCGGGGTATCACTGAACCGTCGTTGCTTACTTACTACATGTTCCTACAAACGAATACACATTAGCTTAACTTGGGACCATGTTGATGTCTGGCCTATTGTTAAATATACATGTACTATAAACAGACAACCACGTTGATGCCTGGCCTATTGTTAAATATACATGTACTATAAACAGACAACCATGTTGATGTCTGGCCTATTGCTAAATATACATGTACTATAAACAGACAACCATGTTGATGTCTGGCCTATTGCTAAATATACATGTACTAAAACAGACAACCACGTTGATGTCTGGCCTATTGCTAAATATACATGTACTATAAACAGACAACCATGTTGATGTCTGGCCTATTGCTAAATATACATGTACTATAAACAGACAGATATTAATAAAACATTAAAACATATTGAAATAATTAGAACTTCTTGCAATATCGCGATTCTGATTGGCAGATTCAGCCCATGTCATTGCCGTTCATAATCCGATGAACTGCAAAATTATTCTATTGTCTACGGATCTAAGGTGATCATTAATGCGCAACTGCGCAAAAATATAGTCTGTTCCAACACCATATATAGAAACGCGTACCGCTTAAAGGATTCTGTACAGTAGGCAAATGTTGATGAATAAAAACAACAATTTAATAATTTGTAAAATATTAGTGGTAATTATAATAAATATGAATGTTCTGTTCTTTCTTTGCGTTTTATGAAAAATGAAATATTTACACAAAATTTGTTAATAAAAACCTTCGCAGAAAACGAACAATTAATCGTTAATTAAAAGCTTATGGATCTGGTGTATAACCAAACATTCCAAAAGTGTTTGATTGCTTTCGTTTTCACAAAAATGTTTGTTCGGGTTTTATGCCATCAGCACCATTTTGGGCTATATCGCTGATGGACAGTTTACCTAACAACACCTTTCTAGGGCAGGCTCCAGCGGTTAACCAGTACTTGGTGCACCAACCTCCGTAAGAAACTGCCTACCGTTTCATATAAATGAGACATGGCCTGAATGGCACTCGGACCCGTGATGATCAGTGGTATAACTTCAAATTGGGAGCGATGTTCAATAAATGCTATTTATAAGCAATATCAGTACCTTATTACCGGCAAACCAGTCGTTATCCCCAAGTTTCTTTTCAAATGCTGCAAGCATTGTTTGTACATTTTTGAAGTAAGCTTCTTTTAAATTCTCCTGAAAGAGACAGAAATGCTGCCGATTAATATCTGATAGCAAATACAGTGGTGAAGTTACAGCTCTAAATACTTGCAGATCTACAGTGGCGAAGTTACAGCTCTAAATACTTGCAGATCTACAGTGGCGAAGTTAAAGCTCTAAATACTTGCAGATCTACAGTGGCGAAGTTACAGCTCTAAATACTTGCAGATCTACAGTGGCGAAGTTACAGCTCTAAATACTTGCAGATCTACAGTGGCGAGGTTACAGCTCTAAATACTTGCAGATCTACTGTGGCGAAGTTACAGCTCTAAATACTTGCAGATCTACGGTGGTGAAGTCCCGCTTGAAATACTTGCAGATCTACAGTGGCGAAGTCCCGCTTGAAATACTTGCAGATCTACGGTGGCGAAGTCCCGCTTGAAATACTTGCAGATCTACGGTGGCGAAGTCCCGCTTGAAATACTTGCAGATCTACGGTGGCGAAGTACCGCTCGAAATACTTGCAGATCTACAGTGGCAATGCCCCGCTCGAAATACTTGCAGATCTACGGTGGCGAAGTCCCGCTCGAAATACTTACAGATCTACGGTGGCGTAAATATGGTCATTCGTGTGGGAGGAAACCGGAGTACACGGACAAAACCCACCTGTCCGATCTGAAAATCATCATACCATCTCACATACTTCCTGGTCCGAGGATCGAACCCGGGTTGCATTGGTGAGAAGCGAGCGTGCTAACCACTGCGCTAATCGGATATGAGGACCTGGTAGTGATGTCCTGCCGAAATATGTTGCTTCAATATCCATAAAGGTCAGTTTTGTCTTCTGGTATATATCAGAATCTGGATTACTGACATAATTAAACTCCAATGCAAAGACAAGAATAATTTGTGAAAGCGCATTCCTAGTTTAAACAATATTTATTTCTTTGAATATACATAGTATACATAATATGTACATACAAGCGCATTCCTGATGAAATCCATCGCCACGAGGGAGAGAGAAGAGGCAATATGGAATTTAAATGCCTTGCCTAAGTGCACAATCGTAATGGCTCCAGCGGGGCTCAAACTCCGAACCGTTCGCACCTGAATCGAATGCGCTACCACGACTTCCACAGACAGCTTCAATTCTATACCTGAAGAACTTGTGCAACCATACAATCTGCGTGCATTTGGAACTACATGGATGCGCACGAGACCCTGTTGGACAACAGTAACATCTACTTACGTAGTCCTTATTGTAACACAGTCTTATAACCCCGTTCCTAAGATCCATGGCTTGCTCCAGTAGCATATCCACTACCGCTTTTTCGCAGTCAGTTTCGCCATCTAAAATATTGTAGATGAAATATAAATATTACCTACCCATGATGCACAACGGAAGTCAGAATAGAAACATAATTAGATGTCGTCATAAGTTTGCGTCTGACATGTCGTCATAACTTTGCATATGACATGTCGTCATAACTTTGCATATGACATGTCATCATAACTTTGCGTCTGACATGTCGTCATAACTTTGCGTCTGACATGTCGTCATAACTTTGCGTCTTTACATGTTGTAATAACTTTACACCTTCACATGTGATTATAACTTTGGACCTTAACACGTCATCATAACAGAGTGGTAACCTTTTTTTAATGGGATACAATGTATTTCATCATCTAATTTCATCACCATCACATGTCGTAACATTCTCACTTTATTTATCTCATGTCGTCATCAACATATTCCATCATGTCGTCATCAACATATTCCATCATGTCGTCATCAACATATTCCATCATGTCATCATCAACATATTCCATCATGTCGTCATCAACATATTCCATCATGTCGTCATCAACATATTCCATCATGTCGTCATCAACATATTCCATCATGTCGTCATCAACATATTCCATCATGTCATCATCAACATATTCCATCATGTCATCATCAACATATTCCATCATGTCGTCATCAACATATTCCATCATGTCGTCATCAACATATTCCATCATGTCGTCATCAACATATTCCATCATGTCATCATCAACATATTCCATCATGTCGTCATCAACATATTTCATCTTGTCGTCATCAACATATTCCATCATGTCATCATCAACATATTCCATCATGTCATCATCAACATATTTCATCTTGTCGTCATCAACATATTCCATCATGTCATCATCAACATATTCCATCATGTCGTCATCAACATATTTCATCTTGTCGTCATCAACATATTCCATCATGTCATCATCAACATATTCCATCATGTCATCATCAACATATTCCATCATGTCGTCATCAACATATTTCATCTTGTCGTCATCAACATATTCCATCACGTCGTCATCAACATATTTCATCACGTCGTCATCAACATATTGTTGACGACATATCATGATGAAATATATTGATGATGACACACATTCCTAACATGTCGACAGCATCTGTGGAACGTAGCAAACTTGTAAATTTTACCTTCGTTCAACATATTATAGACTGGTAAATACTCGCAACACAAATATCTTACCCAACTTATGTTTCCTGGCGATGTGTCTAAGAATGGGATTACTTTGTGTGATTTTAACATCTCCATCTATGTAATACGGCAGCTAAAATTGCATATTGCGCAATAACAGAAAATATGAAAACGTAATGTATAACAACAGAATGATTTTAAACAAAATTTAAATACAGAGACAACAATATACACGAGAAGATACAACAAGATAAGACAAGATAAGACAAGATAAATTTTACTTCGAGTCGGCAAGATATCAACAGTACAACACAAGCTCTGAGTGAGCTATTGAGCCGGGCAAGATATCAACAGTACAACACAAGCTCTAAGTGAGCTTTTGAGCCGGGCAAGATATCAACAGTACAACACAAGCTCTGATTGAGCTTTTGAGCCGGGCAAGATATCAACAGTACAACACAAGCTCTGAGTGAATAGTGAAGTTATATACTTAGTTTACAATGCATACACATGACACACGCACTACACTTCAATCATACACACACAATACATGCAGTGGTAGAATACCCAACAGGCAAAGTCGGCAATGCATACACATGACACATGCACTACACTTCAATCATACATACACAATACATGCAGTGGTAGAATACCCAACAGGCAAAGTCGGCAATGCATACACATGACACATGCACTACACTTCAATCATACACACACAATACATGCAGTGGTAGAATACCCAACAGGCAAAGTCGGCAATGCATACACATGACACACGCACTACACTTCAATCATACACACACAATACATGCAGTGGTAGAATACCCAACAGGCAAAGTCGGCAATGCATACACATGACACATGCACTACACTTCAATCATACATACACAATACATGCAGTGGTAGAATACCCAACAGGCAAAGTCGGCAATGCATACACATGACACATGCACTACACTTCAATCATACACACACAATACATGCAGTGGTAGAATACCCAACAGGCAAAGTCGGCAATGCATACACATGACACACGCACTACACTTCAATCATAACAATACATGCAGTGGTAGAATACCCAACAGGCAAAGTCGGCAATGCATACACATGACACATGCACTACACTTCAATCATACACACACAACACATGCAGTGGTAGAATACCCAACAGGCAAAGTCGGCAATGCATACACATGACACATGCACTACACTTCAATCATACACACACAATACATGCAATGGTAGAATACCCAACAGGCAAAGTCGGCAATGCATACACATGACACACGCACTACACTTCAATCATAACAATACATGCAGTGGTAGAATACCCAACAGGCAAAGTCAGCAATGCATACAGAGCTCAAGGAGGTTGCAAGGAATAAACATGAATTCTAAATCAAAACTAGACAGAATCTCATGTAGTCCCGGTAATATCTATGGCGGTGGGATAGATATGACGACTACTTATCCACTGCATGATAGCTAAATGGCTGTCGTTTGTATGGAGATATAATAGTATATTAACCTAAATCTCATGTAGTCCCAGTAATATCTATGTAGGTGGGATAGATATGGCGACTACTTATCCACTGCATGATAGCTAAATGGCTGTCGTTTGTATTGAGATATAATAGTATATTAACCTAAATCTCATGTAGTCCCAGTAATATCTATGGAGATGGGATAGATATGATGACTACTTATCCACTGCATGATAGCTAAATGGCTGTCGTTTGTATGGAGATATAATAGTATATTAACCTAAATCTCTATGAAGGAAAGGATTAAACCAATCAGAATATAGTTTAATGGCACTTTTCCAGACTATATTTATGGAATTTGTTACGAAATATGTTGTTGTGTCAATCGGCCGGGGGCCCTAGAGTCTTGGGGCCCCTAAAATGTTGTCTACTTTGCCTGTTCCCGGTCCCTAGAGTCTTGGGGGGCCCTAAAATATTGTCTACTTTGCCTGTTCCCGGTCCCTAGAGTCTTGGGGCCACTAAAATGCTGTCTACTTTGCCTGTTCCCGGTCACTAGAGTCTTGGGGCCCCTAAATGCTGTCTACTTTGCCTGTTCCCGGTCCCTAGAGTCTTGGGGCCCCTAAATGCTGTCTACTTTGCCTGTTCCCGGACCCTAGTCTTGGGGCCCCTAAATGCTGTCTACTTTGCCTGTTCCCGGTCCCTAGAGTCTTGGGGCCCCTAACATGTTGTCTACTTTGCCTGTTCCCGGTCCCTAGAGTCTTGGGGCCCCTAACATATTGTCTACTTTGCCTGTTCCCTGTCCCTAGAGTCTTGGGGCCCCTAAAATGCTGTCTACTTTGCCTGTTCCCGGTCCCTAGAGTCTTGGGGCCCCTAAAATGCTGTCTACTTTGCCTGTTATGTAATCAGCCACAGAGAGACATGTCTAATACATACATTTGGGAAGTCGAGCTCATTGGCGAGCTCACTTTTAGCTTTAATCCAAATTGCGCTGCTGAAGTCTGGTCCTGTAATTATATATAACGTACGATAAGCTTCAGTGATACACTATACTAACTATAGTCCCAGCCACTAACCACTGTACTGATCCCTTGTACACACATTTCAACTACCACTAACCACTGTACTGATCCCTTGTACACACATTTTAACTACCACTAACCACTGTACTGATCCCTTGTACACACATTTCAACTACCACTAACCACTGTACTGATCCCTTGTACACACATTTCAACTACCACTAACTACTGTACTGATCCCTAGTACACACATTTCCCCGACCACTAACCACTCTATTGACCCCTGGTACACACATTTCAACTACCACTAACCACTGTACTGATCCCTTGTACACACATTTCAACTACCACTAACTACTGTACTGATCCCTAGTACACACATTTCCCCGACCACTAACCACTCTATTGACCCCTGGTACACACATTTCAACTACCACTAACCACTGTACTGATCCCTTGTACACACATTTCAACTACCACTAACTACTGTACTGATCCCTAGTACACACATTTCCCCGACCACTAACCACTCTATTGACCCCTGGTACACACATTTCAACTACCACTAACCACTGTACTGATCCTTTGTACACACATTTCAACTACCACTAACCACTCTACTGTTCCTTAGTACACACATTTCAACTACCACTAACCACTCTACTGTTCCTTAGTACACACATTTCAACTACCACTAACCACTCTACTGTTCCTTAGTACACACATTTCAACTACCACTAACCACTCTACTGTTCCTTAGTACACACATTTCAACTACCACTAACCACTCTACTGTTCCTTAGTACACACATTTCAACTACCACTAACCACTCTACTGTTCCTTAGTACACACATTTCAACTACCACTAACCACTCTACTGTTCCTTAGTACACACATTTCAACTACCACTAACCACTCTACTGTTCCTTAGTACACACATTTCAACTACCACTAACCACTCTACTGTTCCTTAGTACACACATTTCAACCACTGTACTGTTCCTTAGTACACACATTTCAACTACCACTAACCACTGTACTGATCCTTAGTACACACATTTCAACTACCACTAACCACTGTACTGTTCCTTAGTACACACATTTCAACTACCACTAACCACTCTACTGTTCCTTAGTACACACATTTCAACCACTGTACTGTTCCTTAGTACACACATTTCAACTACCACTAACCACTGTACTGTTCCTTAGTACACACATTTCAACTACCACTAACCACTGTACTGTTCCTTAGTACACACATTTCAACTACCACTAACCACTCTACTGTTCCTTAGTACACACATTTCAACTACCACTAACCACTGTACTGTTCCTTAATACACACATTTCAACTACCACTAACCACTGTACTGTTCCTTAGTACACACATTTCAACTACCACTAACCACTCTACTGTTCCTTAGTACACACATTTCAACTACCACTAACCACTCTACTGTTCCTTAGTACACACAGTTCAACTACCACTAACCACTATACTGTTCCTTAGTACACACATTTCAACCACTGTACTGTTCCTTAGTACACACATTTCAACTACCACTAACCACTGTACTGATCCTTAGTACACACATTTCAACTACCACTAACCACTGTACTGTTCCTTAGTACACACATTTCAACTACCACTAACCACTCTACTGTTCCTTAGTACACACATTTCAACCACTGTACTGTTCCTTAGTACACACATTTCAACTACCACTAACCACTGTACTGTTCCTTAGTACACACATTTCAACTACCACTAACCACTGTACTGTTCATTAGTACACACATTTCAACTACCACTAACCACTCTACTGTTCCTTAGTACACACATTTCAACTACCACTAACCACTGTACTGTTCCTTAATACACACATTTCAACTACCACTAACCACTGTACTGTTCCTTAGTACACACATTTCAACTACCACTAACCACTCTACTGTTCCTTAGTACACACATTTCAACTACCACTAACCACTCTACTGTTCCTTAGTACACACATTTCAACTACCACTAACCACTGTACTGATCCTTAGTACACACATTTCAACCACTGTACTGACTACTAGTACACACATTTCAACTACCACTAACCACTGTACTGTTCCTTAGTACACACATTTCAACTACCACTAACCACTGTACTGTTCCTTAGTACACACATTTCAACTACCACTAACCACTGTACTGTTCCTTAGTACACACATTTCAACTACCACTAACCACTGTACTGTTCCTTAGTACACACATTTCAACCACTGTACTGTTCCTTAGTACACACATTTCAACTACCACTAACCACTACTGTTCCTTAGTACACACATTTCAACTACCACTAACCACTGTACTGTTCCTTAGTACACACATTTCAACCACTGTACTGTTCCTTAGTACACACATTTCAACCACTGTACTGTTCCTTAGTACACACATTTCAACTACCACTAACCACTGTACTGTTCCTTAGTACACACATTTCAACTACCACTAACCACTGTACTGTTCCTTAGTACACACATTTCAACCACTGTACTGTTCCTTAGTACACACATTTCAACTACCACTAACCACTGTACTGTTCCTTAGTACACACATTTCAACTACCACTAACCACTGTACTGTTCCTTAGTACACACATTTCAACTACCACTAACCACTGTACTGTTCCTTAGTACACACATTTCAACTACCACTAACCACTGTACTGTTCCTTAGTACACACATTTCAACTACCACTAACCACTGTACTGTTCCTTAGTACACACATTTCAACTACCACTAACCACTGTACTGTTCCTTAGTACACACATTTCAACTACCACTAACCACTGTACTGTTCCTTAGTACACACATTTCAACTACCACTAACCACTGTACTGTTCCTTAGTACACACATTTCAACTACCACTAACCACTGTACTGTTCCTTAGTACACACATTTCAACTACCACTAACCACTGTACTGTTCCTTAGTACACACATTTCAACTACCACTAACCACTGTACTGTTCCTTAGTACACACATTTCAACTACCACTAACCACTGTACTGTTCCTTAGTACACACATTTCAACTACCACTAACCACTCTACTGTTCCTTAGTACACACATTTCAACTACCACTAACCACTCTACTGTTCCTTAGTACACACATTTCAACTACCACTAACCACTCTACTGTTCCTTAGTACACACATTTCAACCACTGTACTGTTCCTTAGTACACACATTTCAACCACTGTACTGTTCCTTAGTACACACATTTCAACTACCACTAACCACTGTACTGATCCCTTGTACACACAGCATTTCTATTTTTCACCAGAGTAAAAATGTAGGCAGGGTTCATCACTGGCCACAATTATTAATAGATTTCAACAAATTACGGTTAAAATACACAATACGACCATTAAATACAACTCTAAAATAGAAGGAGCGCTTTACAATGGCCAACGTAGCGTACTGTACAAGATATGTTTAGGTTTTTAAAATAAATACAAAATGTAAAAGAAGGCATATATGTATATTATCAAGCTATATTGTATTTATTATTAAATCAAGGGCAGTAACTGTGGTCGGATCATCAGGTGATAACATGCAATGGTGATATTTGTAATAATTTCAGTGTTATAGCATGGCGGATAATTGGTGATGGTGAACATATTAAAATGTTATTGAATTCCAGGGAATTGTTTTTAATCGATCCAAGGGCAACAACTCAAGACTTGGGTCAGACTTGCAGGACATCACCATGGTGATGTAATTTTACTTTAAGTTTGATGACATTCCATACAGCAGTTACAATTTACCTAACGAATACGTTGCAAATATTTAGTATGTACATGTACATTCATTCCCATTGGAGAGGAATTAATATAAGTTTTCTGAAAACTTGTTTTCCAATCCAAACCATTCACAATTTATGTAATTTGTAACATTTTTTGTGTTATACATGTAAATTTATTGGAATAAATACTGTTTAAACCAATTTATTTAATTCATAAACAACTAAAGGGCCATAACTCTGGTGTTATGGCCAATTTACTAATGTTTAATCAATTCTACGGCAATAACGCTGGTTCTATTACTGCAATGTGGGCCATACTTGCAAGACAACACCACTCACTGGTAATCTAATCTTGATTTAAGTTTGATGACAGTCCAAACATTGGTTATTTAGTTATGGCCAATTTATTGAATTTTTATTCAATTAAAGGGCCTTAACTCTGGTGCTACTGACCCGATGTAGACACATGTTATGTGTGCACCTGCACACTATGCCGATACAGATGTGATTTGAGTTTCATGAAATTACACAAATTGGTTACAGAAGGACACGCAGACAATGGAAACCAATACCCCCTCCGAGATCCTTCGGGGATAACAACATATTCTTAATATTGTTTTGGTGAGAAGTGGGGTCCCCAGGGAGTGATGTCGCAATCCATAGGGCAACTATTTCACACTCGAGGACGAGCCCACGTAGGTATTTTGTAAGGTGAATGAATTGCAAGTAAATAATCTTACCGTCTCCTAATTCATATCTTTCATCTTCAAAGTCCTCGCCGGCATATGTAAGCAGGCATCTGATTGGCTGAGCAAGCTGAAACGCATACAATGTAAACTAGTGTATTTACACATGATATTAGAACGTATTCAAAATACTATCACACGAAATATACAAAGTTCAAACCCCACCATGGCTACACATTGTTTTCATTGGTCGCTTTTTATTTTCAACAAACATTCAACATAAATAATCAAAACAAATACAAATTTTGTGAGACTATGTTCATTATAAAATAAACATATATTTTTTTTCTTTTAATACCTCATATCTCTCGTTCCTAATTAAATAATATCAATGGAAATTAACACAATGTTAGTTCTCACTGCCTTGCCAGTGTGGTATCTAGCCACTGCATATTGAAATGTTGTCAACTCAATACGTTTTCGGACTCGAGCTGTCAGTGACGTGATTTGTTTAGTCTAAACACTACATTTTCTAGTGCCATTTAGCGCATGCTTGCATCGTTTTCTATCATAAAACACTGTCCAGCCTTTCGGACTCAAGCAGCTGTCAGGGATGCGATTTGCTTAGTCTAAACACTACATTTTCTAGTGCCATTTAGCGCACGCTTGCATCGTTTTATATCATAAAACACTGTCCAGCCTTTCGGACTCGAGCTGTCAGTGATGCGATTTGTTTAGTCTAAACACTCAGGGTTCATTCTAGGTCAGAATTTTTGGGAGAATTGAGAAAGCGTGTGATCGCTTCCTTAAATGGTGTTCTTTAATATACTTCTGCAAAATAGGGTTAAAATGCACAGTACAAACCATTAAATACAACATTTGAATAGAAGGAGTGCTTTATAATGGGCCAGTGTATCTTACTAAACAACATTTTGTTTGAAAATCGTAAAAACCAAAAATAAAGAAGGGCGAAGTCAGGGTCCCTAGGGCGACTATTTTGCCCATATCGCCCTCTAGAATGATCCCTGAACACTACATTTTCTAGTGCCATTTAGCGCACGCTTGCATCGTTTTCTATCATAAAACACTGTCCAGCCTTTACTTTCATAAGTGAATGATCGAATAATATTTTATTTATGAACATAGAGAGCTCTATAGTAGGCATCACTGCTCTGATATATAATGCTTTCAATGTTCATTCGGTGAAATATATCTCTGGATCACACACTGAAACGAACAAATATCCTCTTAATCTTCCTTGGATGTCAAACCCCTCGCTGGTAATGCGGGTATGTACAGTACGGTAGCCAGAGGCAAATTTCAATCAAGGCAATATAGGGGAGGTCCGGGGGGCATGTTTCCCCTTAAAATGATTGGGTATAGAAGAGATTTCCTGCCTTTTCTGATTTTAGACGTATAATTGTGTACTGATCTTTCAGCTCTCTAGCACTCAACATTTTATACAGCAAAAGGATATGTTTTGTATTTTATTTATTTAATTTTTCATGTGTTTATGCTTTGGAAATTTTAACCGAGGAAACTGCCTCGGTGTGCCTCAGTGTGGCTACGGGCCTGATGTAGTCGTATTCCTTCTATAATGTCTATTTCAGTGATTGATTCTTATTTCAACACTTTATTGCCTTTCCCTGTTCATAGGTAGTGCCTATCTCATATTATACTTCTGGAAGCACATCTCCACCATCTCCCAAATAACTTCCCCCTGAATACTTTGAGGATAGATCATAATTGGATTCCTCCGTTTTCATCGTTGTTTCCTTTACATCACATGCTATCAATTTTCATCCGTTTTCTCATCTTATAATTATTAGATCTCGGCACATATCCTACAGTATATCCTGTAAGAATACTTAATTACTGTACTAATTGGGTATCAATTTAACATTAATTAAAACCACATTTATCAAACCGCAACAACTGGTTATTGAACAACAGTAAAAACAAAGGATTCCAACTACAGGGACCAATATACATTTTTCGGATAATTTCAAGGGAGCTAATAGAAAAACGAGCAATGTCATCCATTAATCAAGATACACTATACAATTATTGCACTAGAATTTCCGTAACCAGCTGTCAGGACATGCACAATACACCGTCCCCGTGGCCTAGTGGTTAAGGTGCCCATGCCTAGGTCTTCGACCTCGTCAGGGGTATCATTCTGATTTGACCAGTTGGTGAGCCGCCAGCTAATTAGAATATAATGGTTACCGATTGCCTATCAGCCAGGTGCCTAACCTACAAGGATAGGATTCGGGACGTGCTGATATTTATAAGAGGTGTCTCATAAGTCAGAAGTGGCTGGCCCTTTCAAAAGGGTTGACACTATAATAAACAAACACTTTACATTTACTTTGCTACAGGATAGCTTCAATCCTGTTCAAGGCAGTTCTTCCGTTCATATGAAACATGTCTAGCTGTAAACCGTGGCATGTTTCACCCAGCACAGCTGGTTCAGAAAAGTAACTATTTTGGGTACAGTTATTTAATTAGAAGATTTAGCATCATGTCGTCTTCTAAAATTGGAACATTGGAATGTTTACATATGAATGAGCTAGCATGAGAACTACTCATATATCATTCATTTATTTGCGTTCACTTTCAAATTATCCTTTCCATAGTTCATACGTACACGCTTCTCCGAAACTACTCCATTATAAACCATGTTTTCACTTTTTCACAATACATGTATATGTATTTTATCTGTATAATTATGCTATAAGCATCAGCTGATGTCTTAATGCAATAAATGTTGTTGTTGTTGTTGTTGTTGTTTAGAGTATGTGTAATTATGATTTATATTGAATTATTGATCAGGAAATAAAAATCGAAATGTTTTTTTTTTTTAAATTGGAACATGCTGTTCTGGATGCCCACTCCTAGCATGGCGATGCTATATTTTGCCTGGTCAGTCATGGTTATATATTTTAACACCGATATCATTAATTGGAACATTTTGCCAGAAGTAAATTAGTGAAAAAGCTACAGATTGGAACCCAGGCTAGACCCTCCCTAGAGGTTAGGAACACATCACTACAGTACCTACAGCATTTTTTAAAATTCAATACCCTCGCCTCCTATACAATCTGTTGTAACACTACCTTGAATTCAAACAGACGGCAGACTTTCATCTAGCAAGGAAGTGTGCATAGCTGTATAATTATACTCTTTGTATGTTTTGGCAGTTTAAGTTAAGACATTTAACATCTGATTTAAGAAAGGTAGGTTATGTGATATCTTATGACCTCTATATGTGTACTATTTCTTGAACTGAAACAACAGTTCACGTTCGTGATATGGAAACTGTTTATGTACTGATGTGAGAACATAGTGTTGAAACAATTAAGGCCCTTCCCAACTTATATTAATCACTCTCAAGACCTCATTCCTGATGGAATACATTGCCACGAGGGAAAGAAAAAGGCAATGTGGACTTTAAATGCCTTGCCTAAGTGCACAACTGTAACGGCTCCAGCGGGGCTCATACTCCGGGCCTTTCGCACCTGAAGCGAACGAACTACCACTGTACTATCACTACAATTCAAATTATGAGATCACTAAATTGTAATTATTTAATTACTATGAAACATCAGAATATTTTATGAGAATATTTCTCTTCATAGATCAAGATCATGTGATCACAATTATGAAATTATTTAAATTCCATTACAGTAAATAATAAAATATTGATGTAAATGTACATTACATTATAAATACTGATATGTATGTTTTACAGCATTGCTGTAATGATGATTGTGTGTGTGGTTTTACGTTTTATTGTCGCTACCGGTTGCTCATATGAGCGACGCCTCCTGAAGAGATAAGTCATTTTAGATTTTTGGAGGATAGTGCAATGATACAGACAGAGACCCATTCCAGAGTCTCCTCTGGTTCTTTTACGTGCACAATGTAAAGCACCGACACGAGACCTCGGTTTAACGTCCCATCTGAAAGATTGTTAATTTTATCCACTATATGTTTATTTTATTATCTCCCTTTAAATTTTGTAATTTTATTATCTCCCTTTCGGGCCGTATATATTTGTTTGACAATTACTAGTCTTACTTACTAGAATATATGTTACGGTAATTAATAATCTCCTTGGCACGAATGTAAACAATTATATTTCAGAAGCGTCCCAATATTTGGGCGACATGGCCCCATTATTTTGCCGAGGCGGTCCCAATATTTTGACAAGATGGCTCGAGGTTGTGCGGAGATTAATCCTTACACTTGATTTGTGCCACACAAATGTATTTCGCCGTCCGACACCCGCCCACCCCGTCCTCGCCCTTCGACTGAGATTTAGTTTGCCTTTTTATACGCCCGTTTGAAAAACGGGACGTATTATGGTATGGCTCTGTCTGTCTGTCTGTCT
>CM026398.1:57687398-58000551 GCA_014843695.1 Archivesica marissinica | reverse complement strand
GTGTAAATTGGTTTATTGATGCGAAGTGTGGTCCGCTGTGTGTCGTGTGCTTGTCACCCTCCGCTTTCAGCCTCCACCGCTGGATAGCCTAGTTCTAGGCGAAAAAGAAGCAGAGTGCGTAAGTCTTCCCTGCCGGTACATAGCCTCTATGTAGACAAGCCCTTTGTAGTGCCGCCCAGTGGCGACGCACGGATACTGAGCACCTTACGGCCTCAGGCTGAACTGTAAGGGTCTCGGAGGTAGTCTGCCCCCAGACATGCGGCATGCCAGGCCCACCGGTGTGTGGACACGCCCTGATGCCCATGAACAGACTCCCAGTTATGGGCCAAATAGCTCCAGCTATGGGTCAAATAGTCTCACTGCCTTGTGAGTGCTAGGGATAGTGCAAGGCTAAGGGAACAAACCCTGACAGAAATATCGGAGTGGAGCCCCGAAGGCGGGATGAAGCGTCAACCTGACCATCTTTCCGGCAACTCCTGCAACCAAACTGGTGCCAGACGTACTGCTTTGCTTTCCTCTGGACCACACCAACAAGGTCAAGAGGGGGGTTTTGGCGCATGGGCAACCCAGGACTTCCATAGAACAGCCCAAGCATATTGCGCAAATGGAGAGGTCACTCCAACACAACACGGGAGACAACAGTTTACGGGTTATAAGTCCAATCTCAATTGGCGTAGAGATAGACGCCACGGGTTGTCTCCGTCGGTGGGAGGAGCCATCGCAGCTCCACTGATCAGCTACCGCCCGCCTCAAGCTGGGCAGCCCCCAGCCAATTAGGTGTTGAACCGCCACAGTCTGCCTGCTTCTTTGGGTGCAAGGGGCTTATGGTGCTAGCACCTGACAAGCTGACTGTAAAACTTACGCACCAAGCAACACACGCAAAAACCAAACGAAGTCTCCAGCACTTCGCATAGCAAGCTGGAACGTTAGAACGATGATGCCAGGCTTCTCGGACGATCTACAACTGATTGACGACAAGCGTAAAACAGCCGTCATAGACGCTGAACTCTCCCGGCTAAATGTTGACATTGCCGCCCTACAAGAGACAATACTGCCAGACGACGGCTCATTACAAGAGGAAGAGTACACTTTCTTCTGGAAAGGCAAGGGACTAGATGAAAGGCGCGAGTATGGCGTTGGATTTGCAGTAAAGTCATCCCTTCTACCAATGATAGAACCACCCACTGCTGGCACGGAACGGATGTTAAGTCTTCGCCTGAACTGTAGCACAGGCCCAGTACACCTTCTGGCTGCCTATGCCCCAACACTCAGCTCTAGCCCTGATGCGAAAGACATATTTTACAATGAGATTGACAGGATTATTGGACAACTGCCTCGTACAGAAGACCTATACTTGCTTGGTGACTTCAATGCCAGATGGAACGAACCATGACATCTGGCCCACATGCATTGGCCACCATGGAACTGGGAAAATGAACGAAAACGGCCAGAGACTACTGGAACTATGCTGTGCCAGGAACCTGTGCATAACGAACACATATTTTCCAAACAAGCACAAAAACAGAGTCTCATGGATGCACCCCAGATCACACCAGTGGCACCAACTAGACGTTATCATCACTAGAAGAAACCGTCTCCAAGCCGTCCACAACACACGCAGTTACCACAGTGCCGACTGTGACACCGACCACTCTCTTGTCATCGCAAATGTGGTACTGCAACCAAGAAAGAAATTCCACCAAGCTAAGCC
This sequence comes from Archivesica marissinica, assembly GCA_014843695.1. Taxonomy (NCBI): domain Eukaryota; kingdom Metazoa; phylum Mollusca; class Bivalvia; order Venerida; family Vesicomyidae; genus Archivesica; species Archivesica marissinica. The sequence continues at coordinate 57,998,840 of CM026398.1, read as the reverse complement.
AAAGTGTCTCCCTAAGATCAACACGACCCATATCACCGACACAGACAGGACCAACAAGTTCATGTCCCTCATCGAGGATTTCGCCCCAGCCGATGCTGGCATATCTGCAGAAGCTAGGTGGAGCCACCTTAGCTCAACCATCCACAAATCTGCCATCGATGCCTATGGGAAGAAGGAAAAACGAAATGCTAACTGGTATGAAGCAAATGCACAAGTTCTGGAACCTGTGACAGAAAGTAAAAGGCAGGCCCTCGTCAATTGGAAGAAAGCGCCAACCCAGCAAAACTTGGAATCACTCAGGAAATCCAGGAGTGAATGCCAGAAGATAGCCAGGAAATGTGCCAACGACTATTGGCTCCAGCTATGCTCCACCATAGAGCATGCTTCCTCCTCCGGCAACATAAAGTCCATGTACGAAGGCATCAAACAGGCCACTGGTCCCAAAGTGAAGAAAACGGCTCCACTCAAAACCAAGTCAGGCGAGGTAATCACCGACCGAAGCAAGCAGATGGAGAGATGGGTAGAGCATTACCTTGAGCTGTACTCCACAAAGAACACAGTCTCCGAGGAGGCCCTCAACAGCATCCCGACACTTCCCGTACTTGAGGAGCTCGACAGCGAGCCAACCATGGCTGAACTTGAAAAAGCCATCAAAGCCCTCACCAGCGGAAAAGCAGCAGGAACTGATGCCATACCCCCTGAGCTGATTAAACAAGGGAAGCCAGCTCTACTACCACTTCTCCATGAACTTCTCTGTCTATGCTGGAAGGAAGGTGAAGTGCCACAAGACATGCGCGATGCAAAGATAGTCACACTCTTCAAAAATAAGGGTGACAGAAGCGACTGCAACAACTATCGCGGCATATCCCTACTCAGCGTTATTGGCAAAGTATTTGCTCGGGTCATTCTCGCAAGACTGCAGGTGGTAGCAGAGCGCATATACCCAGAATCCCAGTGTGGTTTCCGATCTGGCCGATCCACCGTTGACATGATCTTTTCAGTAAGGCAACTCCAGGAAAAGTGTAGGGAGCAACAACAACCACTGTACATCGCATTCGTGGACCTAACAAAGGCATTCGACCTGGTCAGTCGTTGTGGACTTTTCAAACTGCTACACAAGATTGGCTGTCCACCAAAATTGCTAAGCATGATCACGTCGTTCCACAAAGACATGAAGAGCACCGTCAGCTTCGACGGCGACACTTCCAAGCCTTTTCCCATCCTCAGCGGAGTCAAGCAATGCTGCGTCCTCGCACCGACGCTCTTCGGCATCCTCTTCTCACTCCTCCTGACATATGCCTTCCAGTCCTCCTCTGACGGTGTCTACATCCACACTCGACACGATGGCAAGCTATACAACTTGGCCCGCTTGCACGCCAAAACCAAAACAACTCGTGTCCTACTCTGTTCGCTGACGATGCAGCCCTCGCAAGCCACACACACGATGGCCTCCAGCGCCTCATGGATCAGTTCTCCAATGCATGCCGTGAGTTTGCCCTAACCATCAGCATAAAGAAAACAGAGGTCATGACCCAGGACGTGCAGATCCAGCTCCCATAGCCATTAACGGCTCTACACTCGCCATGGTCGACAACTTCAGATATCTAGGATCACTGATATCCAACAACCTGTCCCTCGATGCTGAGATCAATGCACGCATTGGGAAAGCAGCCACCGTCATGTCAAAACTCACCAAGAGAGTCTGGGAGAACAGAAACCTAACGCTGAATACCAAGTTGAAGGTCTACCAGGCCTGCATACTCAGCACGCTCCTCTACGGCAGTGAGTCATGGACGACATATGCCAGACAAGAGACAAAGCTGAACTCATACCATATGAGGTGCCTTCGCAGGATCCTGGGAATCACTTGGGAAGATAGGGTCACCAATACAGAGGTCCTCAGCAGAGCGAGTTCAACAACCATATATGCAATGCTCAGTGAACGCCGCCTGCGCTGGCTAGGTCATGTCCGACGCATGGACAAAGGACGCATCCCCAAAGATCTACTGTACGGTCAACTTGAACAAGGATCACGTCCAACTGGTCGCCCCCCCCCCCACCTAAGATACAGGGACGCTTGTAAGAGGGACCTGCGTTCAGCGCAAATCAACATAGAGTCTTGGGAGGACACAGCATCAAACCGGTCATCATGGAGACACGTTGTGAAAGCTGGGGTCAGACGAGCCGAGGCTGAACGAACTCGGCTTCGTGAGCAGAAACGACAGAAGCGAAAGGCATCAACCAAACTGGATGACTCGATCTTCACCTGCGATGACTGCAACAGAGACTGCCACTCAAGAATAGGCCTACTCAGTCACCGCAGAAGATGTTCAACAAGAGCGCAATCCATCGTCTCATAAGACGGACGGAGGCTGTGCGTAATAAAATCCAGGTATAAAATAACTAAATTACAATTGAGGAACATTATCTATTTGTTACGGTAGCAAGCATACTAAGCAGGCAGTGCCACCAATGTGACCCATATTCGATCGGCAATAGGTACATAGACTGGCCGAACAGCTACAAAACAGCACGAAGCGCGACTATCTCCATTGGCTTGAGTGGCCGTTACACTTTGTCAACTGGCCAGTACCACTATGAAAAGGCAGAATTATGGTTACAGGCCATGGAGGTTATAAAACTTTTCTCCAATCTCAAACTCAGTCTCGAGCTCCTGATTGGTTGAGCCAAGGGCAAATAACCAATCAAATTTCTTGAGCTCGAGATCTGAGAAAGGTTTTATAACCCCGAACCCAGGCCCCGAGGTTATAAAACTTAGCTGACTGTCTGATTGTTAATATGTCTAGTATACATAGCTGACTGTCTGATTGTTAATATGTTCAGTATACTTTGCTGACTGATTGTTAATATGTTCAGTATGCTTAGCTGCCTGATTGTTAATATGGTCAGTATACTTTGCTGACTGATTGTTAATGTGTTCAGTATACTTTGTGACTGATTGTTAATGTGTTCAGTATACTTAGCTGACTGATGGTTAATGTGTTCAGTATTCTTAGCTGACTGATGGTTAATGTGTTCAGTATACTTAGCTGACTGATGGTTAATGTGTTCAGTATACTTTGCTGACTGATTGTTAATAGTTTTGTTTGAATTGTCTCTACGGGATGTTCATGTTGGATACTCCAAATCCGTATTTTTAAATGAAAAATAGTGTTATGTGTTAATTAAATATCGAGACATAAAACAATTATTTGTTATTTTAAATTTGGCTCACTGCCTTACATGTACCCATTAAGATTGTGCCCTTAGAAAAAGGCCCTTAAATTCCACATTGCTTCACTCTCTCACTCATGGCAGTGCATTCCATATTTGTGTAAACTAAACAGCTTTCTACCTGTATGTGGTTGTTTCTGTCTTCCAAACTGGCTATAGTACTTCTATCATTAAGCACAGTACATCTGCTAGATTAATAAAGGATGAAGAATGACATGTACCTGTACATTCAATGCATGATAACCTTTCCTATTCACGAAGTCCGCTTCATTCTCTGAAGGTCTATGCAGACGTATAAATGTGCCATCAATACAGCCCAGCACGTTAGGAAAGCCTAAAGCAATAAATAAATCACATTATATGTATCTGTATAAAATAGGAGCATTTTTGGATTTATCATCACAACAAATCCAATGTGCTACATCAACATGTAAAGGAAATAGCCATGGGTGGTAGCTGTAACTGTATAGCACAATGCCCCGTGTGTGATAGCTGTCACTGTGTAGCACAATGCCCCGTGTGTGATAGCTGTCACTGTATAGCACAATGCCCCGTGTGTGATAGCTGTCACTGTACAGCACAGGGACCCGTGTGTGATAGCTGTCACTGTATAGCACAGGGACCCGTGTATGATAGCTGTCACTGTATAGCACCACGCCCAGTGTATGTTAGCTGTCACTGTATAGCACAGGGACCCGAGTGTGATAGCTGTCACTGTATAGCATAGGACCCATGTATGTCAATGTATAGCTTCTGCGTATATAGATCAATATACCAATGTATAGGTCTGCTTTCTTTTGCACAAAGTTTATGCGCACTTTAATCTTTTAATTATAGTGTACATATGGACCCAGTAAAAATAGTTTTCTATCCGATTACATAATTTACTCGATATGATTTTGGTAATAAACATACCAATACATATAACGGTGTCAGTAGGTAACATTAAACGTAATACCCTAAAGCGCCCCGTTAGTGTCAACATCCGTTATTTGATTGGCCAATCAGTATACATTTTACTAAAATCAATGACGCACATTATTGTACATGTAAATGCATTCTTACCGTGAACTTTGGCAAAAGCACACTTCACTTTTGCTGCACTTTCTCCAGTTGGAAACTTAATAAATTGAGGGGTTGCTGCTGCAATATGGCGAGTGACAACACGTATGCACCTCCCGGCTGTGCTGCGGGACAAGTTCACTGTGTCGGCAACAATTTGGTGAATGCAGCCGGTTGCTAAATACCGTAATGTTGTCAAAAGTTGCAACAATGGTGGTATAGGTAAGTTTCTGTTCGTATTCGCCATGTCAGGGATAATTGTCATAATAAACATAATAGTTTCGGGTAAAAACCGATATCTACAAAACACCTCGTCCTCTCAAGTCTTCTAGTGGATTGCTCCTGTCGCGAAAAACACGAGGGCGTCTAATTTGCCCAATTGCGCGAATTATACGATTCCGTCTTTGGTGTCGTCTGACTACATCGGCCATTTTGAGAATTGAGTTTGGTTATTGAGTTTGTTCAAAGCTAATCTCGAGTTTTTCTCAATCTCAAACTCAGAAGTTTTATAACCTACGTTTCTGAGTGTGAGACAGGAGTTGAGCACAGAACTTTAGTTGAGTTTGAGATCGAACTCAAAAAAGTTTTATAACCTCGAGGCGGGTCTCTTTGGTACGGAATAGCAAGTAAACGATGCACTGTGACCGTATCGGTCTGGCATTAATATAGTGTCAAACCTATGTTATTGGTCACCTCCATTAAGCAGCCAACCTGCATTATTTAAGCAGCTAGTTTTCAGATTCCCGGTTTTCTCCACACGAATGATTATATTTACGCTTTCATCCGCGCCAACGAGAGTGATTAATTAATATAAGTTGCTAAAACTTGCTTCGCAATCGTTGTAAAATAAATAAAGTTTTTTTTAGATTCCCAATATGTTGCTTTATTATACATTTGCCATCTATTAAGCAGCCACCTGTGTTAAGCAGCCATTTTCTGTGATTCCCTTGCCTGGCTGCTTTTCACAGGTTTGACAATATATCAAAATGACTTGGCATGGGTGGACTCAATGTATGTATGTTCCATTACCACTTGACATGGGGACCTATCTTTACTTTATACAAATTTAATTCAGCTCAGATACGGGTCTACGTTGGATAAATCGCTCTCGAGACCTCATTCATAATGGAATACATCGCCATAAGGAAGAGCCAATGCGGAATTTAAGTGCCTGTCTATGGGCATAATCATAAAGTGCTACCCTCCGGACCATTCGCATCTGAAGCGAAAGCGCTACGACAATGCTATCACGACTTCTAAACCTAGGTCTACATGTTTTCCTGGTCAGGCTTAGCCTAAGTGATTAACCAGTACTAAGCGATATTTGTGAGGTTCCTTGCTCGAGGACACTACGTAGGTTGCCTGACCGAGTATCGAGTGGGCCCTGTCGATTCCAAATCCGAAGCTCTGGAACATGGACGTCACTAAATGGGCCAGTAACTCTATTAAAAAGAGAATAATTACGGTTGCAGGCATCTGGTAATGAATAACATACACATTAAAAGCAGTATGACGACATACGACTGTGTATGGCATAGCTGCAAAACAACACAAACTCCGTACACATACCCGGGGTCACATTTCATAGTTTCATTGCTATTCCGTACGAAAGAGGCCTGTAATCGCAATTCTGGTCTGATTCTAAAGGATGCTGCACCATTGACTTTGTAGCGTCAAACCATACCAAGATAGAATCATACCTGGAAGAACTGTGTTGCAGCTATTAGATGGGGTCACGTTGCATAGTTCGCTTGTTATTCGGTACAAAACAGACCTGCCCGTAACCGTAATTCCTCTATTCTTCTTGGAGATACTTTCCCAATAACAGGTTTCAAGGTTTAAAATGTATTGACATAATCAGCAACTATATTGCCTTTGGTAAATGATAGAAATATGGCAAAGACATCACAAAACATGTTACATATATACATATATAAACAAATACAATACATTTAAGAAACAGTAGTAATTGACAGGGTATTACTACGTAATGACATAGCTTCTTTGATGTACTTACAAACATTAATCAAATATTTTTTATTTTTGCATGACATGATAGATATAAATTTATTTATTGATGGCCATGCTATGTAGCCCAAATATTTCAATCTTATATCTCTGTATTTTTCACAACATAATATAAAATGGTATTCTGATTCAATTACATTTTGATTGCATAATTTACATAACCTATTGTTTCTATCAATACCATTACATCTTCCAAATTCAATTTCTAATTTATGGGATGTTAATCTTAAACAACGAACTGTAGCCAAGCCAAGGTAGAGTGCATACTTTGTGTACCCTGGGTACACAATAAATCAACACGGACACATTTTAAAATTATCATATACGTACATGGTCAGACTGTGTTATTGATATAGTGGTCTGGGATTAGTTGAAACATTGTAGGGCCCTTAAGAGCTATTGATACATGAACTGATTGGCTGAGTTGGTATTGTCAGCAATAGTGAACATTACTTCTAATTATTAAAATACAATATATGAGCTGCATTTTGGAATAGTTTAGAATATATGCATACTAGTTGGTGACAAATAAACAGCATATTATAAATACAGGTGCCAGTGCAACATTCACCACCAACTTGCCTTCAGAGTAGGGGTGGGTGCCTTTAGTGGGAATTAAAAAAACAAACGTAATTGGTCAACCTCATTGAAAGTTGACTTTTTCCTGTGGCTCAAAGGCCAGTCTGTTGAAAACTACTGTCTTTTGTGCCAACCTATTTTTGGGGGAAATCTAATGGCACTGTGTTATAATGGTGGCCTATGGAAATTTCAATAGCGGTGTCTGACCTAAATATTTAGCTGCGTTAATGTTTGTTAATACTGAGGGCCGGATTGTGTTTAGCGTAATCCCAATCGATATTACTTTTGTATAGAATATGTACTGTAGTCCCGTATGTAGTACACGACATGTGTTCTGTTTATTCAGGTCAGCCAGGCCGACTAGAGTATACGCAAGTGTAACATTGGGTGGGGTGGAACGCATGGCGTCCCAACATTACTCTCACAATGCGATTATGTTCGAACTTGTCGAACTGTTCTCATTCGCTCGTTAAGTTTCACAATGTCTACAATTGTCAGCGGTATGTGGGTGTTATTATTTTGTTTGTTTAAGTTGATTTAACGTCGCTACTGGTTGTCCATAAACTGGTTCAAATAATGTTAGAGTGGAATATATATGGGTATAGATTCTACTACAATCCCCCCTAATCCGCCCATGTGGTCGTCGAGTGGTTAAGGTCTCTGACTTGTATACCATTACCACCGTAACCTATTATCACTGATGGTCATGGGTTCGAGCCCCAGTCAGATCGTGCGGTAGTAATTACGTAGAGAGATTGCGTGGTGAATACACGGTTTGGCTTATTATATAGTGTGCACCGTTTTGATATACTTTCGCCAAAACGAGACTAACAGGTAAACAAACGTAAATATGCATTACTCGTATAGGAATGACACACCCAAATGTCACATAATCTTGAAATTTACCAGTAGTTAGACGCAATATCTGTTCCTAGGAATGTATATGGGTTATATGGTTCAGAGAATTACTTAATGTGGCGTCCATTGTCCAGTGGTAGAGTGTCTTATTTGGATTCAAAGGGTCCCGAGTTTGATACTAGTTTGGGGCACATATAGTGTCATTGAGTGAGGCATCTCAGTACTGGTTAGTGACTTCAGTCTGCTAAGCCTGTCCAAACAAATATGACAAGGTCCCCACAAGGTTCTTGGCATCAATAAAACATACATACATGAGTAACTGGTCAACCCGTACCCAAGTCATCTCGTAACCATGTTTTTTCTATTTCGAAATTGCCTAGTTTGGACACATTTTCCAGTTTGCTGTCAAGAATTATGTATGTATGTATGTTCGTTCCATTAATTCAAACCCCTTGTGGGGACCTAGACATGTTTTATATGATATATATATTACTTGTATTTCTAACTGCATTTTTTAGTTCGTCTGTAATATCTCTGCTAATCATATGCGCTATGATCTTATCAAAGCGAAGTTAGATTTCATATGACCAATTCTTAATCAGTGTGCAATAGTACCTATTTTGTATTTCAGTGTTTTATAATTGTCTTAGAGCAGTTTTTAATATCCGATTAGCAGGGATATTGCAGCTTTATCCCTAACATACTGTGATAAATGAGTATGTATACTTTTGTTCATCTCTTATAACTCCATGTTGGAGTGGCATTGTACTTCTATTATGTAAACTATACATGTAATATTATTGTAAATATTGTACGTACAATGATGAGATGTAAATAAAGATTACTACTACTACTACAAAAGATTAAAAGCAATCAAAACCAATCATTTACAATCAACACTTCCGTGTTTATCTCACTTAACCCTGACCAATACAATACCATAATTATTGTCGTATAACTGGGACATAATTAAAAATGTTTTATCATGTCAGGTGCGATCAATGAAAGTGAGAAAATCGCCCGCGGTCGTATTAGGGGTTCAATTAGCATAGGACTAATGGCATTTGTCTGAATTAACTGGTCGTATTACGGAATAACGGGGTGGTCTGGTTATCGGGGTCAACGACCATTAACATATATAGTGAAATATTCCGTTCTGAAAAAAATCGTTCGCAATAGCGGGGTGGTCTCGAAATCGGGGTGGTCGCATAGAGGGTTTTTACTGTAGTCGAATAGGTATATTTTTAATTTTAATAATTCTCAGGTAAAGTAAAGTTTGAATAGCCAGTTCTGTCAAAAACATATAACTATATCTGTGACCATGTAGGTATTACATGTAAAAAGCATGCCCGGTGTTGTTACCCACTGCACATGTCACACGAAAGGACGTTACAAGACGGGTTGACATTAATGGAACATAGTTACAGGCACTATGTTTTTAAATAGCCGATGGCCATGTCAGAACAAACATTGGTTAGTATTGAACAGCTCGCTCTGTAGCCACATTAACCACTTTCTGACCACCAAGAATGATTGCAATGCTGACACAGACCACAGCTTCAATCCATCAATGGTTAAGTTTTCTTGATCAGACATAGGGTCCGATTCTGTCAGAGGAAGAGGAAGAGGATTTTCCCCCCACTTTACCAAACGTTTCATCATTGTGCTACTGTACTATCCTGTAGAAATAAGTAATTGAATGCATTAGCAACATTTAGGCCACACGCACCATATTAACTATATTAACTCGTGCCTTTGGAATGGCCTCCCTCAACGAAGGATCACTGCCGGCCCAGTGGAAGTCAGCAAATGTTGCTCCCATTTACAAAAAAGGGGACAAGTCAAACCCCGCCAACTATAGGCCTATCTCACTGACATGTGTTCTATGCAAGGTTCTAGAACATATACTTAGGTTTCCTCCTCGATAGTAAAACACTTCACTAACCACAGTATTCTGTACCATTTTGCAGCATGGTTTTAGAGAAAAACGGTCATGCGTGACCCAATTAGTAATGTTAGTCAATGACTTGGTTACCTCTGTCTACAATAAGCATCAGGTAGATCTCATCCTATTAGACTTCAGTAAGGCTTTCGATAAGGTCAATCACAGGAAATACTACTAAAATGCATGACTATGGAGTCAGAGGTCAAACATTAAGCTGGATTAAGAGTTTTCTAGATAATAGACTCCAGTCAGTTGTCCTTAATGGTATTAGTTCAGATGCCATTCCGGTGTCCTCTGGAGTCCCACAGGGATCCGTACTTGAACTCCTGCTTTTCCTAGCCTGTATAAACGACCTCCCACAAAACATCAGTTCCAAAGTCTGTATCTTTGCAGATGATACTGCAGTCTATCTATCACTGACATCTGCAAATGAATCGGTCACACGCCAAAACGATCTTAAGAGATTAGAAGAGTGGGAGTTGGAGTGTGACATGGAATTTAAACCCTCCAAATGTCAAGTTATCCACGTCACCAGAAGGAAGCATCCTATTCCCAGTCAATATGAACTCCATGGAGTCCTACTTGAGTCGGTCACCTCATCCAAATACCTTGGTGTGGATATCTCAAATAATCTGTCGTGGGACACTCACATAAAATGGTGTGGCAAACCTCTCTTTCTACTATTATATATTGTCCGGTATAAATGATCTAACCAGGGTCTATCCTATCGTAGACTCGCTGGAGTTGTCTAGGGGGTTTCTCTACGGTCCTTCAATAATGCTCTAACCAGGGTCTATCCTATCGTAGACTCGCTGGCGTTGTCTAGGGGATTTCTCTATGATCCTTCAATAATTTATAACTCAACACAGTCTATCATTTTCCTTTGTATAATATAATTTATAACAATCGGCTTTAATTTATCTCCATACATGTATCGTATATTCGTAATATCTCGTATCTTATTGTTCGCCTCACTATTTCTATATGTTCATAATAGTCCCATATGCTATATTAATTTCCTTACTTCATCAAACTATTGCAATAGATATATTAGCCAAAACAATCGTTTCTTACACGGCCTAATTATCTTCCGTTCACGTATTTAATACGACTTTAATATTTAAGAGTTAATACTTCTTTAAATATTAATATTTCTAACTGTCATAGAAACAGTTTATATCTTTAAAAGTGAGTTACATTGATTCCTTAAATGCCTCCTTGGCAGGATAATAATGCACTAATTTCTTCATCATTTCTCATTTCTTAAATAGCAAAATTAACATCTATAACAGACATAACGGCGCCAAACATCTGTGATGTTATACAATAGTATGACTTGTTTCTCTGTCATCTATAAAGCGGCTATATTCTTATATAACTGACCACCTGCACTCGGTAGTGAAAATGTTCCCGCGCAAACAGAGAACTGATAATTTAGGCGCGAAAATAATAGCAGACGATTATACATATTACATAGCAGACGATTATACATATTACATAAAATCATAATCTTACATGGTTAACAATGTATCATATATATAAATAAATGTATTTATAAAATACATTTCTATTTATATATGACAATATTTATTCGTGCAAATAGATGTTTGTTTTTTCTATCTTTTGCACAATGGTCAACTAAGAAAGCAAGCCAAACATTAGGATTCCTACGTAGAAACCGCCAGGTCAAATCCGAACCCCTTAAGTCCATAGCTTACCAGACACTAGTGAGACCCCAGCTTGAATATGGCTCCGAGATCTGGTTGCCCCATATCCAAACATTGATAGACCATATGAAGATGTCCAGCAACGAGCAGCCTGTTGGATAAAGGCTGACTTCTATCGTACCTCTAGTGTTACAGACATGCTACATTCCCTAAATCTACGCATACTAGATCAACGGCGTATTGACAATAGGTTATTCCTTATGTATAAAATTCATAATGATCTTGTTGCTATTCCCATTGAAAATTACCTAAATCCACTCTCCCGTCCTGCTTGCCATTGCCATTCAATAAGCTATAGGTTAATTACAGCAACTGCAGACTACTACAACTTTTCATTTTTTCCAAGAACAATCTACCATTGGAACCATCTCCCTCCTGACATTGCCCATCTCCCTACCATAGAGCAATTCAATACGGCAGTTTGTCATATTGAGCATGCCAGTCCCAAGTTGTTCTGCGCAGCTGCTTTTAAACTTTTACCACAACTTATTTTCATTACTTTCTTAAATTATGTTTGTGTGACATCCGTGGTCTAGTGGTAGAGCGTCGGATCTGGAATATATCGTCCCGGGTTCGATACTCGGTCAGGCCACGTATGTAGTGTCACTGAGCAAGGCACCTCACACACATTGCGTAGTACTGGTTAACCACTTAGGTCGGCTAAGCCTGTCCAGGAAAACATGTCTACGTCCGCGCAAGGGGACTGACATTAATGGAACATACATAGAGTGGTTGAACCTATGCTCGCCGTAAATCCTACATACTATGGCCTATAAAAAAACGTTAAATGCACTTGCCGTATATTATTATTTTCTTGGATCGTGAACACAACTTTCAAAAGATTGTTGTTGAAAATGTTAGCTTCATTACGTGACCATGCGCCTCAATACAGTTATCGCAACGGTACCTGTTTCGATGGGGAATTAGATACTTTAGGGCACATATGCACGGCGTACATGAATTTTTTTATTTATGCATCATCATGGGTAAATGCTGATTATATTATTTTGATTTAGTAACATCAATAACTAACAATATTACAATGCATAAGAAACTTTTTTCTGGTTATTTGTGCATTTTGTTCCAATTCGGATAGCTACCTGAAATGCTCATAAACCGCATCATTTCATGGAAAAAAAATTCCAATCAGTTGTCAGTTTATATTCTGCTACTGAACCAGTCAGGTGACAGTTGCATTACCACTATCGAACCATGCTTCACCTGTGTCAGCGAAAATAGGTTAAACTATTTAAATATTTTAAATACGGATGTAAATGGAAACAAGAAAAGCTATGACAACAATTGTTGCCATAGCAATACTCATCTGCTATAAATAACGATGTAGGGGTTAGAGAATGGAGGTATATATTAGCAAGACATCTCAACCCCCCACCCCCCACATTTAAAAGTCGCCATCGCATAAATGCATTTGGGCGACTAAGTTTTCTAAAACGTTTAAAATAAACATCATCTAAAAGTGATGAGCCTGACGCTCTCAATATCAAATCTTTCAGATGGGACTATAAACGAGAGACTCGTCTCGTTGCTATACAACAGGCATATAAAACAACCAACGTGTGGATACTATTTAGGTGGATATGTAGTCCAGGGATCACAGGTTCGATCCCCCGTCTGACCCTAATAAAATTAACAATCTTTCAGATGGTACGTTATTTAACCGAGGTCTCGTGTCGGTGCTTTACACTGTGCACGTAAAAGAACCAGAGGAGACTCTGGAATGGGTCTCTGTCTGTATCATTGCACTATCCTCCAAAATCTAAAACGACTAATCTCTGCACGAGGCGTCGCTCATATGGGCAACCGGTAACGACGATAAATAAACGTAAAACACACACTATTTATACTAAGAATAATTATGCATGGTTTACTGGTAAGCACGAGAAATGACAATATAGCAAACATGTCGACAGTGTTTTAGGAAAGGGTTGTTGCACTGACTACATGCATATAAACCAATTTAGCTAAAGAATGCCTTTAAATATTAATGTATATTCAATATGCTAGGTCACCTGCATAAGTAGTGAAGGGTGGTAGGGGAAACCTAAATTTGTATATTCGACCTGTAAATAGGGATGAAAAGGTTAGACAAGAAAGTAGCAGTTAATGGAAATTAAAAATTGGGAAGCTGTGGTTAGGTAAAATACATTAAGACATAAAACATATATATTGTTACCTACGGACTTTGTATACGAGGACGGGAACGCAGACGAAAACAATGATAAACATTTCAACACTTCTTTTAATATTATTGACGTGAACGATTTACTAATTTCTTATTTATATATAAATCTAGTATGATAAATTATTAAAGGGCTGTACGGAATTGTACAGTCTTGTTATTACTAGTGTGTTATCGATACATGTGAGCTGGTGAGTTCTTATGTTTAGCGGGTTTATTTCGTTGTTAAAACGGATCTATTTCTTTATAGATTTGGAAGCTCTCGAATGTGTATGTTTTTACGTTTATTTATCGTCGCTACCGGTTGCCCATATGAGCGACGCCTCCTGGAGAGATTAGTCATTTTAGAGGATAGTGCAATGATACAGACAGAGAACCATTCCAGAATCTCATCTGGTTCTTTTACGTGCACGGTGTAAAGCACCGACACGAGACCTCGGTTTAAAGTCCCATCTGAAATACTGTTAATTTTATTAGGGTCAGACGAATGCTCTCGAATGAGTTTTGTCCTCCTATATATATACGTTGGGGGTGTATGAATTCCGTTTCGCCCTGTAGGTGTGTCCCTATTAGCCAATCATAACTGTATAAAAATCCGTTCACCAATCGGTGCGCTCCATTACAACAACGGTTCAGCGATTAGTTCCACGAGCGTGCGCCGTTCAAAATGTAGATCCGTTTATTCTCCAAATCATCAAAGGAGCCGCCATCAGAACGGAATAGATCATTGAACAGATAGAACGATTAACAGGTTTATAGTCATTAGCCTGTTTATAATCACTAGGTGTTGTGAAATACCTTCTGCGAAATACCGATGCGCTAATACAAGCCAGTTTCTGTGATTAGGGTATGTAAGCACCTGCCCAGATTCAGATGACAAATATTGGATAAGATGTTCGTCTCTCGGTAAATGTACGATCCAGAAGCACTGGAGGATGTCTAAAGGATACACTAATGAAGCGATCTTATTTGGTCATACAGTGTTAGTTCGTGTTTCATATTAATCAACGAAAACAAGCTAGCAATCAAACTGAATACAAGCTAGCAATCAATAGTGTTTTGGGCGATAGGTTGCATTGTGGGAAATTGGTAAGGGGCGTAACTGACGTACACAAAATCATAATGATGTGCGTCCCTTTACCGGTATTTACTAGACATTTTGTATATTCAGCGTTGACGCATTACACCAGGCTTTCTGGTGACAAAGCAGAAAGTCCGTGCAATACAAAACAATATTTTGTATCCGCCTTCGTGGTTACGGTCGCGGACTTGTATACCACTGTAACCTATCATCGCTGATTGGCACGGGTTCGAGCCCCGTTTACGGAGGTTAGTGCACCAACTACTGGTTAACCGCTGGAGCCTGCACAGGAAAGGTGTTGTTAGGTAAATTGCCCGTCGCTCAAATGGGCAACCGGTAGCGACGTTAAATAAACTTAAATAAAAAAAAACAGCAATAGTTTCTCATATACAACTCAAAACATATAGCGCGGTCTGTGGTGATCTCGATCGACTTACATGATCTGATTTAGCAAAGGAATAATGTGTTCAACTAACAATTTTATTTTTGACATCATGGCCGCCATTTACCGGAAACGGTAATTAAATAATTACAATTTACTGATTGTATCATTCTCAATTGTATCTACCTATTGTAGTTTTAAAGCAAGTTATTCCTAGTAAATATAGCATACTATTTTATATTTATTTCCATTGGTCCTGGTATATATAGCATATTTTATATCTCCTACCATTGGTCCTGGTATATATAGCATATGTTATATCTCCTACCATTGGTCCTGGTATATATAGCATATGTTATATCTCCTTCCATTGGTCCTGGTATATATAGCATATTTTATATTTCCTTCCATTGGTCCTGGTATATATAGCATATTTTATATCTCCTACCATTGGTCCTGGT
This sequence comes from Archivesica marissinica, assembly GCA_014843695.1. Taxonomy (NCBI): domain Eukaryota; kingdom Metazoa; phylum Mollusca; class Bivalvia; order Venerida; family Vesicomyidae; genus Archivesica; species Archivesica marissinica. The sequence continues at coordinate 57,983,283 of CM026398.1, read as the reverse complement.
ATATATAGCATATGTTATATCTCCTTCCATTGGTCCTGGTATATATAGCATATTTTATATCTATTTCCATTGGTCCTGGTATATATAGCATATTTTATATTTATTTCCATTGGTCCTGGTATATATAGCATATGTTATATTTATTTCCATTGGTCCTGGTATATATAGCATACTGTTATATTTATTTCCATTGGTCCTGGTATATATAGCATATTTTATATCTATTTCCATTGGTCCTGGTATATATAGCATATGTTATATCTATTTCCATTGGTCCTGGTATATATAGCATATTTTATATTTATTTCCATTGGTCCTGGTATATATATCATATGTTATATCTATTTCCATTGGTCCTGGTATATATAGCATATGTTATATCTATTTCCATTGGTCCTGGTATATATAGCATATTTTATATTTATTTCCATTGGTCCTGGTATATATAGCATATTTTATATTTATTTCCATTGGTCCTGGTATATATATCATATTTTATATATATTTCCATTGGTCCTGGTATATATAGCATATGTTATATCTCCTTCCATTGGTCCTGGTATATATAGCATATGTTATATCTCCTTCCATTGGTCCTGGTATATATAGCATATTTTATATTTATTTCCATTGGTCCTGGTATATATATCATATGTTATATCTATTTCCATTGGTCCTGGTATATATAGCATATGTTATATCTATTTCCATTGGTCCTGGTATATATAGCATATTTTATATCTCCTCCATTGGTCCTGGTATATATAGCATATGTTATATCTCCTTCCATTGGTCCTGGTATATATAGCATATTTTATATTATTTCCATTGGTCCTGGTATATATATCATATGTTATATCTATTTCCATTGGTCCTGGTATATATAGCATATGTTATATCTCCTTCCATTGGTCCTGGTATATATAGCATATGTTATATCTCCTTCCATTGGTCCTGGTATATATAGCATATTTTATATTTATTTCCATTGGTCTTGGTATATATATCATATGTTATATCTATTTCCATTGGTCCTGGTATATATAGCATATGTTATATCTCCTTCCATTGGTCCTGGTATATATAGCATATTTTATATTTATTTCCATTGGTCCTGGTATATATAGCATATGTTATATCTCCTTCCATTGGTCATGGTATATATAGCATATTTTATATTTATTTCCATTGGTCCTGGTATATATAGCATATGTTATATCTCCTACCATTGGTCCTGGTATATATAGCATATTTTATATCTCCTTCCATTGGTCCTGGTATATATAGCATATTTTATATTTATTTCCATTGGTCCTGGTATATATAGCATATTTTATATCTATTTCCATTGGTCCTGGTATATATAGCATATGTTATATCTCCTTCCATTGGTCCTGGTATATATAGCATATGTTATATTTATTTCCATTGGTCCTGGTATATATAGCATATGTTATATCTATTTCCATTGGACCTGGTATATATAGCATATTTTATATTTATTTCCATTGGTCCTGGTATATATAGCATATTTTATATTTATTTCCATTGGTTCTGGTATATATAGCATATTTTATATCTCCTTCCATTGGTCCTGGTATATATAGCATATTTTATATTTATTTCCATTGGTCCTGGTATATATAGCATATGTTATATCTCCTACCATTGGTCCTGGTATATATAGCATATGTTATATCTCCTTCCATTGGTCCTGGTATATATAGCATATTTTATATTTCCTTCCATTGGTCCTGGTATATATAGCATATTTTATATCTCCTACCATTGGTCCTGGTATATATAGCATATGTTATATCTCCTTCCATTGGTCCTGGTATATATAGCATATTTTATATCTATTTCCATTGGTCCTGGTATATATAGCATATTTTATATTTATTTCCATTGGTCCTGGTATATATAGCATATTTTATATTTATTTCCATTGGTCCTGGTATATATAGCATACTGTTATATTTATTTCCATTGGTCCTGGTATATATAGCATACTGTTATATTTATTTCCATTGGTCCTGGTATATATAGCATACTGTTATATCTATTTCCATTGGTCCTGGTATATATAGCATACTGTTATATCTATTTCCATTGGTCCTGGTATATATAGCATACTGTTATATTTATTTCCATTGGTCCTGGTATATATAGCATATGTTATATCTATTTCCATTGGTCCTGGTATATATAGCATATGTTATATCTATTTCCATTGGTCCTGGTATATATAGCATATTTTATATTTATTTCCATTGGTCCTGGTATATATAGCATATGTTATATCTCCTTCCATTGGTCCTGGTATATATAGCATATTTTATATTTATTTCCATTGGTCCTGGTATATATAGCATATGTTATATCTCCTTCCATTGGTCCTGGTATATATAGCATATTTTATATTTATTTCCATTGGTCCTGGTATATATAGCATATTTTATATCTATTTCCATTGGTCCTGGTATATATAGCATATGTTATATCTCCTTCCATTGGTCCTGGAATATATAGCATATGTTATATTTATTTCCATTGGTCCTGGTATATATAGCATATGTTTTATCTATTTCCATTGGTCCTGGTATATATAGCATATTTTATATTTATTTCCATTGGTCCCGGTATATATAGCATATTTTATATTTATTTCCATTGGTCCTGGTATATATAGCATATTTTATATCTATTTCCATTGGTCCTGGTATATATAGCATATTTTATATTTATTTCCATTGGTCCTGGTATATATAGCATATTTTATATTTATTTCCATTGGTTCTGGTATATATAGCATATTTTATATCTCCTTCCATTGGTCCTGGTATATATAGCATATTTTATATTTATTTCCATTGGTCCTGGTATATATAGCATATGTTATATCTCCTTCCATTGGTCCTGGTATATATAGCATATTTTATATCTCCTTCCATTGGTTCTGGTATATATAGCATATTTTATATTTATTTCCATTGGTCCTGGTATATATAGCATATTTTATATCTATTTCCATTATTATAATATGGCTATGAACTCAGTAACGTGACCACTCCGCCAATACGACTACTTTATCGAAGTCGTGTTGGTGGTTATTATTATAGGGGTTTTACTGTATTGATCGTATTTGGCCTTAATGAACAAAACTTTGGAAAACTCTATCTAATACTTCTCAGTTGTGTGTATGTTTTGTTGGCACCGTGTCTTTATGCCCCCTCAGTAGGCACGGAGTTCTTTATGTCCCCTCAGTAGGCACGGAGTTGAGTTCGTTATGTCCCCTCAGTAGGCACGGAGTTATTGTGTTTGGCTGCGTATATGTGTTTGCGTGTGCGTCTGTTTGTGGACAGCACAGCTCAATATATCGGATGACCGCCATGACCACATGTGTTGTCCGATTTTTACCAAACTTAAACCACTTCCTACTAGAATAACGCGCCATATATCCACACAGTTTTATTAAAATGCGTCAAAACAACTTGTTATATACCAGCGCGGGAGTTTGCATCTCTCAGAGTACTACTCCATAGTTTCATATTGACATCAAGGCTTTTACGACATTGTATATACATGAATAGGTCAGTCTGACTAGCTTGACAAGACATGTATGTTAACATGTCTCAGTGGACGTCGTGATAGCGCTGTGGTAGGATAAAAACCGTCGATTGTACATATATAAATATATTTCTATGTCATAGCCTGGTATTGGATCCCAATCGTTAATAAACCATCAATAAACGTTACAGAGAAAATATTCAGTTGTTTTATTCTTGTTACCCCCGTATATTATGTCCGGTCGAGTCTTCACTCAAACCCAACCCCTAGATATCTATATACCCGTTAGGAGGTGTAAGAGTCAGGGCATGAAAAGGGACACGGCGACATATAGTACAATCGACGGTTTTTAATTTAATGTTTAAAACAAGGCTTTTATTTTAAAGCTTGTTGATATTTGAACACAGTGAAGTGAGGGTCATTCATTAAAACCGAAAATCGCCGCGTACAACGGTCATGGGAGCTGCATCGCAAGACGAGGGTCGAGTTGACTAGGGTACGGGTTGACAGCGTACATGAATATATATTTATATATTGCATAGATACCCCAAATATATATATTTATATATTGCATAGATACGCCAAATGCAACTCTGATAGATATATATCTATCAGAGTTGCATTTACCGTATCTATGCAATCGGCTGCCCATAGACAGAACACAATCATAGATCACTGTATACAGTAGTCTGTATCCCACCTAGGTATAACACAATCAGAGGTCACTGTGGTGACAGTAGTGTGAACCACCCTTAGGTAGAAAACAGCCATAGGTCACTGTGTACAGTAGCTTGTACCACCCTTAGGTAGAAAAGTCATAGGTTATTGTGTACAGTAGTCTGTATACCACCTAGGTAGAACACAATCATAGATCACTGTGTACAGTAGTCTGTACTACCACTAGGTATAATACAATCATAGATCACTGTGTACAGTAGTCTGTACTACCACTAGGTATAATACAATCATAGATCACTGTGTACAGTAGTCTGTCTGTACTACCACTAGGTAGAACACAATCATAGATCACTGTGTACAGTAGTCTGTACGACCCCTAGGTAGAACACAATCATAGATCACTGTGTACAGTAGTCTGTACGACCCCTAGGTAGAACACAATCATAGATCACTGTATACAGTAGTCTGTATGACCCCTAGGTAGAACACAATCATATATCACTGTCTACAGTAGTCTGTACCACCCTTAGGTAGAACACAATCACAGTGTACAGTAGTCTGTACTACCCCTAGGTAGAACACACTCATATATCACTGTGTACAGTAGTCTGTACCACACCTAGGTATAATACAATCATAGAGCACTGTGTACAGTAGTCTGTATTACCCTTAGGCATAGCACACTCATAGATCACTGTGTACAGTAGTCTGTACCACAACTAGGCATAGCACACTCATAGATCACTGTGTACAGTAGTCTGTACTACCCCTAGGTATAACACAATCATAGGTCACTGTGTACAGTAGTCTGTACTACCCCTAGGTATAACACAATCATAGATCACTGTGTACAGTAGTCTGTACCACCCTTAGGTATAACACAATCACAGATCATTGTGTACAGTAGTCTGTACCACCCTTAGGTATAACACAATCATAGATCACTGTGTACAGTAGTCTGTACCACCCTTAGGTATAACACAATCATAGATCACTGTGTACAGTAGTCTGTACCACCCTTAGGTATAACACAATCACAGATCATTGTGTACAGTAGTCTGTACCACCCTTGGGTATAACACAATCACAGTGTACAGTAGTTTGTACCACCCTTAGGTATAACACAATCATAGATCACTGTGTACAGTAGTCTGTACCACTCTTAGGTATAACACAATCACAGATCACTGTGTACAGTAGTCTACCACCCTTAGGTATAACACAATCATAGATCATTGTGTACAGTAGTCTGTACCACCCTTAGGTATAACACAATCATAGATCACTGTGTATAGTAGTCTGTACCACCCTTAGGTATAGCACAATCACAGTGTACAGTAGTCTGTACCACCCTTAGGTATAACACACTCACAGATCAGTGTGTACAGTAGCCTGTACTACCCCTAGGTAGAACACAATCATAGGTCACTGTGTACAGTAGTCTGTACCAATCTTAGGTATAACACAATCATAGATCACTGTGTACAGTAGTCTGTACCACCCTTAGGTATAACACAATCATAGATCACTTTGTACAGTAGTCTGTACCACCCTTAGGTATAACACAATCACAGATCACTGTGTACAGTAGTCTGTACCACCCTTAGGTATAGTACAATCATAGATCACTGTGTACAGTAGTCTGTACCACCCTTAGGTAGAACACAATCATAGATCACTGTGTACAGTAGCCTGTACCACCCTTAGGTAGAACACAATCATAGATCACTGTGTACAGTAGCCTGTACCACCCTTAGGTAGAACACAATCATAGATCACTGTGTACAGTAGCCTGTACCACCCTTAGGTATAACACAATCATAGATCACTGTGTACAGTAGCCTGTACCACCCTTAGGTAGAACACAATCATAGATCACTGTGTACAGTAGCCTGTACCACCCTTAGGTATAACACAATCATAGATCACTGTGTACAGTAGCCTGTACCACCCTTAGGTAGAACACAATCATAGATCACTGTGTACAGTAGCCTGTACCACCCTTAGGTATAACACAATCATATATCACTGTGTACAGTAGCCTGTACCACCCTTAGGTAGAACACAATCATAGATCACTGTGTACAGTAGCCTGTACCACCCTTAGGTATAACACAATCATAGATCACTGTGTACAGTAGCCTGTACCACCCTTAGGTAGAACACAATCATAGGTCACTGTGTACAGTAGTGCATCATAGATTTGCCAAATTCTCAAAATCATGTCCGATGTTGGCTAAAATATCTTTACAACAATAAGTTACCCACACCTGATATATGCCAAACCATGGCTATGAAAGGAGTTATCGGCTATCGGCTGTCCGATTAGCGCTGTGGTTAGCGTGTTTGCTTCTCACCAATACAACCCGGGTTCGATCCTCGGAACAGGAAGTATGTGAGATGGTACGGTGGTCGCCATATCGGACAGGTCGGTTTTCTCCGGGTACTCCAGTTTCCTCCCACACGAATGACCGCATTTACGCTTTCATCCGCGCCAACGAGAGTGATTAATATAAGTTGTTAAAATTTGCTTCGCGATCGTTGGAAAATAAATAAAGTTTAAACTTTAACAAAGGAGTTTCCAGACCAAAGGAGTTGCCAAATCTAAGGTCATCTTCAAAGGAGTTGCCAGAAATATGTTCATCAGCCCAAATGTGTTACCATACCTAAGGTCATCTAGCAAAGAAGTTACCAGACCCAAGGTCATCTACCAGACCTACGGTTATCTACCAAAGGAGTGTCGAGATCTATGATCATCTACCGATGGAGTTGCTAGACCTAGGGTCATCTACCGAAGGGATTACCACACCTATGGGCATCAACCACAAAAGTTGCTAGACCTAAGGATGATAGAGACAGGTCTCGTATTAACAGAGCTAATATCAGTGAAGGTGCAATAAATTATGTCAGATAGAGGACGTGTAGCCACAACTACGATGGTATAAACTATTCCAGACATTATTGTATGTCAATACGAGATAACACAATCATGTAAAATACAAGACGAGTTGTAACATGTTCATCATTTTAATATATTATGCAACGGTTCTGTCAAGTACATCCATTAGCAACGGTTCTGTCGAGTACATCCATTAGCAACGGTTCTGTCGAGTACATCCATTAGCAACGGTTCTGTCGAGTACATCCATTAGCAACGGTTCTGTCGAGTACATCCATTAGCAACGGTTCTGTCGAGTACATCCATTAGCAGTGGTTCCATCGAGTACATCCATTAGCAACGGTTCTGTCGAGTACACTTATTAGTCCCAGTTCAACCAAGTGCATCCATTAGTCCCAGTTCTGCCAAGTGCATCCAGTAGTCCCAGTTCTGCCAAGTGCATACAGTAGTCCCAGTTCTGCCATGTACATCCATTAGCAACGGTTCTGTCGAGTATATCCATTAGCATCGGTTCTGTCGAGTACATCCATTAGCAACGGTTCTGTCGAGTACACTTATTAGTCCCAGTTCTGCCAAGTATATCCGGTTCTACCAAGTGCACCCATTAGTCCCAGTTCTGCCAAGTGCATCCATTAGTCCCAGTTCTGCCAAGTATATCCATTAGTCCCAGTTCTGCCAAGTGCATCCAGTAGTCCCAGTTCTGCCAAGTATATCCATTAGTCCCAGTTCTGCCAAGTATATCCATTAGTCCCAGTTCTGCCAAGTATATCCATTAGTCCCAGTTCTGCCAAGTATATCCATTAGTCCCAGTTCTGCCAATTATATCCATTAGTCCCAGTTCTGCCAAGTATATCCATTAGTCCCAGTTCTGCCAATTATATCCATTAGTCCCAGTTCTGCCAATTATATCCATTAGTCCCAGTTCTGCCAAGTATATCCATTAGTCCCAGTTCTGCCAATTATATCCATTGGTCCCAGTTCTGCCAATTATATCCATTAGTCCCAGTTCTGCCAAGTGCATCCATTAGTAACGGTTCTGCCAAGTGCATCCATTAGTCCCAGTTCTGCCAAGTGCATCCATTAGGCACGGTTCTGCCAAGTATATCCATTAGTAACGGTTCTGCCAAGTGCATCCATTAGGCACGGTTCTGCCAAGTAGATCCATTAGTCCCAGTTCTGCCAAGTATATCCATTAGTAACGGTTCTGCCAAGTATATCCATTAGTCCCAGTTCTGCCAAGTATATCCATTAGTAACGGTTCTGCCAAGTATATCCAAGTCCCAGTTCTGCCAAGTATATCCATTAGTAACGGTTCTGCCAAGTATATCCATTAGTAACGGTTCTTCCAAGTATATCCATTAGTAACGGTTCTGCCAAGTATATCCATTAGTAACGGTTCTGCCAAGTATATCCATTAGTAACGGTTCTGCCAAGTATATCCATTAGTAACGGTTCTGCCAAGTATATCCATTAGTAACGGTTCTGCCAAGTATATCCATTAGTAACGGTTCTGCCAAGTATATCCATTAGGCACGGTCTCGGTCCAGCAATGTGTGTGAGGTGCCTTGCTTAATGACACTACATACCTGGACTGACCGAGAATCGAACCCGGGACAGTTTGATTCCAAATCAGACACACTACCACTGGACCACGGACGCCACACCAGCATATGATAGGTTACAGGTGTATGTTACAATATACATGCATACATAATATGTAAATCGGTTAGTCTGAAATTGGCAAGTATACCTACAGCTGGACTGATTTGCGCAGTGGTTAGCACGCTCGCTTCTCATCAATGAAACTCTGGTTCGATCCTCGGACCGGGAAGTATATGAGATGGAACGGTGGTCGCCAGATCGGACAGGTAAGTTTTCTCCGGGTACCTCCCACACAAATGACCACATTTACGCGTTCATCCCCGCCAACGAGAGTGATTAATATAATTTGTTAAAGCTTGTTTCGCAATCATTGTAAACTAGTTTAAGTTTAAAACTTTTTTTTTTTAATTTACAATTTATGATGGATTTATTGTATAGTATTAACTTACGGACTTTCACATCACGCCAGAGGTTACTAAAATATACAATGTCTATCCGATTAGCGCAGTGGTTAGCACGCTCGCTTCTCACCAATGAAACTCTGGTTCGATCTTCGGACCGGGAAGTATATGAGATGGTATGGTGGTCGCCAGATCGGACAGGTAGGTTTTCTCCGGGTACCTCCCACACAAATGACCACATTTACGCTTTCATCCGCGCCAACGAGAGTGATTAATATAATTAGTTAAAGCTTGTTTCGCAATCGTTGTAAACTAGTTTAAGTTTAAAACTTTTTTTTTTAATTTATGATGGATTTATTGTATAGTATTAACTTGCGGACTTTCACATCACGCCAGAGGTTACTAAAATATACAATGTCTATCCGATTAGCGCAGTGATTAGCACGCTCGCTTCTCACCAATGAAACTCTGGTTCGATCTTCGGACCGGGAAGTATATGAGATGGTATGGTGGTCGCCAGATCGGACAGGTAGGTTTTCTCCGGGTACCTCCCACACAAATGACCACATTTACGCTTTCATCCGCGCCAACGAGAGTGATTAATATAATTAGTTAAAGCTTGTTTCGCAATCGTTGTAAACTAGTTTAAGTTTAAAACTTTTTTTTTTAATTTACAATTTATGATGGATTTATTGTATAGTATTAACTTGCGGATTTTCACATCACGCCAGAGGTTACTAAAATATACAATGTCTATCCGATTAGCGCAGTGATTAGCACGCTCGCTTCTCACCAATGAAACTCTGGTTCGATCCTCGGACTGGGAAGTATATGAGATGGAACGGTGGTCGCCAGATCGGACAGGTGGGTTTTCACCGGTTTCCTCCCACACCAATGACCACATTTACGCTTTCATCCGCGCCAACGAGAGTGCTTAATATAAGATGTTAAAGTGTGTTTCACAATTTGTTTTTTTAAATTTATGATGGATTTATTGTATTAATTAACAGACTTTCACATAATTATGTAGGTTAACTTAAAACATTGTGATTACATTGTGCTGCCAGAAGTTTAAGAAATGAGTATGCATGCATGACTGTTGTAATTAATTAACCTGCATACATTGCGGATACCACCGATGGGTATCTCCATCTAGCGGATACTATGCTACAGTACTTCCGGTCTGGTATCCGCAACACCTATCACATGGCCGTCCTACCCATCTTCATACTGCTGGATGAGATCCGGTATCTCTTTAACCCAGTTGTCATCATGACCTGTGCTAATATTCCAGTGTTGACAGAGACCTGTAAATGTACATGAAAAGTTGAAAAGGTTATCTATAGGTAAAGCGCAGAGATTATAAGTGATAATTGTATGAAAATAAATAAATTATGCTTTGTTGTATAAATGGATTTGAAGAGATATATTTAAATGGTAAAACAGACCGATGATATTCTTGTAAGACTTTCTTCGTGTTGGGGTTTAACGTCGCACCAGCAGCTTGACGTGTTTCCAGCTATTATTGGTCGAGGAAGACCACGGGTGCCCCTACGAGCAGTATTTCAGGCAGGTACCCAGGTAGAACCACCAACCAGCTGGACAGCTTCGTAACATGATATAATTCGACACCTCAGTAGGATTCGAACCAGTAGCGAGGCAAGTGATTTGAAATCAACGATCGTAACCACTCTGCCACGTTTTAATGTTTTCCTATGTACACTTGTAGTTGTAGTTAGCTTTGCTAATCCTATATATCGTTCTTTATCTACCTATGTTCTTTCGCACATTATGTTGAGATAATACTTTGAGAGTAAATGTATAAATTATTCAAAACTGAATATAATTATGCAATCGACGTCAAGTGGCTAAGGTCGCTGATTTGTATACCACTGTATACACTGCTCGAGCCCAGCCAAGGCAGTATTCCATTGATATGAAAAAGTTGGCAGTTTCTTACAGAGGTTGGTGCACCAAGTACGGGTTAACCGCTGGAGGTGTTGTTAGGTAAACTACCCGTCGCTCAAATGTGCAACTGGTAGCGACGCTAAATAAAATAAAATTAAAAATAAGAGAGAGCAATAGTGTACATTGTACTACCACACATACATCGTTCTGCATTTTTGAAAATTTGGACTGGAGGTCGCTCCTATTAGGATTGAGACGGGGTCGGTATGAAGGTTTGCCAGATGAATCTAGAATTGGTTTCATCTTATATTAATATTATTGGATCTGAGATACATGTAATATTGAATTGCCTAATTTACAATGATATGTAAACAGCCAGCCAAGTGAATCACAGAAAGTGGCTGCTTAGCACATGTGGCTGCTTAATAGAGGGTAAATGTATAACAAAACAACATATTGGGAATCTGGAAACTGGCTGCTTAATGCAGGTTGGCTGCTTAATAGGGGTGACCACTAACACAAGTTTGACTGTATAGGAAATACAGTCTACATCCGCAATGTCGAATTCCATCGGACCGAACAAAATACTTCAATATAACCGAAATTTGACTTAACGAAATTCGATATAAACGGAGCCAGTTATATGTAACATGATAGTCTCTGAAACGGACTTTGATCCAACTTTGAGGTAACCGGAGAATTCGACATAACCGACTTTGACATAACGGATGTAGACTGTATGGTTAATCTAACAATCTCATTATATTTTTAGATAACTGAAAACTCTTTCAAATTAATTTTGTTAATGAACATGTTGCGGCATTGTTTGAAATAATTGAAGGTGAGATGGACTTTGAGGGCCTTATATATAGAAGATTGATATGAAACGAGCTTGAATTGTTTTTATTAGTAGCATTATTATTTTATTATTATTGGTATCTAATGTGTAACAACATCAACTGTTTACAGTAAACACGAACTGTAGTTGTGCCGTATCGTGTTGTTGCATCAACTGTTTACAGTAAACACGAACTGTAGTTGTGCCGTATCGTGTTGTTGCATCAACTGTTTACAGTAAACACGAACTGTAGTTGTGCCGTATCGTGTTGTTGCATCAACTGTTTACAGTAAACACGAACTGTAGTTGTGCCGTATCGTGTTGTTGCATCAACTGTTTACAGTAAACACGAACTGTAGTTGTGCCGTATCGTGTTGTTGCATCAACTGTTTACAGTAAACACGAACTGTAGTTGTGCCGTATCGTGTTGTTGCATCAACTGTTTACAGTAAACACGAACTGTAGTTGTGCCGTATCGTGTTGTTGCATCAACTGTTTACAGTAAACACGAACTGTAGTTGTGCTGTATCGTGTTGTTGCATCAACTGTTTACAGTAAATACGAACTGTAGTTGTGTCGTATCGTGTTGCATAGAGAGGTGAAGTCATACGTTATATTTACAATACCAGCATTACTTACCCCCGCCAAATAGATTTTCCACAATCGAGGCATATTCAGGTGGGTGCCCTATGATGACCATGGCCAGGGTTGGTGTTACTGACTTAGCACCCCCTTATTTCCCCCTGGATACGTCTCTGATCTACTTGCAGTCGAACTTCTCAAGCCTTTCGCTGATGGTTTGGCGTGTCTCCGATGGGCCCGTGTTAATCAACTTTGCCGATAGTTTCTGTATAAATAAAATATTCATGTTCCAAATTATAAAGCTTAAAACTATTTTACATAAAAGAAAACAATATTTGTTCAGCTATATAAGGGTAGAATTTCGGTGTATTATAATGTGGTCATACATGTATATATATTTAGTTTACAACGATTGCGAAACACGTGTTAACAGCTTATATTAATAACTCTCGTTGGCGCTGATGTGGTCATTTGTGTGGGAGGAAACTGGAGTACCTGGAGAAACCCCAACTGTCCGATCTGTTGACCATCGTACCATCTCACATACTTCCCCGGTCCTAGTGTTTACTTGGTTTTATATCAATATACATTATACGGTAGGCTACAATGTCTGCCCCCACCCTATGACTTATGTCTATTTTCTATGTCTCCTCATCCGTCCGTCCGTTCGTCCGTCTGTAGACTAGCTACATATTCTGAAAAAACTTAATTATTTTAAAACTTCAGAAGTAGCATTGCATGAATTTATCTGTCTGGATGTTGCAACCCAACATCACAATACTATATATGCAGGTATGTTGAACATGGACCGTAACACACTAGCCATCAGCTGTATGCATGCACCTATATATGCAGGTATGTTGAACATGGACCGTAACAGACTAGCCACCAGCTGTATGCATGCACCTATATATGCAGGTATGTTGAACATGGACCGTAACAGACTAGCCATCAGCTGTATGCATGTTCCTATATATGCAGGTAAGTTGAACATGGACCGTAACACACTAGCCACCAGCTATATGCATGTACCTATATATGCAGGTATGTTGAACATGGACCGTAACAGACTAGCCATCAGCTGTATGCATGCATCTATATATGCAAGGCAAGTTGAACATGGACCGTAACAGACTAGCCATCAGTTGTAGGCATGCATCTATATATGCAAGGCAAGTTGAACATGGACCGTAACACACTAGCCACCAGTTGTAGGCATGCATCTATATATGCAGGTATGTTGAACATGGACCGTAACACACTAGCCATCAGCTGTATGCACGCATCTATATATGCAAGGCAAGTTGAACATGGACCGTAACAGACTAGCCATCAGCTGTATGCATTTACCTATAATTATATGCAATGTACGCGCTGAGCAAATTGGCAAGCAAACGGACCATATTTAATGAACATAATAACGAGGCTGTCAGTCGTGACAAATGGAGCTACATGATCTACTTGTTACAGGACAAACAATCTTCTGACATATCTGTCGAACCGCATACTATGTATTCATAAATAATGTAGGCGCAGTTACACATTAATCCATAGTCATCTTGCTACTAACAATTCCACACATCCAAAACACTGAGGTTAACAGAAAAACTATTTACCTTTCGCCTATTAGAAGTTGATGGCTTCTCTTCGAAATTATTGGGCGGCGGAATCTTCAAAGGAGGCAGATTAGAAGTTGATGGTTTCTCTTCGAAATAATTGGGTGGCAGAATATAATTTGGTGGCTTCTCTTCGAAATATTTGGGTGGTGGATTCCTCACAGGAGGCAGCTTAGAAGTTGATGGCTTCATTTCGAAATAATTGGTCGGCGGAATCTTCAAAGGAGACGGTTTTCGCTCGGCCCAGCTCCCAGACAACACAGTATTTTCTTGAGGCAGCGTTCCAGCAGCTGAAATATAGAAGGGATCGTTATTTCTGGACATGGTGGATATTTGAATCAAAGTAAGACCAAGATTAAAGTAAACATGATTGAAGGTTGTTTACAATTTAAGCACAACACTGCACCATTTTCTGATGTTCCCGGATTATTCCTTGGACGAATATCAATGTCAGAATATAAATTGCAGAATATCAATTGCAGAATATAAATTGCAGAATATAAATTGCAGAATATCAATTGCAGAATATAAATTGCAGAATATCAATTGCCCTCGTCTTGGAGAATAATATCTCGTACAGCTCACCATGCATTTTCCCAGGTACAAAATACAATAGTGTTAACAATATACACACAGCAATAAAATAGTGCATGTTAATTAACTTTCTTAGGTTAATTAATTTAACAGAGCATTAGAACTCAATATAATTAATTGTAAACACATTGATTAACTATCCTGTAAACATCCATTATGTTACAAATATAATAAGCTTAACATTCATAATTATATAAATTCTATAGATACGTCGTTTATTTTCATCTTTCTGATTAAAAATAAATAATTTACGAACAACTTACAAGTAACATAATAATCTGCTGTCCGATTAGCGCAGTGGTTAGCGCACTCACTTCTCACCAATGCAACCCGTCTTCGATCCTCGGACAGGGAAGTATATGAGATGGTATGGTGGTCGCCAGATCGGACAGGTGGGTTTTCTCCGGGTACTCCGGTTTCCCCCCACACGAATGACCACATATACGCTTCCATCCTCGCCAACAAGAGTGATTAATATAAGTTGTTAAAACTTGCTTCACAATCGTTGTAAAATAAATAAAGTTTAAAAAAACAACATAATAAAGAGGAGACTCAGGATAGTGGTATTTAAGGGGGAATAACTCTAACCTCTTCTAGATATTAACATAAATCTTTGGAAGTAAACAACTATGTCACTGTTATCCTAGTTGTTTTTGTCCACAGCCACTTGGTGATTAGTCCTTAGTCCATTAGCATATTTGCCATTTAGTGTTTTGGAATAGTTACATTTTGCAATGTTCGACTGCCATGAAATCAAATGTTATTTACTGTCGGTACAGCAGTTAAATATGCGCACACTTTAAACAAACAACCCAACTATCCAGGCCACGATACAATACCATGCATGCTCCTGCACATCCTGCTTATTTCGTTACAGTTTCTGTTTGAAAATGGTGGCACTGTAGTGTTCACATCAATTACACTGACTTACACAGTAAAACTCATTAAAAACGTTTTCTCAGAACCACAGTAAAACTCATTAAAAATCATTTATTCAGAATCACAGTAAAACTCATTAAAATCGTTTTCTCAGAATCACAGTAAAACTCATTAAAAATCGTTTTCTCAGAACCACAATAAAACTCATTAAAATCGTTTTCTCAGAACCGCAGTAAAACTCATTAAAAATCGTTTTCTCAGAACCGCAGTAAAACTCATGAAACTCATATTTGATATTTTGCATGTAGCATCACCCAATGGATCACAGCCAGGTTTGCTCCTATGGTAATATGTGGTCATATTTCACCCCACGGTAGGGGTCACATAGTTTACATAGACATACAATATATAGTACAACTTAGTACAACTATTTTCAGAAACAACAATGCTCAGTGCTTTGACAGTTTGTAAGGTACAGTAAAGCCTTAGTTGCCACTCTTTAGCAACGTATGTGTTTATAGCCTTTTCAGCTCTTCACCTAGGGTGAGTGAGCCAGTGCCTAACCTCTTGTTAGCGAGTGTACTGCATAAGCATAGTTATGTAAATAATATACTCTAATATATACTATAATGGGCAATTTTGGGGGTGCCGAATCCTTTCAAGTGAGGAAGTTATCCAGCTAGTTTACGGAAGGTTGGTGGATCTACCCGGGTGACAATTTGTTCCTCCACCAATGAAAGCTGGAGAATTGCCATACGACTTGGTACGACTTTTATGGGAAAAACAAAACATAGACCATTAGTGGTATGTATGTGGCAACTTAATATCAAACAACAACGGTGTACAAATACACTTACTGCTCTTGTATTCTGTCCCACTCTCATCCGTCGCATGCCTTATGTTCACTGTGGAATGATACCGTCTTGATGCTCTGGTTTAGGACGGTGGTTTGGGCTGGCATGGTGGTTTGGGTTGGAATGTTGAGCTAGTCTGGAATGTTGAGCTGGATTGGAATAGATTGGAACTGTGTTCTGGTGTGGCAATGTACTCTGGTTTTGTGTGGTGGACCGAGTTGGCACTGGTTCGCATAGCAGCCTGGTTTAGCACAGGTATCGCGCGATGATCGGACTCGGCACTGTGTTCTTGTTTGGCAGAGGTTTGCACATTGGCATGGTTTAGCACAGGTATCATGCGATGATCAGACTCGGCACTGTGTTCTTGTTTGGCACAGGTATGCACATTGGCCTTGTTCAGCACAGGTATCACGCGATGATCGGACTCGGCACTGTGCTCTGGTTTGGCACAGGTTTGCACATTGGCTTTGTTCAACACAGGTATCACACGATGATCGGACTCGGCACTGTGCTCTGGTTTGGCACAGGTTTGCACATTGGCCTGGTTCAGCACAGGTATCAAGCGATGATCGGACTCGGCACTGTGTTCTTGTTTGGCAATGTACTCTGGTTTTGTGTGGTGGACCGAGTTGGCACTGGTTCGCATAGCAGCCTGGTTTAGCACTGGTATCGCGCGATGATCGGAATCGGCACTGTGTTCTGTTTGGCACTGGTTTGCACATTGGCATGGTTTAGCACTGATTTGGTACATTGGTCGGGTGTGTCACGGTGATCAGATTTTCCACGATTGTCTTGTTCGGTTAGCACGGTGGCATTGTTCGTCACGGTGGCCTCGCTTGTCATGGTGACCTTGTTTGGCAGTGTGAGCTGGGAAGACACAGATGTGCAGGGTTCTCTGGCTTGACACGTTGGTCTGCGTTTGCTAGTTGATCTAGCTTGGCAAGGTGTTCTGGGCTGATAATGAATCTGGAAAATTATGATAGTCCATTGTCTAAGGTTTCAAACTATCAATAGATACATGAGAAACCACTATAGATCAACTACTACACAAGAAACCATTACAGATCTACTACTGCACAATAAACCACTACAGATCTACTACTGCACAAGAAACCACTATATAACTACTACTACACAAGAAACCACTATAGATCTACTACTGCACAAGAAACCACTATATAACTACTACTGCACAAGAAACCACTATAGATCTACTACTGCACAAGAAACCACTATAGATCTACTACTACACGAGAAACCACTATAGATCTACTACTACACGAGAAACCACTATAGATCTACTACTGCACAAGAAACCACTATAGATCTACTACTGCACAAGAAACCACTATAGATCTACTACTGCACAAGAAACCACTATAGATCTACTACTACACGAGAAACCACTATAGATCTACTACTGCACAAGAAACCACTATATAACTACTACTGCACAAGAAACCACTATAGATCTACTACTGCACAAGAAACCACAATAGATCTACTAATGCACAAGAAACCACTATAGATATACTACTACACAAGAAACCACTATAGATCTACTACTGCACAAGAAACCACTATAGATCTACTACACCACAAGAAACCACTATAGATCTACTACTACACAAGAAACCACTATAGATCAACTACTACAGGAGAAACCACTACAGATCTACTACTACACAAGAAACCACTATAGATCTACTACTGCACAAGAAACCACTATAGATCTACTACTGCACAAGAAACCACTATATATCTACTACTACACAAGAAACCAATATATAACTATTACTACACAAGAAACCACTATAAATCTACTACTACACGATAAACCACTACAGATCTACTACTACATGATAAATCACTATAGATCTACTACTACACGATAAACCACTATATATCTACTACTACACGAGAAACCACTATAGATCTACTACTACACGAGAAACCACTATATATCTACTACTACACGAGAAACCACTAGAGATCTACTACTACACGATAAACCACTACAGATCTACTACTACATGAGAAACCACTATAGATCTACTACTACACGAGAAACCACTATATATCTACTACTACACAGGAAACCACTATAGATCTACTACTACACGAGAAACCACTATAGATCTACTACTACACGATAAACCACTATATATCTACTACTACACGAGAAACCACTATAGATCTACTACTACATGATAAACCACTATATCTCTACTACTACACAAGAAACCACTATAGATCTACTACTACACGAGAAACCACTATAGATCTACTTCTACACGATAAACCACTATAGATCTACTACTACACGAGAAACCACTATAGATCAACTAGTCTACTACACGATAAACCACTATAGATCTACTACTGCACGGGAAACCACTATAGATCATACACATTACACATACATCCATAGCCATATTGCTAGTAACAAATATACGCACACCCAATACACATATACCCAAATAAACACCCAAATACCCAAATACACACCCCAAACACCCAAGTTGATATAGAGCAAGTATTTACTTTTTCGCTGTCGGAGGTTGGTTGCTCCTCTTCGTCAGAGCTGTCCGATGTTTCACTGGTAGGAAACATGCTTCCCCAGGCACATGTCGACTTGGGCGGCAGAGTTGACACAGGCTGGGAAAGCTCTTTTGCTTGGCACAGTGGACTGGTTCTATATTGATTCTGGAATAATATGACAGTCTATTATTTAAAGTTTCAAACTATCAATATATTAATAATATACTATTACTACACGAGAAACCACTACAGATCTACTACTACACGAGAAACCACTATAGATCTACTACTACACGAGAAACCACTATAGATCTACTACTGCACAAGAAACCACTATAGATCTACTACTACACAAGAAACCACTATAGATCAACACTACAGGAGAAACCACTACAGATCTACTACTACACAAGAAACCACTATAGATCTACTACTGCACAAGAAACCACTATAGATCTACTACTGCACAAGAAACCACTATATATCTACTACTACACAAGAAACCACTATATAACTACTACTACACAAGAAACCACTATAGATCTACTACTACATGATAAACCACTACAGATCTACTACTATAAGATAAACCACTATAGATCTACTACTACACGAGAAACCACTATATATCTACTACTACACGAGAGACCACTATAGATCTACTACTACACGATAAACCACTACAGATCTACTACTACACGAGAAACCACTATAGATCTACTACTGCACAAGAAACCACTATATAACTACTACTGCACAAGAAACCACTATAGATCTACTACTGCACAAGAAACCACTACAGATCTACTACTGCACAAGAAACCACTATAGATATACTACTGCACAAGAAACCACTACAGATCTACTACTGCACAAGAAACCACTATAGATCTACTACTGCACAAGACACCACTATATAACTACTACTGCACAAGAAACCACTATATAACTACTACTGCACAAGAAACCACTATAGATCTACTACTGCACGAGAAACCACTATAGATCTACTACTGCACAAGAAACCACTATATAACTATTACCGCACAAGAAACCACTATAGATCTACTACTACACGAGAAACCACTACAGAACTACTACTACAAGATAAACTACTATATATCTACTACTACACGATAAACTACTATAGATCTACTACTACAACAGAAACCACTATAGATCTACTACTACACGAGAAACCACTATAGATCTACTACTACATGAGAAACTACTATATATCTACTACTACACGATAAACTACTATAGATCTACTACTACACGAGAAACCACTATAGATCTACTACTACACGAGAAACCACAATAGATCTACTACTACACAAGAAACCACTATAGATCTACTACTACACGAGAAACCACTATAGATCAACTACTACACGAGAAACCACTATATATCTACTAATACACGAGAAACCACTATAGATCTACTACTACACAAGAAACCACTATAGATCAACTACTACAGGAGAAACCACTACAGATCTACTACTACACAAGAAACCACTATAGATCTACTACTGCGCAAGAAACCACTATAGATCTACTACTGCACAAGACACCACTATATAACTACTACTGCACAAGAAACCACTATATAACTACTACTGCACAAGAAACCACTATAGATCTACTACTGCACGAGAAACCACTATAGATCTACTACTGCACAAGAAACCACTATATAACTATTACCGCACAAGAAACCACTATAGATCTACTACTACACGAGAAACCACTACAGAACTACTACTACAAGATAAACTACTATATATCTACTACTACACGATAAACTACTATAGATCTACTACTACAACAGAAACCACTATAGATCTACTACTACACGAGAAACCACTATAGATCTACTACTACATGAGAAACTACTATATATCTACTACTACACGATAAACTACTATAGATCTACTACTACACGAGAAACCACTATAGATCTACTACTACACGAGAAACCACAATAGATCTACTACTACACAAGAAACCACTATAGATCTACTACTACACGAGAAACCACTATAGATCAACTACTACACGAGAAACCACTATATATCTACTAATACACGAGAAACCACTATAGATCTACTACTACACAAGAAACCACTATAGATCAACTACTACAGGAGAAACCACTACAGATCTACTACTACACAAGAAACCACTATAGATCTACTACTGCGCAAGAAACCACTATAGATCTACTACTGCACAAGAAACTACTATATATCTACTACTACACAAGAAACCACTATATATCTACTACTACACGATAAACCACTACAGATCTACTACTACACGATAAACCACTACAGATCTACTACTACACGATACACCACTATAGATCAACTATTACACGAGAAACCACTATATAGCTACTACTACACGAGAAACCACTATATATCTACTACTACACGAGAAACCACTATAGATCTACTACTACACAAGAAACCACTATATACCTACTACTACACAAGAAACCACTATATACCTACTACTACACGAGAAACCACTATAGATCTACTACTACACAAGAAACCACTATATATCTACTACTACACAAGAAACCACTATAGACCTACTACTACACGAGAAACCACTATATATCTACTTCTACACGATAAATCACTATAGATCTACTACTACACGAGAAACCACTATAGATCTACGATTACACGAGAAATCACTATATATCTACTACTACACGAGAAACCACTATAGATCAACTAGTCTACTACACGATAAACCACTATAGATCTACTACTACACGATAAATCACTATAGATCTACTACTACACGATAAACCACTATATATCTACTACTACACGAGAAACCACTATAGATCTACTACTACACGAGAAACCACTATAGATCTACTACTACACGAGAAACCACTATATATCTACTACTACACGAGAAACCACTATAGATCTACTACTACACGAGAAACCACTATAGATCTACTACTACACAAGAAACCACTATAGATCTACTACTACACGAGAAACCACTATAGATCTACTATTACACAAGAAACCACTACAGATCTACTACTGCAAAAGAAACCACTATATAACTATTACTGCACAAGAAACCACTATATAACTACTACTGCACAAGAAACCACTATAGATCTACTACTGCACAAGAAACCACTATAGATATACTACTGCACAAGAAACCACTACAGATCTACTACTGCACAAGAAACCACTATAGATCTACTACTGCACAAGACACCACTACAGATCTACTACTGCACAAGAAACCACTATAGATATACTACTGCACAAGAAACCACTACAGATCTACTACTGCACAAGAAACCACTATAGATCTACTACTGCACAAGACACCACTATATAACTACTACTGCACAAGAAACCACTATATAACTACTACTGCACAAGAAACCACTATAGATATACTACTGCACAAGAAACCACTACAGATCTACTACTGCACAAGAAATCACTATAGATCTACTACTGCACAAGAAACCACTATAGATCTACTACTGCACAAGAAATCACTATAGATCTACTACTGCACAAGAAACCACTATAGATCTACTACTGCACAAGAAACCACTATATAACTATTACCACACAAGAAACCACTATATATCTACTACTACACGAGAAACCACTACAGAACTACTACTACAAGATAAACTACTATATATCTACTACTACACGATAAACTACTATAGATCTACTACTACAACAGAAACCACTATAGATCTACTACTACACGAGAAACCACTATAGATCTACTACTACACGAGAAACCACTATATATCTACTACTACACGATAAACCACTATAGATCTACTACTACACGAGAAACCACTATAGATCTACTACTACACGAGAAACCACAATAGATCTACTACTACACAAGAAACCACTATAGATCTACTACTACACGAGAAACCACTATAGATCTACTACTACACAAGAAACCACTATAGATCTACTACTACACAAGAAACCACTATAGATCTACTACTACACGAGAAACCACTATAGATCTACTACTACACGAGAAACCACTATAGATCTACTACTACACGAGAAACCACTATAGATCTACTACTACACGAGAAACCACTATAGATCTACTACTACACGAGAAACCACTATAGATCTACTACTACACGAGAAACCACTATAGATCTACTACTACACAAGAAACCACTATAGATCTACTACTACACGAGAAACCACTATAGATCTACTACTACACGAGAAACCACTATATATCTACTACTACACGAGAAACCACTATAGATCTACTACTACACAAGAAACCACTATAGATCTACTACTACACGAGAAACCACTATAGATCTACTACTACACAAGAAACCACTATAGATCTACTACTACACAAGAAACCACTATAGATCTACTACTGCACAAGAAACCACTATATATCTACTACTACACGAGAAACCACTATAGATCTACTACTACACGATAAACCACTACAGATCTACTACTACACGATAAACCACTACAGATCTACTACTACACGATACACCACTATAGATCAACTACTACACGAGAAACCACTATATATCTACTACTACACGAGAAACCACTATAGATCTACTACTACACGAGAAACCACTATATATCTACTACTACACGAGAAACCACTATAGATCTACTACTACACAAGAAACCACTATATACCTACTACTACACAAGAAACCACTATATACCTACTACTACACGAGAAACCACTATAGATCTACTACTACACGAGAAACCACTATATATCTACTACTACACAAGAAACCACTATAGATCTACTACTACACGAGAAACCACTATAGATCTACTTCTACACGATAAACCACTATAGATCTACTACTACACGAGAAACCACTATAGATCTACTATACACGAGAAACCACTATATATCTACTACTACACGAGAAACCACTATAGATCATATCTACTACACGATAAACCACTATAGATCTACTACTGCACGGGAAACCACTATAGATCATACACATTACACATACATCCATAGCCATATTGCTAGTAACAAATATACACACACCCAATACACATATACCCAAATACACACCCAAATACCCAAATACACACCCCAAACACCCAAGTTGATATAGAGCAAGTATTTACCTTTCCGCTGTCGGAGGTTGGTTGCTCATCTTCGTCAAAGCTGTCCGATGTTTCACTGGTAGGAAACATGCTTCCCCAGGCACATGACGACTTGGGCGGCAGAGTTGACACAGGCTGGGACAGCCCTTTCGCTTGGCACGGTGGACTGGGTCGATATTGATTCTGGAATATTATGACAGTCTATTATTTAAGGTTTCAAACTATCAATATATTAATAATATACTATTTCTACACGAGAAACCACTATAGATCTACTACTACACGAGAAACCACTATAGATCTACTACTACACAAGAAACCACTATAGATCTACTACTACACGAGAAACCACTATAGATCTACTACTACAAAAGAAACCACTATATATCTACTACTACACGAGAAACCACTATATATCTACTACTACACGAGAAACCACTATATATCTACTACTACACAAGAAACCACTACAGATCTACTACTACACAAGAAACCACTATAGATCTACTACTGCACGAGAAACCACTATATAACTACTACTGCACAAGAAACCACTATAGATCTACTACTGCACAAGAAACCACTATATATCTACTACTACACAAGAAACCACTATATATCTACTACTACACGAGAAACCACTACAGATCTACTACTACACAAGAAACCACTATAGATCTACTACTACACAAGAAACCACTATATATCTACTACTACACAAGAAACCACTATAGATCTACTACTACACAAGAAACCACTATATATCTACTACTACACAAGAAACCACTATATATCTACTACTACACAAGAAACCACTATAGATCTACTACTACACAAGAAACCACTATATATCTACTACTACACGAGAAACCACTATAGATCTACTACTACACGAGAAACCACTATATATCTACTACTACACAAGAAACCACTATAGATCTACTACTACACAAGAAACCACTATAGATCTACTACTACACGAGAAACCACTATAGATCTACTACTACACGATAAACCACTACAGATCTACTACTACACGATAAACCACTATAGATCTACTACTACACGATAAACCACTATAGATCTACTACTACACGAGAAACCACTATAGATCTACTACTACACGATAAACCACTACAGATCTACTACTACACGATAAACCACTATAGATCTACTACTACACGAGAAACCACTATAGATCTACTACTACACGATAAACCACTACAGATCTACTACTACACGATACACCACTATATATCAACTACTACATGATAAACCACTATATATCTCTACTACACGAGAAACCACTATAGATCTACTACTACACAAGAAACCATTATAGATCTACTACTACACGAGAAACCACAATAGATCTACTACTACACAACAAACCACTATAGATCTACTACTACAAGATAAACCACTATATATCTACTACTACACAAGAAACCACTATATATCTACTACTACAAGATAAACCACTATATATCTACTACTACACAAGAAACCACTATAGATCTAATACTACACGAGAAACCACTATAGATCTACTGCTACAAGATAAATCACTATAGATCTACTACTACACGATAAACCACTACAGATCTACTACTACATGATAAACCACTATTGATCTACTACTACACCATAAACCACTATAGATCTACTACTACACGATAAACCACTATAGATCTACTACTACACGAGAAACCACTATGGATCTACTATTACACGATAAACCACTATATATCTATTACTACACGATAAACCACTATATATCAACTACTACACGAGAAACCACTATATATCTACTACTACACGAGAAACCACTATATATCTACTACTACACGATAAACCACTATAGATCTACTACTACACGATAAACCACTATAGATCTACTACTACAGAATAAACCACTATATATCTACTACTACACGATAAACCACTATATATCTACTACTACACGATAAACCACTATATATCTACTACTACATGATAAACCACTATAGATCTACTACTACACGTGAAACCACTATAGATATACTACTGCACGGGAAACCACTATAGATCATACACATTACGCATACATCCATAGCCATATTGCTAGTAACAAATATACACACACCCAATACACATATACCCAAATACACACCCAAATACCCAAATACACACCCCAAACACCCAAGTTGATATAGAGCAAGTATTTACCTTTCCGCTGTCGGAGGTTGGTTGCTCATCTTCGTCAAAGCTGTCCGATGTTTCACTGGTAGGAAACATGCTTCCCCAGGCACATGACGACTTGGGCGGCAGAGTTGACACAGGCTGGGACAGCCCTTTCGCTTGGCACGGTGGACTGGGTCGATATTGATTCTGGAATATTATGACAGTCTATTATTTAAGGTTTCAAACTATCAATATATTAATAATATACTATTACTACACGAGAAACCACTATAGATCTACTACTACACGAGAAACCACTATAGATCTACTACTACACGAGAAACACTATAGATCTACTACTACACAAGAAACCACTACAGATCTACTACTACAAAAGAAACTACTATAGATCTACTACTGCACAAGAAACCACTATATATCTACTACTACATGAGAAACCACTATAGATCTACTACTACACGAGAAACCACTATAGATCTACTACTACACAAGAAACCACTATATATCTACTACTACACGAGAAACACTATAGATCTACTACTACACAAGAAACCACTACAGATCTACTACTACAAAAGAAACTACTATAGATCTACTACTGCACAAGAAACCACTATATATCTACTACTACATGAGAAACCACTATAGATCTACTACTACACGAGAAACCACTATAGATCTACTACTACACAAGAAACCACTATATATCTACTACTACACGAGAAACACTATAGATCTACTACTACACAAGAAACCACTACAGATCTACTACTACAAAAGAAACTACTATAAATCTACTACTGCACAAGAAACCACTATATATCTACTACTACACGAGAAACACTGAAGATCTACTACTACACAAGAAACCACTACAGATCTACTACTACACGAGAAACTACTATAGATCTACTACTGCACAAGAAACCACTATATATCTACTACTACACGAGAAACCACTATAGATCTACTACTACACGAGAAACCACTATATATCTACTACTACACGAGAAACCACTATAGATCTACTTCTACACAGGAAACCACTATAGATCTACTACTACACGAGAAACCACTATAAATCTACTACTACACAAGAAACCATTATAGATCTACTACTACACGAGAAACCACAATAGATCTACTACTACACAACAAACCACTATAGATCTACTACTACAAGATAAACCACTATAGATCTACTACTACACGAGAAAGCACTATATATCTACTACTACACGATAAACCACTACAGATCTACTACTACACGAGAAACCACTATAGATCTACTACTACACGAGAAACCACTATAGATCTACTACTACACGAGAAACCACTATAGATCTACTACTACACAAGAAACCACTATATATCTACTACTACACGAGAAACACTATAGATCTACTACTACACAAGAAACCACTATATATCTACTACTACAAAAGAAACCACTATATATCTACTACTACACGAGAAAGCACTATATATTTACTACTACACGATAAACCACTACAGATCTACTACTACACGATAAACCACTATAGATCTACTACTACACGAGAAACCACTATAGATCTACTACTACACGATAAACCACTACAGATCTACTACTACACGATACACCACTATAGATCAACTACTACACGATAAACCACTATATATCTACTACTACACGAGAAACCACTATAGATCTACTACTACACAAGAAACCATTATAGATCTACTACTACACGAGAAACCACAATAGATCTACTACTACACAACAAACCACTATAGATCTACTACTACAAGATAAACCACTATAGATCTACTACTACAAGATAAACCACTATATATCTACTACTACACGAGAATCCACTATATATCTACTACTACACGATAAACCACTATAGATCTACTACTACAAGATAAACCACAATAGATCTACTACTACACGATAAACCACTATATATCTACTACTACACGAGAATCCACTATAGATCTACTACTACACAAGAAACCATTATAGATCTACTACTACACGAGAAACCACAATAGATCTACTACTACACGATAAACCACTATAGATCTACTACTACAAGATAAACCACTATAGATCTACTACTACAAGATAAACCACTATATATCTACTACTACACGAGAATCCACTATATATCTACTACTACACGATAAACCACTATAGATCTACTACTACAAGATAAACCACTATAGATCTACTACTACACGATAAACCACTATATATCTACTACTACACGAGAATCCACTATATATCTACTACTACACGATAAACCACTATAGATCTACTACTACAAGATAAACCACTACAGATTACTACTACACGATAAACCACTATATATCTACTACTACACGAGAAACCACTACAGATCTACTACTACACGATAAACCACTATATATCTACTACTACACGAGAAACCACTATATATCTACTACTCCTACACGAGAAACCAAAATAGATCTACTACTACACAAGAAACCACTATATATCTACTACTACTACACGAGAAACCACTATAGATCTACTACTACACAAGAAACCACTATATATCTACTACTACACGAGAAACCACTATAGATCTACTACTACACAAGAAACCACTATAGATCTACTACTACTACACGAGAAACCACTATAGATCTACTACTACACAAGAAACCACTATAGATCTACTACTACATGATAAACCACTACAGATCTACTACTACACAAGAAACCACTATATACCTACTACTACACAAGAAACCACTATATACCTACTACTACACAAGAAACCACTATAGATCTACTACTGCACGAGAAACCACTATAGATCTACTACTACACAAGAAACCACTATAGATCTACTACTACTACATGAGAAACCACTATAGATCTACTACTACTACATGAGAAACCACTGGTGCGGGCCGTTGTCTAATGTTGTTAAAACTTGTGGCCCAAACCATTTGCATGTTCATATTATGTATTATATCTGTTTATGCATGACATATATAATAATGATTTGCAATAAAATATGATTAAACTAAGAAACCACTATAGATCTACTACTACACGAGAAACCACTATGTATCTACTACTACACGAGAAGCCACTATAGATATAATACTACAAGTTAAACCACTATAGATCTACTACTACAATATAAATCACTATAGATCTACTACTACACGAGAAACAACTATAGATCTACTACTACACGATAAACCACTATATATCTACTACTGCAAGATAAACCACTATAGATTTACTACTGCAAGATAAACGACTATAGATCTACCACTGCACAAGAAACCACTATACGTCTAGTACCACAGGAGAAACCACTATAGATCTACTACTACATGAGTTACCACTATAAATCTACTACTGCACAAGAAACCACTATAAATCTACTACTGCACAAGAAACCACTATAGATCTACTACTACATGAGTTACCACTATATATCTACTACTACATGAGAAACCACTATAGATCTACTACTGCACAAGAAAACACTATAGATCTACTACTACATGAGTTACCACTATAAATCTACTACTGCACGAGAAAACACTATAGATCTACTACTGCACAAGAAACCACTATAAATCTACTACTGCAGCACGAGAAAACACTATAGATATACTACTACACGAGTTACCACTATAGATCTACTACTGCACGATAAACCACTATAGATCTACTACTACACGATAAACCACTATAGATCTACTACTACATGAGTTACCACTATAGATCTACTACTGCACGATAAACCACTATAGATCTACTAGAACACGAGAAATCACTACATATCTACTACTACGTGAGATACCACTATATATATCTACTACTACAAGATAAACCACTATAGATTTACTACTGCACGATAAACCACTATAGATATACTACTACACGAGTTACCACTATAGATCTACTACTACAAGATAAACCACTATAGATCTACTACTGCACATGAAACCACTATAGATCTACTACTGCACATGAAACCACTATAGATCATACACATTACACATACATCCATAGCCATATTGCTAGTAACAAATATACACACCCCCAATATACATATACCCAAATACACACCCCAAACACCCAAGTTGATATAGAGCAAGTATTTACCTTTCCGCTGTCGGAAGTTGGTTGCTCCTCTTCGTCAGAGCTGTCCAATGTTTCACTGGTAGGAAACATGCTTCCCCAGGCACATGTCGACTTGGGCGACAGAGTCTTCGGTGTAGACACCTTCTCATCAGCTGAAATATACAAGTCATCATTATTTCATGAGTTTATTTCCTGGTGGATATCCTAAATCAAAGTAAGACTAAGACAAAATTAAACACGATTAAAGGGTTTGTTACAATTTAAGCAATGAGAACGACATGAACTTTGTCATACTTCGGAAGATGTTCCATTCTGAGAGGACTGGAAGTCAACTACATGAAATCAAGTGGATACGGGCTCTTAATACCGCGCGACTGAAGGCTGTAATGTGAAAGACAGTGGGCTCCCAGCATATATTCAGTGTAATTTGGCGTCATAATTTAATTGATTCATAACAATATTAAAGAAAATTAGCCGGATGATTTTTGTTTTCCTTGAAAATGGCCCTTTTAAGCCGTAAATTTAGATGTATATATATATATATATATATATACAATTTAAGAAATATTATAAACTTAAAATTAAAGATTTACTGTGCATTACATGTTGCAACATGTTCAATTCATGAAATTAGATGTTATGTACTGTTTGTATCCTTGTTCAAGTTATAAACAATATGCAAACTTTCAACAATCGACCCCACTATCCAGGTCAAAATACAATATAACATAGCCTGGATAGTAGGGGCTGTGTTTATTGTTAGTGGGTGTGAA
Organism: Archivesica marissinica; assembly: GCA_014843695.1. Lineage (NCBI taxonomy): Eukaryota > Metazoa > Mollusca > Bivalvia > Venerida > Vesicomyidae > Archivesica > Archivesica marissinica. The sequence goes on along the minus strand of CM026398.1, from coordinate 57,952,082 downwards.
TTCCTTCTACCTCACCATTCTCCTACAAACAAAAATCAAAGGAAAAGATGAGGAGATTATACTATATAATATAATTAGGGGGGGGGGGGTGAGTTGGGCAAGCTGGCAATACAGTTTAGTATTTACGTGGCTTTCTTATATCGAGATGTATTTATTAAAACACAGTGTTGTGTACTTAGCATCACAGACTGATATTATATTATGAGTTTTTTATTCATTAATATCTGCAAAGAATCACTTTGTATGGTTGCAGGTTTAAAGTTTCAGAGAATGCTTGTGTACATGTATATATATATATATAACAAATGGAACATGGTAATAATACAAATGGTGCATCCTATATTAAATCTTGTTTAAAGTTCCGGAGAATGCTTGTGTATATGTATATATATATAACAAATTGAACCTGGTAATACAAATGGCGCATCCTATATTAAATCTTGTTTAAAGTTCCGGAGAATGCTTGCGTATATATATATAACAAATGGAACCTGGTAATACAAATGGCGCATCCTATATTAAATCTTGTTTGTAATTCTTATCACATAGAATTACTTTGATAATGGTATAAATGATTTATTTACGATTATGGTATAAATGATTTATTTACGATTATGGTATAAATGATTTATTTACGTTTGAGCACTGCGTATTAGTAAATAATTCAAATTATGATCATGTTGTCGATGTTGACCTCACTGTACGATGTTGACCTCACGCTACGTACGATGTTGACCTTACGGTACGATGTTGACCTCACTGTTCAATGTTGACCTCACGCTACGTACGATGTTGACCTTACGGTACGATGTTGACCTCACGCTACGATGTTGACCTTACGGTACGATGTTGACCTCACTGTACGATGTTGACCTCACGGTACGTACGATGTTGACCTTACGGTACGATGTTGACCTTACGGTACGATGTTGACCTCACGGTACGATGTTGACCTCATGGTACGTACGATGTTGACCTTACGGTACGATGTTGACCTTACGGTACATTGTTGACCTCACGGTACGATGTTGACCTCACGGTAAGATGTTAACCTCACGGTACGATGTTGACCTCACGGTACGATGTTGACCTCATGGTACGTCGTACGATGTTGACCTTACGGTACGATGTTGACCTCACAGTACGATGTTGACCTCACGGTACGATGTTGACCTCACGGTATGATGTTGACCTCACGGTATGATGTTGACCTCACGGTACGATGTTGACCTCACGGTACGATGTTGACCTCATGGTAAGATGTTGACCTCACGGTACGATGTTGACCTTACGGTACGATGTTGACCACACGGTACGATATTGACCTCACGGTACCGGTCACATAGTTTACATAGTAAATGGCGTAAACATCATTTTCTCAGAAAGCACAATGCCCATATATTTTACATTTCGCATGTATCATCACCTACCTCTACTAAGCATGCTCAAATTCTGATCCTGTTGTCATAGTAGGAAGCAACAAGTAGCAAGCTAAACGTTGCTATTATAAACATGGTCCTTGATGTAAGTCATGACCTTTCTTGTTAGTGAGTGTGCTGCATCCGTATAGTTTATCATAATAAATACTCGTGATAGCGCAGTGGATGCGCGTTCGCATCAGGTGCGAAATGTCTGGAGTTCGAGCCCCGCCGGAGCCGTTACGATTGTGCCCTTAGGCAAGGCATTTAAATTCCACATGCCTCTTCTCTCTCCCTCATGGCGATGGATTCCATCAGGAATGATGTATCGAGAGTAATTAATATAAGTTGTAAGAACTTGTTTCGCAATCGAGCTAAAATAAATTTGTATAAATAAATACTCCAATGGTGTTGTTATATTCTTTCAAGTGAGGAAGCTGGAGAATCGCCATATGACCTACGTTATTGATGCGACTTTAAACAACAAAAACGATGACAACCAATACTGGCATATATATATATATGGCAGCTTAATATCAAACAACAAGGGTGTCCAAATACACTTACCACTCTTGTAGCTGGTGCTACTCTCCAGCACGGAAGACACAGTCGACGATTGGCTTACAGTAACTGCTTTAGCTGTTGTTACTGTAGTCTTGGTTGACACTGTTGGCTTTGTAGACATGGTGGCCTTGTTTGCCATTGTAGTGGTGGGTGCCATGGTGGTCTTGTTTGCCATTGTAGTGGTGGGTGCCATGGTGGTCTTGTTTGCCATTGTAGTGGTGGGTGCCATGAAGGTCTTGCTGGATACAGATGGCTGATTTTGTACGGTGTCGACATGGTCTAAATTTACAGGCTGGGCTTGGTTGCACTTTTGATCCTGGAATATAATGACGCACTATCTAAGGTTTCAATATAATATACTACTACTACAGGCGAAACTATAGAATCTACCACTAATAATACTGCCGAATATAGTGAAATGTATCTATTTCATTAAATTGTTATTATTAAAATTGTAGACACCCCACTCCATATTTCAGCACCATACAATGCTAACAATAATATTAATAATACGAATAGTCAAATTTTGTTGGCGCGAACTCGTCGGGTCAGCGAATAATGGTTCCCGTGAGTCATGTATGGTTTGAGTCAATGATAGTCGGTCTGGAATGACCCATGATAATTAGAATTACATACGCCTACAGTAGCTTACTGTTGTATATTGGTTTTATGCAATTTATGCTATTTATCACATACTGGCTTGTATTCAGTGTAATAAAGTCAGGACATAACTTATTATATGACAACACGTTTAATAGCACATGGAAGGATTCTGATTGGTCGTGGCATGACAGCTTGCAATATACATTGGACAGCTACACATTGTGTGTATTCATGTTGTCCAATATACATTGGACAGCTACACGTTGTGTGTATTCATGTTGTCCAATATACATTGGACAGCTACAAGTTGTGTGTATTCATGTTGTCCAATATACATTGGACAGCTACACGTTGTGTGTATTCATGTTGTCCAATATACATTGGACAGCTACACGTTGTGTGTATTCATGTTGTCCAATATACATTGGACAGCTACACGTTGTGTGTATTCATGTTGGACAGCTACACGTTGTGTGTATTCATGTTGTCCAATCAACTGCTTAGATCAATAAAATGCTAAATATGAACAAGCGAAATACAGTAAAAATATTGTGTCGATTATTTACGTGAAGTTGTTTGATTAACAGGGACTATTTACTCAATTATTTACGTGAAGTTGTTTGAATAACAGGGACTATTTACTCAATTATTTACGTGAAGTTGTTTGAATAACAGGGACTATTTACTCGATTATTTACGTGAAGTTGTTTGAATAACAGGGACTATTTACTCGATTATTTACGTGAAGTTGTTTGATTAACAGGGACTATTTACTCAATTATTTACGTGAAGTTGTTTGATTAACAGGGACTATTTACTCAATTATTTACGTGAAGTTGTTTGAATAACAGGGACTATTTACTATGGTGTACGGATGTATCTTAATGCAATAAGGCGGAAACATATACTGGCAAACAGAAACGTCACATTTATGGTTGTTGTTACTGTGATAATGTGATAAAAAGGATCTTCCACTTGTCAAATGGCTCGCTTACACACAAACTGTACATTGAATTATAATAGAATGCAAAATGTATGTTGTGGTTCCCAGATACAGTTTCAGTTTCCTCTCTACTACAGAATAACAGTCCACTAGATAATAACATTTTACTGACAAGACACCGACTTTACATTAGTTAAAGATCCATTTACGAATCGTTACCTTGAATTCGTCTTTCCCTACTTACCGTCGATGTTGGTGCATTTCTGGGGATGCTGTGTTTTCCAGCCAACCACTGATTCCTTAATATCTCCTCAATGGATGGACGGGCGTTAGGATTGAGCCTAATCAGTCTGCGAACCAGCTCCATAGACTCTGTTAGGTAGAACATAATATCATCTTACACAGTGTATTCATTCAGTATGTACATGTATTCATTTTGTGTATTTTAAAAATACTATTTTTAATCAATAGTCCCACTATGGCCGCTGTGACATATCTGCAGAGAATTCTCTATAAGTGAGGAAGGTATCCCGCTTGTTTGTAGAAGGTCAGTGGTTCAAACCCTGTGCGTCCACCATTGCGGTCTTCCTCTAATGCATATAGTCAGTGGTTCAAACCCCGTGCATCCACCCTTCCTCATACACTATTGAGAGGAACAAGTGTGGCCTTCCTCTAACGTACAGAGTCAGTGGTTCAAACCCGTACGTTCACCAATGCGGTCTTCCTCTAATGCACAGAGTCAGTGGTTCAAACCCCGTGCATCCACCCTTCCTCATACACTATTGAGAGGAACAAGTGTGGCCTTCCTCTAACGTACAGAGTCAGTGGTTCAAACCGGTGTGTCCATCTATTCCACAATATTGAAACAAACATGTGTGGGTCTTCCTCTAATGCATAGTGTCGGTGGTTCAAACCCGAGTGTCCATCCATTCCACAATATTGTGAGAAACAAGTGTGGTCTTCCTCTAACGTACAGAGTCAGTGGTTCAAACCGGTGTGTCCATCCATTCCTTATACACTATTGAGAGGAACAAGTGTGGTTTTCCTCTAACACATAGAGCTGAAGAGTCATTACTTGACATTATTATTAATGCGGCGCTAAACCAACTAAACAAATAAAAACATTTGTTTCGATAAAATAATAAAGATAAAGTTGATTACTTTTTGAATGAAACTTTCGGAGATGCGGAAACAACTTTCGGAGATGCGGAAGATCCATCTCCAGGTCCTTAAGCTCGTTATCTTTGAGGGATTTGTAACCATTGAGCATGCTAAAGAGAACTATTCCCCTGAAAAAGAAATAATAACAATTTATCGTTTGACAATGTCACATTTCTGCATTTTACTTGTTCAATGAAAATGTCAGCATTTTTGTTGTGTTCACAGGTACAATTTACTTGTTTTAATTTAAAGTTTAAACTTTATTTATTTTACAACGATTGCGAAGTTCTAACAACTTATATTAATCCCCCTCGTTGGTGCGGATAAAATCGTATATGTGGAAACAGGAGTACCCGGAGAAAACCCACATGTCCGATCTGGCGACCACCGTTCCAACTCACATACTTACCGGTCCGAGGATCGAACCCGGGTTGCATTGGTGAGAAGCGAGCGCGATAATCACTGAGCTAATCGGACTTGTTTTAGTATTGTGGATGACTTCATTATATAAATCACAGAAGAGTAGGATTGACGGACCCGTAACGCTTGGCATGTTGGGATGTTCCCGTTCTGAGGTTCTCCGATGATATTGATGAACGACAGAATGGACATTTTCATTGGTTAACCGGAACACACCTTCATTGCGTATTCTTCAATCATTGGCTCGTCTACATCAAGTAGTTACAGACAGTGGTATATATTAAATGGTGGTCACAAATATTGGTCTCAACAGACGGATCTGTAGCCCAGTGGTAAAATGCTGGACTGGTAATCCAGGGATCGCAGGTTCGATCCCCCGTCTGACCCTAATAAAATTAACAGTCTTTCAGATGGGACGTTAAACCGAGGTCTCGTGTCTGTGCTTTACACCGGGCACGTAAAAGAATCAGAGGAGACTCTGTAATGGGTCTCTGTCTGTATCATTGCACTATCCTCCAAAATCTAAAATTACTAATCTCTTCAGGAGGCGTCACTCATATGGGCAACCGGTAGCGACAATAAATAAACGTAAAACACACACAATCTTGGTCTCACAGACGGATCTGTAGTCCAGTGGTAACACGCTGGACTGGTAATCCAGGGATCGCAGGTTCAATCCCCCGTCTGACCCTAATAAAATTATCAGTCTTTCAGATGGGACTTTAAACCGAGATCTCGTGTCGGTGCTTTACACTGTGCACATAAAAGAACCAGAGGAGACTCTGGAATGGGTCTCTGTCTGTATCACTGCACTATCCTCCAAAATCTAAAATGACAAATCTCTTCAGGAAGCGTCGCTCATATTGGTAACCGGTAGCGACGATAAATAAACGTAAAACACACTCTTAAATTCAAAGTGCTGATATGTTACATAAAGCTGTAAGTTACAGTAAAACCCGTCTGTCCCGTTCTGTCTGTCACTGGATACCTAGACAGTGTCCATTAGTTTATACAAATTTATTTTAGCTCGATTGCGAAACAAGTTATTTCAATTTATATAAATCACTCTCGAGACCTCATTCCTGATGGAATCCATCGCCACGAGGGAGAGAGAAGAGGCAACGTGGAATTTAAATGCCTTGCCTAAGGGCACAATTGTAACGGCTCCAGTGGGGCTCGAACTCCGGACCTTTCGCACCTGAAGCGACCGCGCATCCACTGCGCTATCACGGCTTCCACAGTGTCCAGTATATTTAACGTGCATTTGTGGTATTTCTATCTGTCACATATATACAAGACAACATATCAATATTGCAAACAGAATTATACCCCTGACATAGTCAGGTATGAATCACTTACATGGAATACAAATCAGACTTTACGCCATCATATTGAATATAATCAATCATCTCTGGGGGCTTGTATCCAGTAGTCCCGCAATTTGTTGTCAAAAATGCGGTAATTCCAGGGATAAATGTTGTGGATGATCCGAAATCTGAAGAAAATATATAGAAAGTTATGACAGGCTTATGACTCGACATGGTTGGTGTATGACACACATTGAATGATGATATATATATAGACATCCATACACACCTTAAACATTGCATACCCTAATACATGCACATTGAACATTGCATACCCTAATAAATGCACATTAAACATTGCATACCCTAATAAATGCACCTTGAACATTGTATACCCCAATAAATGCACCTTAAACATTGCATACCTAATAAATGCACCTTAAACATTTGATATCCTAATAAATGCACATTAAACATTGTATGCCCTAATAAATGCACCTTACACATTGTATACCCTAATAAATGCACCTTAAACATTGTATATCCTAATAAATGCACCTTAAACATTGTACACCTTAATAAATACATCTTGACCATTGCATACCCTAATCAATGCACATTAAACATTGTATACCCTAATAAATGCACCTTACACATTGTATACCCTAATAGATGCACCTTAAACATTGCATACCCTAATAAATGCACATTAAACATAGTACACCCTAATAATTGAACATTGCATTCCCTAATAAATGCACCTTGAACATTGTATATCCTAATAAATGCACCTTGAACATTGTATATCCTAATAAATGCACCTTGAACATTGTATATCCTAATAAATGCACCTTGAACATTGTATATCCTAATAAATGCACATTAGACATTGCATACACTAATAAATGCACACTAAACATGGCATACCCTAATATTTATACTTATAACCTTAAGATACTTTCAACATTGTCAGTTTCTTAGTAGAACCGCCCTAGGGCTTCACGTTACTGTATTCTAAACACAACAGACCATAGGGAAATTTAACAGTAGCAAGTAAATAGTGGTTTAAATATGTTTATCACAAACATTGCTTGTATTCGGTGTAATACAGTCATCTCATAATTCTTATATAACCACACGTTTTTATTTGTTGAAAATCAACTTGTTAAATCAATAAGATGCTAAATATGAACTAGGGAATACAGTGATTAAAAATATTGTGTCGATTATTTGCGTAAAGTTGTTTGATTATCAGGGACTATTTACTACGGCGTATGGATGCAGCTTAATGTAATAAGGCTAAAAAATATACTGGCAAACAGAAACGCATCTTTCTTCAAATTATAGTTGTTGTTACTATGGTAATGTGATCAAAAGGATCTTACACTCGTGGTTTCATACTTTATGAAACCGTTTTGAATTTGCTATTAACCCTTTCACCGCCAATACCGCATAAAAACGAATTTGCAAAAAACATAGAACCCGATCAGACACAACAGAACGTGTCGTCTGATCAGGCTCTATGCTGATTGCTATTCAGACAATCTAGCTAAGCACCTATCCGAATAGCAAACAACATAGATCCTGATCAGACACAGCTTCACGCCACGGCTGATCTGGATCTATGTTGCTTGCACATGCTCTCAATTTAGTCGGCGCTGAAAAAGTTAAGCTTGCCAAAAGGCTCGCATAATAGCAAAATTCCAAAATTAGTTTCATAAAATATGGTATGATATCACCACTAGTGTAAGATCCTATATATACGAGGATGTTAATATATTAACGTATCCTTTGTATCTGTTACATATTCAACTAGACACTGTCTTAGAACTTTTATAGACATGTTAATGGGCGACTGTTTTGTAATTATTTGTGTGCCGTTTATGCACACATGTCACTCTATTAGACTGTGATTATATTAAGTACAAACAAATACCTTTAGCCAATGCGTTTTGAGAACCTATATCTACTTATAAAATAAGTCTTAGTAAATCATGCGAAAATCAGTTATCTGAAACAGCTTCATAAATTGTAAGGTATATACCCTCTTAACATCTAGTTATAATAATTACGATAGGCAAAACCATCACTTTTAGATGATGAGTATTTTAATCTTCTTAGAAAACTCGCCCAAATGCATTTATGCGGTGGTGACTTTAAATAAATTTACTAGTCAGACGGTGTTTACCTGCGATCTTCATGTTCCCATCTCTGCCCACATGTATGTTGTCGCAACTTAAGTTCCTGAAACAGAATTCGACATTGTTAGTGTGTTTCTCTTTATACAAACTATTATATAAAGTATTGGACAATTTCGGGGATATTTCTATAACATTAAACATAATGTTTCATTACTATGTGGAGACTTAGTTGATCAAGAATATTTGCAGATTAGTTATAATAGTGAGAAGGAAACCTGTTGGTTATTTCCCCTAGGCTGTCCGATTAGCGCAGTGGTTAGCGCGCTAGCTTCTCGCCAATGCAACCCGGGTTCGATCCTCGGAACGTGAAGTATATGAGATGGTACCGTAGTCGCCAGATCGGACAGGTGGGTTTTCTCCGGGTACTCCGGTTTCATCCCACACGAATGACAACATTTACGCTTTCATCCGCGCCAACGAGAATGATTAATATGCTAAAACTTGCTTCGCAATCGTTGTAAAATAATAAAGTTTAAATCAAGAATATTTGCAAACGTTTATAAACAAATAGTATGGTAGAAATCACATTCCTATTAGGAAATGGCGATCATCTTCAATCATACTGATATTACAAAGTGTACACATTCGTTCTAGTGGGGCCTGAATTTCAACCTGCTTCTATCGTTAAAGGGAGAATACAAACTCTTGGTTGTATTAACATTGATCTGTTGTTAAAGGGAGAATACAAACTCTTGGTTGTATTAACATTGATATGTCATGTTAAATTCAGTGTAACATAAGTTTCTATATTTTGAATGTGCTCTTTTGAACATTTATAGCAGAATTTGATTTTTGGTCCTGATTTTGATGCAGGGTATCAGCTATAATAATGGCAATGATTAATCCTCTAAAAGGTTTTGGTTGGCTTACACAAGGTCGGTGGTTCTACTCAGATACCCGTCTGTGCATGATATACCGCTAGGAGGGCCACCCGGTGTCTTCGTCCACCAATAATAGCTGGAGAGCCACCATATAACCTAAGCTTTTGGTGCGACTTTAAACACCCAAAACAAACAAACGAAACTAATCTAACAGATCTATTTATAAATGAATTGCCTGTGTGTTGTGTTGTGTGCGTGCGTGCATGCGTGTGTGTGTGCACGCATGCGCGTGCGTGCGTTTACATTTATTTATCGTCGCTACCGGATGCCCATATGAGCGACCTCTCCTGAAGAGATTAGTCATTTTAGATGTTGGAGGATAGTCCAATGATACAGACAGATACCCATTCCAGGGTCTCCTCTGGTTCTTTACGTGTACGGTGTACAGCACCAACACGAGACCTCGGTTTAAAGTCCCAACAATGATGAATTGTCATTAAACAATAACCTCTTTATACTTCAATCAAAACTTCTAAAGATTTCCACATGAAATTAATGCAATTATCACCAAGAAACATGTATACGACAAAATAGCCAGCATACTATGGCTCTTGTGTTGAACAATTTATGTCATTTTGCTCAATGGGAACTTTTGGTTGAAGCTGCATAGCATTGCACGAAGCCAAACAAATGGAGCTATTTCCTGTATAAATTACAGTGAATGAGAAACATCTCTAATATTCTATTACCTCCCTTGGCAGATAAAGTCTGATTTATTCCAAAATGTGAATAGGTCCGTTTAGTTAGAATACTTTGTTTTTACTGTTGTTCTCTAACCAGATGTTGCGGTATGATAACTGTGATTGTATCAAAATCGTGTTAATTAAGTGATACCATTGTTTTACAAATGAGATACATCGGTCAGTTACCATTGCATATACTGTAGGAGATCTGTCGAGATATAGTAATTTAATACCCATAAGAAGCGATAGTGGAATAAATATCTAGCATGTCGTGCAAAGGAAACAACGATAAAAACAGAGGAAACACTTAATAGGACATATCTACCTTCAGGGAGTATTCAGGGGCAGTAACTGACCGATGTCTCTCATTGAATTACCATGAATTGGAAAGGCTATACGCGCATGCACAAAGTATTAGTTATTCCTGTGTATTATGGCAAGCCGTTCACGCAAAAATATCCAAAGTACATACACAGTGGCAGCAACTTTCATGAAAAAGAATTGTACGCACAAAATGGTACAGCAATGAGTGACGTATTATATTGTAGGTGTACATAGAATGATGTCACATATTGTAGGTGTGCATAGGGTGATGTCACATATTGTAGGTGTGCATAGAATGATGTCACATATTGTAGGTGTGCATAGAATGATGTCACATATTGTAGGTGTGCATAGAATGATGTCACATATTGTAGGTGTGCATAGAATGATGTCACATATTGTAGGTGTGCATAGAATGATGTCACATATTGTAGGTGTGTAGAGAGTGATGTCACATATTGTAGGTGTGCATAGAATGATGTCACATATTGTAGGTGTGCATAGAATGATGTCACATATTGTAGGTGTGCATAGGGTGATGTCACATATTGTAGGTGTGCATAGAATGATGTCACATATTGTAGGTGTGCATAGAATGATGTCACATATTGTAGGTGTGCATAGAATGATGTCACATATTGTAGGTGTGCAGAGAGTGATGTCACATATTGTAGGTGTGCATAGAATGATGTCACATATTGTAGGTGTGCATAGAATGATGTCACATATTGTAGGTGTGCATAGAATGATGTCACATATTGTAGGTGTACATAGAGTGATGTCACATATTGTAGGTGTGCATAAAGTGATGTCACATATTGTAGGTGTGCATAGAGTGATGTCACATATTGTAGGTGTGCATAGAATGATGTCACATATTGTAGGTGTGCATAGAGTGATGTCACACATTGTATGTGTGCAGAGAGTGATGTCACATATTGTAGGTGTGCATAGAGTGATGTCACATATTGTATGTGTGCAGAGAGTGATGTCACAAATATTTTAATAAGCACTAAACTGTGTAAGTCGTATGTATTCAAAAACAACAGAATTGTAAGTATAAGGATTACCTATGGACGAATCCGTTGCCATGAATGTGATTCATTCCCTCAACAATCATTCGGAACAGCGGTCTGGCCTTATGGTCCTTGATCCCCTTGTGACCTTTCTTCGCCCGCCGGTTTATTGCCTCACGTAATGATCCACCGCTGTGGTGCTCCATCACAAGGTAGTCATGCTCTGACGTCTCGAAGTGGTCGAGCATACCAACCTGAAATATAAGAAGCCGACACATATATAACAACGGGAAGCCGACACATATATAACAACGCTTTGGTTTATTTTTAATTCACGACTCTGGATTACTATTTCTATATACAGTCTACCTACGTTATATCAAAGTTGGTTATGTCAAATTCTCCGGTTATCTCGAAGTCGAGTCAAAGTCCTGTTCCAGATACTATCATTTTACATATAACTGGCTCTGTTTATGTAAATAAGTTTGTTATATCATTTTACATATAACTGGCTCTGTTTATGTAAATAAGTTTGTTATATCATTTTACATATAACTGGCTCTGTTTATGTAAATAAGTTTGTTATATCATTTTACATATAACTGGCTCTGTTTATGTAAATAAGTTTGTTATATCATTTTACATATAACTGGCTCTGTTTATGTAAATAAGTTTGTTATATCAAATTTTATTTTGGTCCCTTCAGGATAAATACGCAGTATTTCACACTCGTTATGTCAGTCAACAGACGGATCTGTAGTCCAGTGGTAACACGCTGGACTGGTAATCCAGGGCTCGCAGGTTCGATCCCCCGGCTGACCCTAATAAAATTAACAGTCTTTCAGATGGGACGTTAAACCGAGGTATCGTGTCGGTGCTTTACACCGTACACGTAAAAGAACCAGAGGCGACTCGGGAATGGGTCTCTGTCTGTATCATGCACTATCCTCCAAAATCTAAAATGACTAATCTCTTCAGGAGGCGTCGCTCATATGGGCAACCGGTAGCGACGATAAATAAACGTAAAACACACACTCGTAATGTCAAAGCGTAATCTTGCCGCTGAAGTTCGGCAAATTTAACTGATCAAGACGTGCCTGTGCAGACCATCGATAGTTGAAGGTGTTTACCGTGACAGATAGTTGAAGGTGTTTACCGTGACAGATAGTTGAAGGTGTTTACCATGACAGATAGTTGAAGGTGTTTACCGTGACAGATAGTTGAAGGTGTTTACCGTGACAGATAGTTGAACATGTTTACCGTGACAGATAGTTGAAGGTGTTTACCGTGACAGATAGTTGAAGGTGTTTACCATGACAGATAGTTGAAGGTGTTTACCGTGACAGATAGTTGAAGGTGTTTACCGTGACAGATAGTTGAAGGTGTTTACCGTGACAGATAGTTGAAGGTGTTTACCGTGACAGATAGTTGAAGGTGTTTACCGTGACAGATAGTTGAAGGTGTTTACCGTGACAGATAGTTGAAGGTGTTTACCGTGACAGTAATTACAATATGTTCACTACAGGTACACACTTATCGGCAATTAATCAATAATTGGATAAACGGCTCATCGTAATAATTATAATTAATCAGTTTGTTTTGACTTTAGACTTTAACTAATAAATAATTTTAAAAAAATGACATGTTGAAATTCAACAGAATACAGCTACCGGTATTTAACCGCGTATTAGTTTATTACTACATCGTTAATGCACCGTTATTACATCAGAGTTTTTTTATTATCAAAGTTTCGTATATAAATATTATTTATACATGTATGTGCTGCATTTAGTAATATTAAATACGATATTACATTGTCTCTTTTATCATGTCACAGCTATCTATAACAGACAATGACTTTATCATGGGACAAATGTAAGACGGGCAAGGCTTGCGGTCTGCGAGAAACATCATTTTGGGAAATATGGTCAATATCCATGCAATATGTAAAATGTCGGTTATGTCAAAAGTATTTTGTTAGGTCCGACGGGAATTCGACATAACAGATGTAGTCTGTAGTTCACACAGTATTCACTTATAGTTTGCAACCTTACTGGTAGTATTTTGTTAGGTCCGACGGGAATTCGACATAACAGATGTAGTCTGTAGTTCACACAGTATTCACTTATAGTTTGCAACCTTACTGGTAGTATTTTGTTAGGTCCGACGGGAATTCGACATAACAGATGTAGTCTGTAGTTCACACAGTATTCACTTATAGTTTGCAACCTTACTGGTAGTATTTTGTTAGGTCCGACGGGAATTCGACATAACAGATGTAGTCTGTAGTTCACACAGTATTCACTTATAGTTTGCAACCTTACTGGTAGTATTTTGTTAGGTCCGACGGGAATTCGACATAACAGATGTAGTCTGTAGTTCACACAGTATTCACTTATAGTTTGCAACCTTACTGGTAGTATTTTGATTATTGGGCGCATGTTTTATTTTAGACTTTCCGCAAGTATTGTGATTTTATGATTAAATGTTGTGAGCAAAAATGATCTCTCTTGAATTTTACCTATTTAGCAGTACATGATTATGTACCTGAGAAAACGCAATATATGGTGGGTTTATACAAATTTATTTGAGCTCGATTGCGAAACAAGATCTTTCAACTTATATTAATCACTGTCGAGACCTCATTCCTGATTGAATCCATCGCCACGAGGAAGAGAAGAGGCAACATGGGATTGAAATGCCTTGCCTACGGGCACAATCGTAACGGCTCCAGTGGGGCTCGAACACTGGACCTTTCGCACCTGAAGCGAACGCGCATCCACTGTGCTATCACGAAATATGGTGGGTATGCTGACTACGGCTTCCAGGTAGGACGTGACCGACATATTTCTAAAGAAATGATGTACGACCAACGAATGCATTTGATTATCGTTAACTAGAAGCTACTAATATGTTATCTACTATTCAATGTACCCTAAGTATACAGGCAAACAGAAAGCATACATATTGTTAATGCACCCTAAGTATACAGGCAAACAGAAAGCAAACATATTATTAATGCACCCTAAGTAGGTATACAGGCAAACAGAAATACATATTGTTAATGCACCCTAAGTATACAGACAAACAGAAAGCATACATATTGTTAATGCACCCTAAGTATACAGGCAAACAGAAAGCATACATATTGTTAATGCACCCTAAGTATACAGGCAAACAGAAAGCAAACATATTATTAATGCACCCTAAGTATACAGACAAACAGAAAGCATACATATTAATGCACCCTAAGTATACAGACAAACAGAAAGCATACATATTGTTAATGCACCCTAAGTATACAGACAAACAGAAAGCATACATATTAATGCACCCTAAGTATACAGACAAACAGAAAGCATACATATTAATGCACCCTAAGTATACAGGCAAACAGAAAGCATACATATTGTTAATGCACCCTAAGTAGGTATACAGGCAAACAGAAAGCAAACATATTATTAATGCACCCTAAGTAGGTATACAGGCAAACAGAAATACATATTGTTAATGCACCCTAAGTATACAGACAAACAGAAAGCATACATATTGTTAATGCACCCTAAGTATACAGGCAAACAGAAAGCAAACATATTATTAATGCACCCTAAGTATACAGACAAACAGAAAGCATACATATTAATGCACCCTAAGTATACAGACAAACAGAAAGCATACATATTGTTAATGCACCCTAAGTATACAGACAAACAGAAAGCATACATATTAATGCACCCTAAGTATACAGACAAACAGAAAGCATACATATTAATGCACCCTAAGTATACAGGCAAACAGAAAGCATACATATTGTTAATGCACCCTAAGTAGGTATACAGGCAAACAGAAAGCAAACATATTATTAATGCACCCTAAGTAGGTATACAGGCAAACAGAAAGCATACATATTGTTAATGCACCCTAAGTATACAGGCAAACAGAAAGCATACATATTGTTAATGCACCCTAAGTATACAGACAAACAGAAAGCATACATATTAATGCACCCTAAGTAGGTATACAGGCAAACAGAAAGCAAACATATTATTAATGCACCCTAAGTAGGTATACAGGCAAACAGAAAGCATACATATTGTTAATGCACCCTAAGTATACAGACAAACAGAAAGCATACATATTGTTAATGCACCCTAAGTATACAGACAAACAGAAAGCATACATATTAATGCACCCTAAGTATACAGGCAAACAGAAAGCATACATATTAATGCACCCTAAGTATACAGACAAACAGAAAGCATACATATTGTTAATGCACCCTAAGTATACAGGCAAACAGAAAGCATACATATTGTTAATGCACCCTAAGTATACAGGCAAACAGAAAGCATACATATTAATGCACCCTAAGTATACAGACAAACAGAAAGCATACATATTAATGCACCCTAAGTATACAGCAAACAGAAAGCAACATATTAATGCACCCTAAGTATACAGACAAACAGAAAGCATACATATTAATGCACCCTAAGTATACAGCAAACAGAAAGCATACATATTAATGCACCCTAAAGTATACAGGCAAACAGAAAGCAAACATATTATTAATGCACCCTAAGTATACAGGCAAACAGAAAGCATACATATTAATGCACCCTAAGTATACAGGCAAACAGAAAGCATACATATTGTTAATGCACCCTAAGTATACAGACAAACAGAAAGCATACATATTAATGCACCCTAAAGTATACAGGCAAACAGAAAGCAAACATATTATTAATGCACCCTAAGTAGGTATACAGGCAAACAGAAAGCATACATATTGTTAATGCACCCTAAGTATACAGACAAACAGAAAGCATACATATTGTTAATGCACCCTAAGTATACAGACAAACAGAAAGCATACATATTAATGCACCCTAAGTATACAGGCAAACAGAAAGCATACATATTAATGCACCCTAAGTATACAGACAAACAGAAAGCATACATATTGTTAATGCACCCTAAGTATACAGGCAAACAGAAAGCATACATATTAATGCACCCTAAGTATACAGCAAACAGAAAGCATACATATTAATGCACCCTAAGTATACAGCAAACAAAAAAACACAGACAAACAGAAAGCATACATATTAATGCACCCTAAGTATACAGACAAACAGAAAGCATACATATTAATGCACCCTAAGTAGGTATACAGGCAAACAGAAAGCATACATATTGTTAATGCACCCTAAGTATACAGGCAAACAGAAAGCATACATATTAATGCACCCTAAGTATACAGGCAAACAGAAAGCATACATATTAATGCACCCTAAGTATACAGACAAACAGAAAGCATACATATTAATGCACCCTAAGTATACAGGCAAACAGAAAGCATACATATTGTTAATGCACCCTAAGTATACAGGCAAACAGAAAGCATACATATTGTTAATGCACCCTAAGTATACAGGCAAACAGAAAGCATACATATTGTTAATGCACCCTAAGTATACAGGCAAACAGAAAGCATACATATTGTTAATGCACCCTAAGTATACAGGCAAACAGAAAGCATACATATTAATGCACCCTAAGTATACAGACAAACAGAAAGCATACATATTAATGCACCCTACGTATACAGGCAAACAGAAAGCATACATATTAATGCACCCTAAGTATACAGACAAACAGAAAGCATACATATTAATGCACCCTAAGTATACAGACAAACAGAAAGCATACATATTAATGCACCCTAAGTATACAGACAAACAGAAAGCAAACATATTATTAATGCACCCTAAGTATGCAGGCAAACAGAAAAGTTTCTTTTCCAAATTTATAGTTACCGTGGTAATGTAATAAAAAGGGTCTTACACTCCAATAAGATCATATATACATGTATATGTTCAAGTACTAGTGTAGAATAGAGTTAGCTAGCCAGCACGACTGTTCCATAAAATTACATAGCCTGATTGTTCATAGAGATAGCTAGCCAGCATGACTGTTCCGTAAAATTACATAGCCTGATTGTTCATAGAGATAGCTAGCCAGCACGACTGTTCCGTAAAATTACATAGCCTGATTGTTCATAGAGATAGCTAGCCAGCACGACTGTTCCGTAAAATTACATAGCCTGATTGTTCATAGAGATAGCTAGCCAGCACGACTGTTCCGTAAAATTACATAGCCTGATTGTTCATAGAGATAGCTAGCCAGCACGACTGTTCCGTAAAATTACATAGCCTGATTGTTCATAGAGATAGCTAGCCAGCACGACTGTTCCGTAAAATTACATAGCCTGATTGTTCATAGAGATAGCTAGCCAGCACGACTGTTCCGTAAAATTACATAGCCTGATTGTTCATAGAGATAGCTAGCCAGCACGACTGTTCCGTAAAATTACATAGCCTGATTGTTCATAGAGATAGCTAGCCAGCACGACTGTTCCGTAAAATTACATAGCCTGATTGTTCATAGAGATAGCTAGCCAGCACGACTGTTCCGTAAAATTACATAGCCTGATTGTTCATAGAGATAGTTAGCTAGCACGGCTATTCAGTAAAATTACATAGCCTGATTGTTCATAGAGATAGCTAGCTAGCATGACTGTTCAGTAACATTACATAGCCTGATTGTTCATAGAGATAGCTAGCTAGCAAGACTGTTCAGTAGAATTATATAGACTGATTGTTCATAGAGATAGCTAGCTAGCACGACTATTCAGTAGAATTATATAGACTGATTGTTCATAGAGATAGCTAGCTAGCACGACTATTCAGTAGAATTATATAGACTGATTGTTCATAGAGATAGCTAGCTAGCAAGACTGTTCAGTAGAATTATATAGACTGATTGTTCATAGAGATAGCTAGCTAGCACGACTATTCAGTAGAATTATATAGACTGATTGTTCATAGAGATAGCTAGCTAGCACGACTATTCAGTAGAATTATATAGACTGATTGTTCATAGAGATAGCTAGCTAGCACGACTATTCAGTAGAATTATATAGACTGATTGTTCATAGAGATAGCTAGCTAGCACGACTATTCAGTAGAATTATATAGACTGATTGTTCATAGAGATAGCTAGCTAGCACGACTATTCAGTAGAATTATATAGACTGATTGTTCATAGAGATAGCTAGCTATCACAACTGTTCAGTAACATTACATTGGTTGATTGGTCGCTTATTCCACAATGTCCGGTAAACCATCCATTATCAAGCTAAACTCCAGTCCCCGACTTAGAGGAATATGGCCTCCTATAGATGCATAAGCAGACCTTCAAGGCCCTACTAAGATTATTCCCTTCATGTACCCCTATAATGGTATTCTCTCCTCCAGATGCATGTTGTCACGACTATTTCAAATTATCTTGTTCCCCAATACACTGCAGTATTTTGGAATAATCTGCCATACAACATTATTGCATTGCCCAGCTCACACCCAGTCTGAACCTTTTGTGTTTTAGGCTTTTTTAAATATCATTGTTCGGACTAATTTATTTATTTTGCGTATAGGTAACTACGTGTCTGCTCATCCAGTATATGTTACAGCTATGCGGTTTTGTTTTCCACACTCGCTATCTGCAAGGACCATTCCCAGAAGTGTTATTAATATTTCCTCTCACTAATGTTATGGCACGCACTGTACGACCATATCTGAATATATATAGATACAATAAATAAAATAAATCTACACTTACGACGTTCTTGTGAGGAGGTAAATTAGTGAGGTTAGACAATTCCTCGGAATACTTGTGTGCATCCTTCTTATCGAACATCTTGATCGCGACCTGAACATCATAAGAAAACAGTCATATGTATAGTATAGTATGCATGTATGTTTACATATATATAAAGTAAAATAAAGTGTTACCCCCGGGCCAACTAATTCCTACTTATGAGACACATGTTACGAACATCAATAATTCTCGAACCCTATGCTTGACTCACCAATCGGCCATATCAGAATGAACCACCGACAAGTTTCGAACCGTCGATCTCCCGCTCCTCCGTATGCGCACGCCTTAAATCACTAGGTCACGCCACATGTTTACTTCAGTTGGCTGTGTGTTGTCAGTTGCATCCACAGACGGATCTGTAGTCCAGTGGTTAACACACTGGACTGGTAATCCAGAGATCGCAGGTTCGATCCCCCCGTCTGACCATAATAAAATTAACAGTCTTTCAGATGGGACTTTAAACCGAAGTCTCGTGTCGATGCTTTACACTGTCTGTATCATTGCACTATCCTCCAACAATCTAAAATAACCAATCTCTTCAGGAGGCTTCGCTCATATGGGCAACCGGTAACGATGATAAATAAACGTAAAACGCACACTCAGTTGCGTCCATGTGTGTTTCTTCGATTGTATCTTGTTCTAGTTATTGTTATGAAACTTGTAATCAAGTAATCTACAGCTGTAGGGGACTGATCAAATAATGTATATAATGTCTAGTTCAATAATTGACTTTGACCCTTCATTGGCTTTCCCAGTTGATAGGTAGTGCCTATTTCATATTCTGCCGGACTACTGTAAAATGTAAAGTGAAATATCCAAATACTCGGGTAGGGTCGAGTTAATCTTGGACTAAATTCTAATCACTACGTTGTTAAGTTTACTTGATTGATATATTTACCTTGACATTTCCGTCGCAATCTGCATTTGCAGACATTCCAGGAAATTTGGCCACTGTCCATGGCTGCACTGTTGCCAGCTTCACTACACCAATTCCTCCCGCTCCGATGGTATTCTCTATGAAATACCTACGAGAGAGGCAATCACTGCAGAAAATATCATCGGATGACTGTGTCGGGCTTCTTTGTTTTTCCTGTTTATCAGGAACAGAACATATTTTTATTTCAGACATATACATATAGGTACATCGTCTCAACATATATGGTAAATATGAAATAGTGTCACGTGTATATACATATAGGAACATCGTCTTAACATATATGGTAAATATGAAATAGTGTCACGTGTATATACATATAGGTACATCGTCTCAACATATATGGTAAATATGAAATAATGTCACGTGTATATACATATAGGTACATCGTCTCAACATATATGGTAAATATGAAATAATGTCACGTGTATATACATATAGGTACATCGTCTCAACAAATATGGTAAATATGAAATAATGTCACGTGTATATACATATAGGTACATCGTCTCAACATATATGGTAAATATGAAATAATGGCACGTGTATATACATATAGGTACATCGTCTCAACATATATGGTAAATATGAAATAATGGCACGTGTATATATACATAAGAAGTGAAATAAAGTAAGAGAAAGACCAACGTATGTATACTTAAGTATGCACACTAAATCATTGTTTAACCTAGATTACATTGCATTGTATTATAATACAGCAAACCGCGTGCTTATTATATTCAATAGTATTATACGTCATTACATAATACCAATGGGAGACATCGGTCAGTTACTGCCCCTGAATACTCGCTAACGGTTTGTAGGTTTTCTTTGTTTTTATCGTTGATTTCTTTGCGCTACATGCCATCAAATTTCTTCCACTTTCTTATCTCATAATTATTATGTTACTATATATCGACAGTATATCCAATGGGTATTAAATCTCTACAATTTTTTTTATCAATTTATTAACATGATTTGGATAAAATCACATTTATCATATAAACGTAACATCCGGTTAGGGAACAACTGTAAAAACAAAGGATATATTTAACGAGGAAGCTCAGATGACACTAAATATATGATGCCAAGTTTCCATGTCAAGTCAAGGCACGTATAGTTAGTGCATATTTACCTGTCTTAGGATTCATAGGAATTTTCAAAGTGCATAGTTTATTTTTGTACAAATTACACAGTTTGTTGTACATTAATAGTTGTCCGTAATTCCATTATACACGTATCAACAATATAATGGTATACATTTAATAAGCAGGCAAGATAGTTCAATACACACAAACTGTACATTGAATTATAATAGAATGCAAAAAGTATGTTGTGGTTCCCAGATACAGTTTCAGTTTCCTCTCTACTACAGAATAACAGTCCATTAGATAATAACATTTTACTGAAAGACACCGACTTTACATTAGTTAAAGATCCAGTTACGAATCGTTATCTTGAATTCGTCTTTCCCTACTTACCGTCGATGTTGGTGCATTTCTGGGGATGCTGTGTTTTCCAGCCAACCACGGATGGCCTAATATCTCCTCAGTGGACGGACGGGCGTTAGGATTGTATCTAATCAGATTACGAACAAGCTCCATAGACTCTGTTAGGTAGAACAAAATATCATCTTATACAGTGTATTCATTCACTACGTACATGTATTCATTTTGTGTATTTCTTAATCGTATAGTAATAGTACAATAGTCCCATCAAGGCCGCTGTGTAATCCTTATATACATAGAATTATCTATAAGTACGGAAGGTACCCCGTTTGTTTGTGGAAGGCCAGTGGTTCACACAAGTACATTCACCAGTACCCCATACACTATGGATAGGAACTTGTAAGCATGCACTTAACTCTAACGCACATAGTCTGTGGTTCAAACTGGTATACCCACCAGTGCCTCATACACTATTGAGAGGAACTTGTAAGCATGGTCTTCCTCTAACGCACAGTGGTTCAAACCCGTGCGTCCATCGTTCATCATACACTATTGAGACGAACAAGTGTGGTCTTCCTCTAACGCACAGTGTCGGTGGTTCAAACCTGTGCGTCCACCAGTGCCTCATAAACTATTGAGAGGAACAAGTGTGGTCTTCCTCTAACGCACAGAGTCAGTGGTTCAAACCCGTGCGTCCATCCATTCCTTATACATTATTGAGAGTAACAAGTGTGGTCTTCCTCTAACACACAGAGCTGAAGAGTCATTACTTGACATTATTGTTAATGCGACGCTGAACCAACTAAACAAATGTTTTGATAAAATTAAATCGAGTAGATTACTTGTTGAATGAAACGTTCGGAGACGCTGCATAATCTTGTCCATGTCCAAGGGTTCATTATCTTCCAATGCGTCGCGACTGTTCAGAATGTTACAGAGAACTATTCCCCTGAAAAAGAAACAAGAAACAATTTATCGTTTGACAATTTCACATTTCTGCATTTTACTTGTTCAATGTTAAATGAAAATGTCGGCTATTTTGTTGTGTTCACAGGTACATTTTACTTGTTCAATGTTATATGAAAATGTCGGCTATTTTGTTGTGTTCACAGATACATTGTACTTGTTCAATGTTATATGAAAATGTCGGCTATTTTGTTGTGTTTACAGGTACATTGTACTTTTACAAATATGCATTCACTATGATGTTCTACATACCGGTATGTAAATATGCATGCTACTTGATTTACTTTAGTTTACAGAAAGGTACATTAGCTGTGTAACTGTGAGAACCACTATAACTCAGAAACTCAATACGGCACAATTAATGGTCTCGGCGTTAAGATATATTTATTTGACTGACCAGGTAACATATATCGACGCCTGTTCCCAGGCTAGGTATTTCCATCTGCCACAGATATACAAGACAACAGATCAGTATTGCAAACAGAATTATACCCCTGAAATAGTAAGAATTGAATCACTTACATGCACCAAACATCCAACTTTGTGCCATCATACGGACTGCCGTTGATCAGCTCTGGGGGCTTGTATCCAGTAGTCCCGCAATTCGCTGTCAATAATTCCGTACATCCAGGGATAAATGCGGTGGATAATTCGAAATCTGAAGAAAACATATGGAACTTTATGACAGGCGAACACGGTTGGTGTATGAACTGACGACACACATTGAAAGATGATAGATATATAGACAATGACGTATTACAATCGTTAGAATAGCCATATAGTTATGCGCCATTAATGATTTCAATTAAGGAAGGCCTCCACACACACCATAAACATTGTATACCCTAATACATTCACTTTAAACATTGTATACACTAATACATTCACTTTAAACATTGCATACCCTAATAAATACACCTTAAGCATTGCATACCCTAATAAATGCACCTTAAGCATTGTATACCCTAATAAATGCACCTTAAACATTATATACCCTAATAAATGCACCTTAACAATGCATACCCTAATAAATGCACCTTAAGCATTGTATACCCTAATAAACGCACCTTAAGCATTGTAAACCCTAATAAATGCACCTTAAACATTGCATACCCTAATAAATGCACCTTAACATTGCATACCCTAATAAATGCACTTTAATCATTGTATACCCTAATAAATGCACCTTAATCATTGCATACCCTAATAAATGCACCTTAAACAGTGTATACCCTAATAAACACATGTTATCTTAGTCCGAATATATATACCATATTATTTTTTGTAACTTTAAGATACTTTCAATATTGTAGATCCGCCCTAGGGCTTCAAGTTACCGTATTCTAAACACAACAGACCGTAGGGAAATTTAACATTAGCAACTAAATATTGGTGAAAATATCTGCATGAGGCTATCAGATATTTTACACTGTCTTAGAACTTTTATAGACATGTCAATGTATAAGGGCGACTGTTTTGTAATTGTTTTTGTGCCGTTTATGCACAAAGCTCACGCTAAGTACGTCACTCACTCGATTAGAATGTAATTATATTAAGTATAAACAAGTTCCTTTAGACAATGCGTTTTGAGAACGAACTTCTATTCACTTATAAAATAAGTTTTAGTAAATCATGCGAAAATCTGTTATCTATAACAGCATCATAAATTGTATGGCGTCTATATATACCTGCTATTTT
Organism: Archivesica marissinica; assembly: GCA_014843695.1. Classification (NCBI taxonomy): domain Eukaryota; kingdom Metazoa; phylum Mollusca; class Bivalvia; order Venerida; family Vesicomyidae; genus Archivesica; species Archivesica marissinica. Next base: position 57,927,796 of record CM026398.1, on the reverse strand, counting down.
CACATTCCCATCTCTATCCATCAGTATGTTGTCGCAATTTAACCCCCTGAAACAGAATACAACATTGTATGTTTTGGATAAATTATTAGAAAGACAGATAATTACTTCGTAATAATGGCATGTGCTATAAATGACTCTACACACATACACACATATTCCTTTAACAATAAATATAAAAGTTTCACAATGCTGGAGAGAATTACCATAAGCTCCTGTAGCTTTCAATTCAATCCACTTGTCTTGATAGTTGTATTATATGGATGTTATAAGTAAAGTAAGTAAAAAAAAGATTATTATAGTGACATGTGCATATATACAATGACATATGTATGTAATGGTTATATGTACAGATGTTATATGTCATGTTTATCTTGATAAATAAAATATGTTTAAACCAAAGTTTCACTACTATTTTGGATCAGTTTGTTGATCAAGAATATTGCAAGCTTTTCTAAATAAAGAGCAAGGTAAAACTAACATTTCATGATGAAATGGCATTCATCTTCAAGCATACTGATGTTACAAATTGTACATATTCATTCCAGTTGGGTCTGAATAGCGACATGCTTCTATGCACAGACACAAGACACAGACATTTGTGTGTGCGCTATGGTCTTGAATGTACTAATGTACTACGTTCTTTGGAAATTAACAACAAGGCACGAAAGTGTTGAACTTGTGAATTGACATTAACCAATATACTCTTTATAATTTATTTCAATCAAAATTTCAAAAGATTTCACATGAGCTAATGCGATTATCAGTAGGAAACATGTATACGCAAACTAGCATACTAGAATACTATGGCTCTTGTGTTGAACAATTTATGTCATTTTCCTAGTTGGCACTAGTGAGTCAATTGGAACTTTTGGTTGAAGCTGCATAGCATTGCATGAGGCAAAACAATTTTGCTATTTCATGTATAAATTACATTGCTAGGATGCAATACCGTTGCTAGGATACGGTATTGCATCCGACAAGAAGAACTATCATACATGAATTGGAAAGGCTATACACGCATGCGCAAATTATTAGTCTATACAAATTTATTTAGCTCGATTGCGAAACAAGTTATTTCAACTTATATTAATCACTCTCGAGACCTCATTCCTGATGGAATCCATCGCCACGAGGAAGCGAAAAGAGGCAACATGAAATTTAAATGCCTTGCCTAAGGGCACAATCGTAACGGCTCCAGCGGGGCTCAAACTCCGGACCTTTAGCACCTGAAGCGAACGCGCATCCACTGCGCTATCACGACTTCCACATGTGCAAATTATTAGACACTCTAGACATTCATGTTAAAAATCTCCAATGTACATGCATAGTGGCAGCACATTTCATGTACAGAATTGTATACACAAAATGATACACCAATGAGCAAATTTCATGTACAGAATTGTATACACAAAATGATACACCAATGAGTGACTGTTATAGTGTAGGTGTGCATCAAGTGATGTCACATGTTGTAGATGTGCATATAGTGATGTCACATATTGTAGGTGTGCATCAAGTGATGTCACATGTTGTAGATGTGCATATAGTGATGTCACATATTGTAGGTGTGCAGAGAGTGATGTTACATAGTGTAGGTGTGCATAGAATGATGTCATATATTGTAGGTGTGCAGAGAGTGATGTCACATAGTGTAGGTGTGCAGAGAGTGATGTCACATATTGTAGGTGTGCAGAGAGTGATGTCACATATTGTATGTGTGCAGAGAGTGATGTAACATATTGTAGGTGTGCATATAGTGATGTCACATGTTGTAGGTGTGCATTGAATGATGTCACATATTGTAGGTGTGCACAGAGTGATGTCACATGTTGTAGGTGTGCAGCGAGTGATGTCACATATTGTAGGTGTGCAGAGAGTGATGTCACATATTGTAGGTGTGCAGAGAGTGATGTCACATATTGTATGTGTGCAGAGAGTGATGTCACATATTGTAGGTGTGCAGAGAGTGATGTCACATGTTGTAGGTGTACAGAGAGTGATGTCACATATTGTAGGTGTGCAGAGAGTGATGTCACATGTTGTAGGTGTGCAGAGAGTGATGTCACATGTTGTAGGTGTGCAGAGAGTGATGTCACATGTTGTAGGTGTGCAGAGAGTGATGTCACATGTTGTAGGTGTACAGAGAGTGATGTCACATATAGTAGGTGTGCAGAGAGTGATGTCACATATTGTAGGTGTGCATGGAGTGATGTCACATATTGTAGGTGTGCAGAGAGTGATGTCACATGTTGTAGGTGTGCAGAGAGTGATGTCACATGTTGTAGGGGAGTGCAGAGAGTGATGTCACATGTTGTAGGTGTGCATAGAGTGATGTTACATATTGTAGGTGTGCAGAGAGTGATGTCACATATTGTAGGTGTGCAGAGAGTGATATCACATATTGTAGGTGTGCATAGAGTGATGTCACATATTGTAGGTGTGCAGCGAGTGATGTCACATATTGTAGGTGTGCAGAGAGTGATGTCACATATTGTAGGTGTGCATAGAATGACGTCACATATTGTAGGTGTGCAGAGAGTGATGTCACATGTTGTAGGTGTGCAGAGAGTGATGTCACATAGTGTAGGTGTGCATAGAGTGATATCACATATTGTAGGTGTGCATAGAGTGATGTCACATATTGTAGGTGTGCATAGAGTGATGTCACATATTGTAGGTGTGCATAGAATGATGTCACATATTGTAGGTGTGCATAGAGTGATGTCACATATTGTAGGTGTGCAGAGAGTGATGTTACATATTGTAGGTGTGCGGAGAGTGATGTAACATATTGTAGGTGTGCGGAGAGTGATGTAACATATTGTAGGTGTGCAGAGAGTGATGTAACATATTGTAGGTGTGCAGAGAGTGACGTCACATGTTGTAGGTGTGCAGAGAGTGATGTCACATATTGTAGGTGTGCAGAGAGTGATGTCACATGTTGTAGGTGTGCAGAGAGTGATGTCACATAGTGTAGGTGTGCATAGAATGATGTCACATGTTGTAGGTGTGCAGAGAGTGATGTCACATGTTGTAGGTGTGCATAGAATGATGTCACATGTTGTAGGTGTGCAGAGAGTGATGTCACATGTTGTAGGTGTGCAGAGAGTGATGTCACATGTTGTAGGTGTGCAGAGAGTGATTTCACATATTGTAGGTGTGCATAGAATGATGTTACATATTGTAGGTGTGCAGAGAGTGATGTTACATGTTGTAGGTGTGCATAGAGTGATGTCACATGCTGTAGGTGTGCAGAGAGTGATTTCACATATTGTAGGTGTGCATAGAATGATGTTACATATTGTAGGTGTGCAGAGAGTGATGTTACATGTTGTAGGTGTGCATAGAGTGATGTCACATGTTGTAGGTGTGCATAGAGTGATGTCACACATTGTAGGTGTGCATAGAGTGATGTCACATGTTGTAGGTGTGCAGAGAGTGATGTTACATATTATAGGTGTGCAGAGAGTGATGTTACATAGTGTAGGTGTGCAGAGAGTGATGTTACATATTGTAGGTGTGCATAGAATGATGTCACATATTGTAGGTGTGCAGAGAGTGATGTCACATATTGTAGGTGTGCAGAGAGTGATGTCACATATTGTAGGTGTGCGGAGAGTGATGTCATATATTTAGGTGTGCAGAGAGTGATGTTACATATTGTAGGTGTGCATAGAGTGATATCACATATTGTAGGTGTGCATAGAGTGATGTCACATATTGTAGGTGTGCAGAAAGTGATGTCACATATTGTAGGTGTGCAGAAAGTGATGTCACACATATTTTAATAAGCATTAAACTGTGTAAGTCGTATGTATTCAAAAACAACAGAATTGTAAGTATAAGGATTACCTATGTACGAATCCGTTGACATGAATGTGTTTCATTCCCTCAGCAATCATGCTGAACAGCTTTCTGGCCTTGTGGTCCTTGATCCCCTTGTGTCCCTTCTCCACCCGGCGGTTTATCGCCTCACGTAAACTTCCACGGCTGTGGTACTCCGTCACAATGTAGTGGTGCTCTGACGTCTCGAAGTGGTCGAGCATACCAACCTGAAATATCAGAAGCCGACACATATATAACAACGCTTTTACGCGTTTTACCACTGGACTACAGATCCGTCTAATTTACTTCTGGCAAAACGACACGTTGTTACATAGAACATCAGAAACGCAATACGGCTCAATTCACGGCTTGAGTGTAGATTTATATGCTGGAAATGGCAAAATATATCAACGCATATTCCCAACCTGATGTAATGTATACACAATTGCATATTTTGTGCATAGGTAACTACACGCCTGTTCATCTTTCTAACTTCCACTATATGTTACAGCTATGTGTTTTTGTTTACCACACTCACTATCTGCAAGAACAATTCCCAGTAGTGTTATTAATATTTCCACTCATTAATTGTATGGCACGCGTTCCTGTCACTAACACTCAAACGAGAGGTGACAGTATCTGAAAATATATAGATAAAATAAATCTACACTTACGACGTTCTTGTGAGGCGGTAACTTCGTGAGGATAGACAATTCCTCGGTGAAATTGGGCGCATTCTTCTTTTCCAAGATCTTTATCGTAACCTGAACATTATAAGAAAACAGTCACATGTATAGCATGTATGTATATATAATGTAAAATAAGTGGTACCACAGGGCCAACTAATTCTAACTTATATGAGACACTTCTTACGAACATCAGTAATTTCCGATCCCTATACTTGACTCACCAACCGGACATATCAGAACGAACCACCGACCTTCCGCTCCCTAGGCAGATGCCCTAACCCTATACTGGACTCACCAACAGGACATATCAGAACGAACCACCGACCTTCCGCTCCCTAGGCAGATGCCCTAAACCACATGTTTACTTCAGTTCACGGTTTGTCAGTAGTGTCTATGTGTGTGTGTCTTCGTTTGTATCTTATTTCAGTTATTGTTATGAAACCAGTAATCAATTAATGATAAATCTACAGCTGTAGTGGACTGATCAATGTATAATTATATAGTTTAGTTTAGTAATTGATTTTGAATTCGAATCTTTATTAGCTTATAGTGCCCATTTCATATTAGATTCTGCAGGACTGTGAACACTATGAACTACTGCAAAGTCAAATATCCAAATACTCGGGTCGAGTTCATCTTGGACTAAATTCCAATCACTACGTTGAACATTATGCTTATTTTATGGGCATCTATACCTTTATTTGATATATTTACCTTGACAGTCCCGTCTTGGTCTGCATTTGCAGACATCGCAGGGAATTTTGCTAATGTCCATGGCTGCACTGTCGCCATCTTCAATCGACTAAATCCTCCCGCTCTGATGGTATCCTCAGTGACATACCCATGGCAGAGGCAATGCAGGCGGAATATGTCGTCGGGTGACTGGTCCTGGCTCCGAGTAAGTCTTTGTGCCTCCTGTTTATCAGGAACAGAACATATGTTTATTTCAGACATATACATATAGGTACATCGTCTCAATACATATATGGTCAATATGAAATAGTGTCACGTGTATATACATATGGTACATCGTCTCAACATATATGATAAATATGAAATAGTGTCACGTGTATGCATAAGAAGTGAACTAAAATAACAGAAAGGACAGAGTATGCATACTTTATGCAGGGCTCAAGCTAGATTTATTTTTTGGGAGAAGTGAGAAATCGATTGTAGTTTATATGATGAACATCGATACATTTATGTGATATATTGGTTTAACATATTTCTTTTAGTTTAGTTTAAACATATTTTTTATTTTATCAATATTTATTTTCTATCATGTACGTGATTATTTACAACAATTGCAATAAGGAATTGGACAGAAAGCTATACAGCTTATTGTTGTCCTCTCTTTCCTAAAACATGATTATTTACGAGTTCAATAATACTTTTTGGTATGTATAGGCAGTGTAACATAAATGATCAACTGAACTGGCAAACACTTGAATATCGACGCATACAATCATCAGTAATATACCTATATAAAATCAAAAATAACTTGGTATGCGCCGACCACAACCACCTAACACATACAAGGAACCTAAACTACTTAATTCCTCAGTCCCGAACCCAATACCATATCAACTCTTTCCCCCCGAACAATACGTCTCTGGAATGGCCTCCCCTACTATGTACAGTCCAGCCCCAGCTTAACAATTTTTGCTGAGCAGCTGGCCACGGTACCACTCATGTAACATGATGTATGTTTTTTAACCGTAGTATCGTAGTTCTTTTAACACTCTCTATCTCACTATTTGAGAGTTTTAACCACTGTCTCTGACAAGCGCCTCCCTGTCATACTCACGTCTGAGTGTTGGGAGTAATATGTAGATGTAGATGTAGATATGGAAGATGTAATGCTTACAAAGTTTAATTCATGATAATAAAAGGATATAGAGAAAGAGAAAAGAACTGTAAAGGATGAATGAACAATGTGACATATGTGATATATTAAACTTACCCCGACATTTCCATTGCAACCTGTGCCGTTAGTTGTAAGATTCACTTCTTTTCGGTTCATTAGCCCATGTTTACATTGTAATTAATTAACCAGATGGAAAAATTCTGATGTTATCGAAACGTTGCTATGGTCTAATGATAGTGTCATGCTCTGACGTTCCGACGTCATAATAAGGGGATTTCCTCCTTTGTGATTGGCTGACACAACGTCGCTTGTCACATGCAGTTCTGGGATAGGATTTCATAGCGCAGTAGTTCTGGCACGCACTGCCGGGTACGCGGGTTGAACCAACGACCTTCTGGCACGCACTGCCGGGTACGCGAGTTGAACCAACGACCTTCTGGCACGCACTGCCGGGTACGCGGGTTGAACCAACGACCTTCAGGCACGCCCTGCCGGGTACGCGGATTGAATCAACGACCTTCAGGCACGCCATGCCGGGTACGAGGGTTGAACCAACGACATTCAGGCACGCCCTGTCGGGTATGCGGGTTGAACCAACGACCTTCAGGCACGCACTGCCGGGTACGCGGGTTGAACCAACGACCTTCAGGCACGCCCTGTCGGGTACGCGGGTTGAACCAACGACCTTCAGGCACGCCCTGCCGGGTACGCGGGTTGAACCAACGACCTTCAGGCACGCACTGCCGGGTACGCGAGTTGAACCAACGACCTTCTGGCACGCACTGCCGGGTACGCGAGTTGAACCAACGACCTTCTGGCACGCACTGCCGGGTACGCGGGTTGAACCAACGACCTTCTGGCACGCACTGCCGGGTACGCGGGTTGAACCAACGACCTTCTACAAGCTAGCTACCTCACATACAGCGGTGATGGGCAAGTGCTTTGAAGTCAACGGCTGTAATCACCTACCTATTATGTTTTTTGTATTTTCGATAGCCATGGAACATACAATCATAGGCAGACGAGACCGAGGGTCGAGTTGACTATGGTACGGGTTGACCGCGTACATGTATCTCTGCAATCAGCTGCACAGACCCTTGCGGTCTGGATAAGTGGTATCGGGTTCAAAACCAATTATTTTATTTTTACGAACAGTTTGAACCATAGACTTGACACGATACATACTCAAATATTAGGCCACATCCAAGCATATTAAAAACACACCGTCACTATCAGAGTAATTATAGAATTATGGAGTTTTAAATATGTCGTTGTCTCGCCCGAATTAAATAATGGAACACGAGACTAAGCAGTCGGATTGTTCCGTCTCCGTGGTCGAGTGATTACGGTCGCTGACTTGTATACCACTGTAACCTAACTGATGGCCACGGGTTAGAGCACCGCTCAAACCGTTTCTCTTTCTATGAAAAAGTTGGCAGTTTCTTACGGAGGTTTGTGCACCAAGTACTGGTTAACTACTGAAGCCTGTCCAGTGGAAAGCAAGACTTAGCAGTCACTCATTTCCGCTGACGGCAAATAATAAACCGCCACGTGTAATATAATGCTTTGGTTTATACCCAACGGTCATTTCCAAATAAATGTCCTTATAAAACTTTGGCTAAACGAAACATTGACACCGTATGTAAAAACGAGAGAATGCAGCTTGTTTATAATTTCCTATTAAATGCGTGTGCTATGGACAGAGATTATGGATGTTTGTGGTATACATATGAGACTATGTCAGTTTATAAAAAGCAGTCCATGCAATCACGTGTTACATCTTCTATCAGGTGTGTGTCATTATAAAACGGAGGATGATTATGGTACCATGCTATGCATTGCTATTCATATACTCTATAAGATGTTTACTGATCATGTTTAGAAATGTTATAGCGTTATCAGTGCTACATAGAATGTTACAAAGTTGCACAATCTGTAAATTATACACAGTTAACATATAACATACTGCGGACGCTATGGATATACAGAGAAAATGTGGGCGCTATGAAATACATAGGAATTAGCAGGCATTACACCTCTTACATGTGGGCGCTCGAATTATGAGATAATTTTTAATAAGACCCCCCCCCCAATTTCTGTATTATATTGAACATAGAACAAACTGCGGAGGCACGAATTATGAGATAATGTTAAATATATGTATTTAGTTTATACAAATTTATTTTAGCTCGATTGCGAAACAAGTTCTTTCAACATCATTATATTAATCACTCTCGAGACCTCATTCCTGATGGAATCCATCGCCACGAGGGAGAGAGAAGAGGCAACGTGGAATTTAAATGCCTTGCCTAAGGGCACAATCGTAACAGCTCCAGCGGGGCTCGAACTCCGGACCTTTCTCACCTGAAGCGAACTCGCATCCACTGCGCTATCACGACTTCCACAATTCCATATGTATTTCAAGTTATAGCATATAATTGTAACCCAGGTGAGAAAAACATGCAGCCAGTCCGGGACTCGAACCCGGGACCTCTCGCTTACAGGGTGATTGCTCTACCGACTGAGCTAACCGGTCTGCCTACATATCACCTCACATATTGGGTTAATATACATACCGTTACATACTCCCCCACTAAATTGGAATTCTTCCATGAATTTCCATAGGCATAGAGATACATTGTGAAATATTTCTCGGAGTTTATAATGTAAGGTTTTTAAATGGGGGGAATGTGTAACCCAGGTGAGACAAACATGCAGCCAGTCCGGGACTCGAACCCGGGACCCCTCGCTTACAGGGCGATTGCTCTACCGACTGAGCTAACCGGTCTGCCTACATATCACCTCACATATTGGGTTCATATACATACCGTTACATATAGGGAAGATGTAATGCTTACAAAGTTTATGATTATTTACAAGTTCAATAATACTTTTTGTTATGTATAGGGACGATGTGATGCTTACAAAGTTTAATTCATGATATCTAAATTAATTTTGTGATACATAAGAGTACGGAGCTTGAAAAGTTGTGAGTAACAGAAAGAAAAACAACAAATGAAGAATGATAAAGAAGACAAATAAAGGATATAGAGAAAGAGAAAAGAACTGTAAAGGATGAATGAACAATGTGACATATGTGATATATTAAACCTACCCCGACATTTCCATTGCAACCTGTGCCGTTAGTTGTAAGATTCACTTCTTTTCGGTTCATCAGCCCATGTTTACATTGTAATTAATTAACCAGATAGAAGAATTCTGATGTTATCGAAACGTTGCTATGGTCTAATGATAGTTTCACGTTCTGACGTTCTGACGTCATAAGGGGATTTCCTCCTTTGTGATTGGCTGCCACAACGTCGATTGAACCAACGACCTTCTGGCACGCACTGCCGGGTACGCGGGTTGAACCAACGACCTTCTGGCACGCACTGCCGGGTACGCGAATTGAACCAACGACCTTCTGCAAGCTAGCTACCTCACACACAATCGTAACGGCTCCAGCAGGGCTCGAACTCCGGACCTTTCGCACCTGGAAGGGCCCATAGTTTGGGTATCCATCCCAATGGTAGAAACTTATTAGTGTATGGGTTATGTTTGTATTTGTTGTGGGTCCCTGACTATGGGTAGTCACTGGTGTCACATTCCCTATTTAGGAGCCAGGGGCCGTTCATCAAGTTCAAATTTCGATGTTCATTATGTGTGTATTGCTTGTGGGTCCCTGACTATGGGTAGTCGGTGGTGTCATATTCCTTATTTAAGGCCCAGTGGGCTGGTGAATAAATGTCGGCTGTTTGTTTCATATATATTTTTACTGTAAGTAGTGGTATTAGAGAAGCCCATATTTTGGGTATCCATCCCCAAGGTAGAAACGTATTGGTGTATGGGTTATGTGTGTATTGGTTGTGGGTCCATGTCTATGGGTAGTCACTGGTGTCACATTCCCTATTTAGGGGCCCATGGGCCGTTCAAATTTCAACTTTTATTTCTGAAATTACATAGAAAGATGGAAGAGCCCATATTTTGGGTATCCATCCCCAAGGTAGAAACTTATCCGTGTATGGGTTTTGTTTCCATTGGTTGTGGGTCCCTGACTATGGGTAGTCGGTGGTGTCACATTCCCTATTTAGGGGCCCAAAATTAGGGGCCGTTCATCAAGTTCAAATTTCAACTTTTATTTCTGAAATTACATAGACAGATGGAAGGGCCCATATTTTGGGTATCCATCCCCAAGGTAGAAACGTATCCGTGTATGGGTTATGTTTGTATTGGTTGTGGGTCCCTGACTATGGGTAGTCACTGGTGTCACATTTCTTAATTAGTTTATTGTTTATTTTATACAAATTTATTTTAGCTCGATTGCGAAACAAGTTCTTTCAACTTATATTAATCACTCTCGAGACCGCATTCCTGATGTAATCCATCGCCACGAGGGAGAGAGAAGAGGCAACATGGAGTTTAAATGCCTTGCCTAAGGGCACAATCGTAACGGCTCCAGCGGGGCTCGAACTCCGGACCTTTCGCACCTGAAGCGAACGCGCATCCACTGCGCTATCACGACTTCCACATTCCTTAATTAAGGCCCAGTGGGCTGGTGAATAAATGTCGGCTGTTTGTTTCATATATATATATATATATTAATGCAAATAGTGGAATAAAGAAGCCCATATGTTGGGTATCCATCCCCAAGGTAGAAATTTATCGGTGTATGTATTACGTGTGTATAGCTTGTGGGCCCCTGACTATAGGTAGTCACTGGTGTCACATTCCCTATTTAGTGATATTAAAGAGCCCTTAAATTGGGTATCCAACCCCAAGGTAGAAAGTTGGACGTATGTGTATTATGTGCATAATGGATATGGGCTCACACCCATCCATAGTCAGTGGTGTCACATTCCTTATTTATGGCTCAATATGCCGTTAACATATACTGTAATATTCTCAATTTATTTCTCTTATTGCTTGCTAGAGGGTACGCATTCACAAACGGATAACCGTATTTTACTCTATTGCATATCCAAAGATGGCGGTCTCCATGAGATTTATGCTCCGGACAAGTCAAAGTTATTGTAGAGCATCAGTATTGCACCGATGTTAGTATAACTATGTTCGTCATGTGCAATTACTGGCTGATATTTTTACTCAAAGGCTTCATATTGCCGAGTAGTTATTTTGCATTGTTAAGTGTTACGCATTGAATTTCGTATCATTACACTTTTCGTACCCCACCCCACGACCGGTTTTCGAATTTGTTTGCAAGTGTTCTGTTCACTTATATGTTACTGTTTGTTAGATGATTCCGTGTATATATTCAGATGCTGTTTTGAACAGACTTTCTCACTCCAGTAGCGGCTCAGATGATCCAGACAAAAATGCAAGGTAAAATGTTATTATTGATTCTTGGCAAGCTTAACGGTTAACCAAGCTATCACAATATTGAGTGACTACGGTATACAAGCGAGAAGTTCCAGCTATATGTCGTATATCAACATTTTTGTACCTGACTCAAAATAGGGAAATGTGGCAAAATCGCTCTCTATGTTGTGTGGAGTCTGTGTGAGTCCAGTGGTAGAGTGGTGCATTTGTAATCGAACGATCCCGGGTTTGATACTCGGTCAGGTTACATATCATATGTAGTGTCATGGAGCAAGGCACTTCATACACATTGCTTAGTACAGGTTAACCGCTTACGTCGGCTAAGCCTGCCCAGGAAAACATGTCTAGGTCCCTGTAAGGGGTTTGATGTATGTAGTGTATGTATGTATGTTCCTTTAATGTCAAACCCCTCGCGGGGACTTAGACATGTTTTCCTGGACAGGCTTAGCCGACCTAAGCGATTAACCAGTACTAAGCAATGTGTGTGAGGTGCCTTGCTCAATGACACTACATACGTGGCTTGACCGAGTATCGAACCCGGGACCGTTCGATTCCAAATCCGACGGACGCCGCACGCACAAGGCACCTCACGCACATTGCTTAGTACAGGTTAACTGCTTAGGTCGGCTAAGCCTGCCCAGGAAAACATGTCTAGGTCCCTGCAAGGGGTTTGATGTATGTAGTGTAAGGCACCTCACACACATTGCTTAGTACAGGTTAACCGCTTAGGTCGGCTAAGCCTGCCCAGGAAAACATGTCTAGGTCCCTGCAAGGGATTTGATGTATGTAGTGTACAGGTTAACCACTCTAGGTCCCCGCAAGGGGTTTGATGTATGTAGTGTACAGGTTAACCACTCTAGGTCCCTGCAAGGGATTTGATGTATGTAGTGTACAGGTTAACCACTCTAGGTCCCCACAAGGGGTTTGATGTATGTAGTGTACAGGTTAACCACTCTTGGTCCCTGCAAGGGGTTTGATGTATGTAGTGTACAGGTTAACTGTTCTAGGTCCCTGCAAGGGGTTTGATGTATGTAGTGTACAGGTTAACTGCTCTAGGTCCCTGCAAGGGGTTTGATGTATGTAGTGTACAGGTTAACCGCTCTAGGTCCCTGCAAGGGGTTTGATGTATGTAGTGTACAGGTTAACCGCTCTAGGTCTCTGCAAGGGGTTTGATGTATGTAGCGTACAGGTTAACCGCTCTAGGTCCCTGCAAGGGGTTTGATGTATGCAGTGTACAGGTTAACCGCTCTAGGTCCCTGCAAGGGGTTTGATGTATGTAGTGTACAGGTTAACCGCTCTAGGTCCCTGCAAGGGGTTTGATGTATGTAGTGTACAGGTTAACCACTCTAGGTCCCCACAAGGGGTTTGATGTATGTAGTGTACAGGTTAACCGCTCTAGGTCTCTGCAAGGGGTTTGATGTATGTAGCGTACAGGTTAACCGCTCTAGGTCCCTGCAAGGGGTTTGATGTATGTAGTGTACAGGTTAACCGCTCTAGGTCCCTGCAAGGGGTTTGATGTATGTAGCGTACAGGTTAACCGCTCTAGGTCCTGCAAGGGGTTTGATGTATGTAGTGTACAGGTTAACCATTCTAGGTCCCTGCAAGGGTTTGATGTATGTAGTGTACAGGTTAACCGCTCTTGGTCCCTGCAAGGGGTTTGATGTATGTAGTGTACAGGTTAACCGCTCTAGGTCTCTGCAAGGGGTTTGATGTATGTAGTGTACAGGTTAACCGCTCTAGGTCCCTGCAAGGGGTTTGATGTATGTAGTGTACAGGTTAACCGCTCTAGGTCTCTGCAAGGGGTTTGATGTATGTAGTGTACAGGTTAACCGCTCTAGGTCCCTGCAAGGGGTTTGATGTATGTAGTGTACAGGTTAACCGCTCTAGGTCTCTGCAAGGGGTTTGATGTATGTAGTGTACAGGTTAACCGCTCTAGGTCCCTGCAAGGGGTTTGATGTATGTAGTGTACAGGTTAACCGCTCTAGGTCTCTGCAAGGGGTTTGATGTATGTAGTGTACAGGTTAACCGCTCTAGGTCCCTGCAAGGGGTTTGATGTATGTAGTGTACAGGTTAACCGCTCTAGGTCTCTGCAAGGGGTTTGATGTATGTAGTGTACAGGTTAACCGCTCTAGGTCCCTGCAAGGGGTTTGATGTATGTAGTGTACAGGTTAACCGCTCTAGGTCCCCGCAAGGTGTTTGATGTATGTAGTGTACAGGTTAACCACTCTAGGTCCCCGCAAGGGGTTTGATGTATGTAGTGTACAGGTTAACCACTCTAGGTCCCTGCAAGGGATTTGATGTATGTAGTGTACAGGTTAACCACTCTAGGTCCCCACAAGGGGTTTGATGTATGTAGTGTACAGGTTAACCACTCTAGGTCCCCACAAGGGGTTTGATGTATGTAGTGTACAGGTTAACCGCTCTAGGTCTCTGCAAGGGGTTTGATGTATGTAGCGTACAGGTTAACCGCTCTAGGTCCCTGCAAGGGGTTTGATGTATGTAGTGTACAGGTTAACCGCTCTAGGTCCCCGCAAGGTGTTTGATGTATGTAGTGTACAGGTTAACCATTCTAGGTCCCTGCAAGGGTTTGATGTATGTAGTGTACAGGTTAACCGCTCTTGGTCCCTGCAAGGGGTTTGATGTATGTAGTGTACAGGTTAATCGCTCTAGGTCCCTGCAAGGGGTTTGATGTATGCAGTGTACAGGTTAACCGCTCTAGGTCCCTGCAAGGGGTTTGATGTATGTAGTGTACAGGTTAACCGCTCTAGGTCCCTGCAAGGGTTTGATGTATGTAGTGTACAGGTTAACCGCTCTAGGTCTCTGCAAGGGGTTTGATGTATGTAGCGTACAGGTTAACCGCTCTAGGTCCCCGCAAGGGGTTTGATGTATGTAGTGTACAGGTTAACTGCTCTAGGTCCCCGCAAGGGGTTTGATGTATGTAGTGTACAGGTTAACTGCTCTAGATCCCCGCAAGGGGTTTGATGTATGTAGTGTACAGGTTAACCACTCTTGGTCCCCGCAAGGGGTTTGATGTATGTAGTGTACAGGTTAACCGCTCTTGGTCCCTGCAAGGGGTTTGATGTATGTAGTGTACAGGTTAACCGCTCTTGGTCCCTGCAAGGGGTTTGATGTATGTAGTGTACAGGTTAACCGCTCTAGGTCCCTGCAAGGGGTTTGATGTATGTAGTGTACAGGTTAACCGCTCTAGGTCCCTGCAAGGGGTTTGATGTATGTAGTGTACAGGTTAACCACTCTAGGTCCCTGCAAGGGGTTTGATGTATGTAGTGTACAGGTTAACCGCTCTTGGTCCCTGCAAGGGGTTTGATGTATGTAGTGTACAGGTTAACCGCTCTAGGTCCCTGCAAGGGGTTTGATGTATGTAGTGTACAGGTTAACGGCGCTAGGTCCCTGCAAGGGGTTTGATGTATGTAGCGTACAGGTTAACCGCTCTAGGTCCCTGCAAGGGGTTTGATGTATGTAGTGTACAGGTTAACCGCTCTAGGTCCCTGCAAGGGGTTTGATGTATGTAGTGTACAGGTTAACCGCTCTAGGTCCCTGCAAGGGGTTTGATGTATGTAGTGTACAGGTTAACGGCGCTATATCCCTGCAAGGGGTTTGATGTATGTAGCGTACAGGTTAACCGCTCTAGGTCCCTGCAAGGGGTTTGATGTATGTAGTGTACAGGTTAACCGCTCTAGGTCCCCGCAAGGGGTTTGATGTATGTAGTGTACAGGTTAACCACTCTAGGTCCCCGCAAGGGGTTTGATGTATGTAGTGTACAGGTTAACCACTCTAGGTCCCCGCAAGGGGTTTGATGTATGTAGTGTACAGGTTAACCGCTCTAGGTCCCTGCAAGGGGTTTGATGTATGTAGCGTACAGGTTAACCGCTCTAGGTCCCTGCAAGGGGTTTGATGTATGTAGTGTACAGGTTAACCGCTCTAAACCGGGTTTGATGTATGTAGTGTACAGGTTAACCGCTCTTGGTCCCTGCAAGGGGTTTGATGTATGTAGTGTACAGGTTAACCGCTCTAGGTCCCTGCAAGGGGTTTGATGTATGTAGTGTACAGGTTAACCACTCTAGGTCCCTGCAAGGGGTTTGATGTATGTAGTGTACAGGTTAACCGCTCTAGGTCCCTGCAAGGGGTTTGATGTATGTAGTGTACAGGTTAACCGCTCTAGGTCCCTGCAAGGGGTTTGATGTATGTAGTGTACAGGTTAACCGCTCTAGGTCCCTGCAAGGGTTTGATGTATGAGTGTACAGGTTAACCGGGTTTGATGTATGTAGTGTACAGGTTAACCGCTCTAGGTCCCTGCAAGGGGTTTGATGTATGTAGTGTACAGGTTAACCGCTCTTGGTCCCTGCAAGGGGTTTGATGTATGTAGTGTACAGGTTAATCGCTCTAGGTCCCTGCAAGGGGTTTGATGTATGCAGTGTACAGGTTAACCGCTCTAGGTCCCTGCAAGGGGTTTGATGTATGTAGTGTACAGGTTAACCGCTCTAGGTCCCTGCAAGGGTTTGATGTATGTAGTGTACAGGTTAACCGCTCTAGGTCTCTGCAAGGGGTTTGATGTATGTAGCGTACAGGTTAACCGCTCTAGGTCCCCGCAAGGGGTTTGATGTATGTAGTGTACAGGTTAACTGCTCTAGGTCCCCGCAAGGGGTTTGATGTATGTAGTGTACAGGTTAACTGCTCTAGATCCCCGCAAGGGGTTTGATGTATGTAGTGTACAGGTTAACCACTCTAGGTCCCCGCAAGGGGTTTGATGTATGTAGTGTACAGGTTAACCACTCTAGGTCCCCGCAAGGGGTTTGATGTATGTAGTGTACAGGTTAACCGCTCTAGGTCCCTGCAAGGGGTTTGATGTATGTAGTGTACAGGTTAACCGCTCTTGGTCCCTGCAAGGGGTTTGATGTATGTAGTGTACAGGTTAACCGCTCTAGGTCCCTGCAAGGGGTTTGATGTATGTAGTGTACAGGTTAACCGCTCTAGGTCCCTGCAAGGGGTTTGATGTATGTAGTGTACAGGTTAACCACTCTAGGTCCCTGCAAGGGGTTTGATGTATGTAGTGTACAGGTTAACCGCTCTTGGTCCCTGCAAGGGGTTTGATGTATGTAGTGTACAGGTTAACCGCTCTAGGTCCCTGCAAGGGGTTTGATGTATGTAGTGTACAGGTTAACCGCTCTAGGTCCCTGCAAGGGGTTTGATGTATGTAGTGTACAGGTTAACCGCTCTAGGTCCCTGCAAGGGGTTTGATGTATGTAGTGTACAGGTTAACCGCTCTAGGTCCCTGCAAGGGGTTTGATGTATGTAGTGTACAGGTTAACCCTCTAGGTCCTGCAAGGGAAACCCCCAACAGGTTAACCGCTCTACCCGCAAGGGTTTGATGTATGTAGTTCAGTTAACCCTCTAGGTCCGCAAGGGTTTGTATGTAGTGTACAGGTTAACCACTCTAGGTCCCTGCAAGGGGTTTGATGTATGTAGTGTACAGGTTAACCGCTCTAGGTCCCTGCAAGGGGTTTGATGTATGTAGTGTACAGGTTAACCGCTCTAGGTCCCGCAAGGGGTTTGATGTATGTAGTGTACAGGTTAACCCCTATCTCTGCAAGGGGTTTGATGTATGTAGCGTACAGGTTAACCGCTCTAGGTCCCTGCAAGGGGTTTGATGTATGTAGTGTACAGGTTAACCGCTCTAGGTCCCCGCAAGGGGTTTGATGTATGTAGTGTACAGGTTAACCACTCTAGGTCCCCGCAAGGGGTTTGATGTATGTAGTGTACAGGTTAACCACTCTTGGTCCCTGCAATGGGTTTGATGTATGTAGTGTACAGATTAACCGCTCTTGGTCCCTGCACGGGGTTTGATGTATGTAGTGTACAGGTTAACCGCTCTAGGTCCCTGCAAGGGGTTTGATGTATGTAGTGTACAGGTTAACCACTCTAGGTCCCTGCAAGGGGTTTGATGTATGTAGTGTACAGGTTAACCACTCTAGGTCCCTGCAAGGGGTTTGATGTATGTAGTGTACAGGTTAACCGCTCTTGGTCCCTGCAAGGGGTTTGATGTATGTAGTGTACAGGTTAACCGCTCTAGGTCCCTGCAAGGGGTTTGATGTATGTAGTGTACAGGTTAACCGCTCTAGGTCCCTGCAAGGGGTTTGACAATAATCATAAAGGATCATACATACATCTTATGTTCTAGGATTAAAGTTGAGTTTTTGTAAACCAGTCCGAGATTTGGTCACACTCGACACAATTTGACTTCAATGACCCTGTAATTTTATTAGCCAATTTTGGCATATTTTAGCCGTTGGCGATTGCCAGCGCGGGCCCTGGCCAGGATATCAATGGATAAAGCTTGCACATTTATTAAAGGAATGAATGTTAATAGTTTCCATTGGGGTATGAACTACTTCGGGTGTAGTTAATGTGTGTGGAAGCTGAAGGCATCCACGCCAACATCAAACATGCCCAATGTAGTTCATATCCGATGGAAACTACTAACCCGCGTTTCATTAGTTATATTTGTTTTAATTTAATATTCATTTAACCAAACACAAAAGAAAAATATAGCGCAATTTGCATTTAAAATGTATTTGGTCTAGATTTGTGGTTTGTCGTGTGTCAGATCTGGTAAACAGATCATCCTTAGAACAGTCTATACTGAAAGATGTTTACTACAATTCTTTGTTCATGAATGTTGCCAAGTTTGGTAGGTAGCATACTCATAACAACCTTGGGTACAAAACTAGATCAGTATGTCTTCCCGTGTTTTCTTTTCTATAAGATATAGATAGTTTATGTTTCTAGACGGTTATTGGGCATCTGGAAGGAACCGGTTTACCTTTCTTTCAGGCAATATATGTAGCAAGATGGGTGGGATATCGTGATAGCGCATTTAATTTATACAAATTTATATTAGCTCGATTGCGAAACAAGTTATTACAACTTATATTAATCACTCTCGAGACCTCATTCCTGATGGAATCCATTGCCACGAGGGAGAGAGAAGAGGCAACATGGAATTTAAATGCCTTGCCTAAGGGCACAATCGTAATGGCTCCAGCGGGGCTCAAACTCCAGACCTTTCGCACCTGAAGCGAACACGCATCCACTGCGCTATTACGACGTCCACAGGTGCGAAAAAATATAATTTCCACCTTGCCTCTTTTCTCTCCCTCGTGATTCCATCAGGAATGAGGTGTCAAGAGTGATTAATATAAGTTGTAGGAACTTGTTTCGCAATCGAGCTAAAATAAATCTGTATGAACTAAGATGGGTTGGACATGATATATTTTACATCTGGTGTGTAAAGGATTGCAATTTATATTTATGTGGACAAGGAGACGTCGATCTACTAGGGAGAATGTGTTGTAATTGTTACTAATGATGTGTTTGATTATTAGATTACCAAGAGTTGGTATGTCAGCTGATGGCAGTACGTTAGTTGGTTGGCACCCTGAGCCTGAACATCCGTACGAACATACCCAGGTACGTTGTCACAAATGTACTACATAGAATATATGCACAAACATACACGTGTACTTGTCACAAATGTACTACACAGAATATATGCACAAACATACACGTGTACTTGTCAGAAATGTATTACACAGAATATATGTACAAACATACACATGCACATTGTCAAACATACACATGCACGTTGTCAGAAATATATGCACAAACATACACATGCACATTGTCAGAAATATATGCACAAACATACACATGCACATTGTCAGAAATATATGCACAAACATACACATGCACATTGTCAGAAATATATGCACAAACATACTATATAGGATACATGTATACACTGACACTCGGGTACGTTGTCAGACATATACTACACAGACTATATGTACAAACATACACGTGTATGTTGTCACAATTATGCTACACAGACTATTGTTATGAGATGGCGTGTGGGCTGACTGGGGCTCATACTGTGGTACGACTGCTCTGTCTGCTCACTATCATTATACGTAGTACTTGTATGTATGTTGATGGTGTTGACCCCGCAATGTGTATTTGTGGACAAGACAGCTCTAGAACTATTGACAACATAATTTAATATTTTTTAATATTTTCCAGTAATAAAATCGTGTTATGAATATACATGGTAGAAATAAAATACCACAGTGAAATATCCGTAGATCTAGACTAATCTATTTAGTCACGGCGAATGAAAATTATACAAGTTGTCAGTAGATGTACCAAAAACAATGAAGACACTTTTATTATTACGTAAATAATTTATCTAGAGGTAGAAGTATTACCAAATATTTTAGCCAAATTTACCAAAGAAAGATTACAAACTAGACTAGACTGTTGTGAATTTATCATGTCCATTGTGTTTTGTGGCCCCAAGACTAGACTGTTGTGAATTTATCATGTCCATTGTGTTTTGTGGCCCCAAGACTAGACTGTTGTGAATTTATCATGTCCGTTGTGTTTTGTGGCCCCAAGAATAGAATGTTGTGAATTTATCATGCCCATTGTGTTTTGTGGCCCCAAGACTAGACTGTTGTGAATTTATCATGTCCGTTGTGTGTTTTGCAGCCTATCGAGTATGATATGAAGGAAGCTGGGGAAGGTACCGTGCTGAAGGATGAATTTGTGAGAAATTATGTAACCCGGTACCGGCCTGCGGGTCCAACTATCCCGGAGCTGTCGGCCATCACGTTTACCACCAAACACCAGTGGCTTCCAAAGTAACCTATTACTCTCACTCGTAAAACTTTCGTTAACGTTTTTTTGCATCTACTGTGAGAGATTTCCTATTCTGGCAGACAAGAATGTGTTTACTATAGGTATGGATCAGTTCCGGTTAGATCCAATAAGGGCACACCAGGCAAGCAGCTCACACAAAGCTTGTGCCACTCAGTACTTTCATCACGAAGATGATACAAGTTCACAGACCAGGACTGTATACTAGAAAGTCACCAATATTGATATAACATGCATATAATGAATGGTCCTGTCCACCTTTAATAAGCGTCTGCCTGTCCACTTTAAATCAGGGCTTGTCCATTTTAAATTGGGGCGCCTGTCCGTTTTCAGAGGGGACAAGCCCTTTGTCTGTCTGTTAAAAATATTTTCCGTGAGCACTGAAAAGCACCCAATGATTTTTTCCTTCAAAAGGAGGAAAAATATAACAACAGTCAGATTTCGAAGGGACGGTAGATGTTCATTTATCATGGGTCAGGGTTGTTCTTAGTTCCCTTGAGCAGACTGTGACTCGGGTTAGGTATTGTGTGTTCATCCATCGGTCTGTCAACATTTGCATTGTGAACTAAAGCGTGGTTCCATTTCCATCAAACAAAACTATTGAATTTAATTCATGAATATTGTTGCAAACACTAGCTATTCTTAATTTGAGCAGATCTTTGTTCAAACTTGACCACAAGTCACATTTGATGAAAGGTTTGTTCCTTTTAATAATCGGTAATTTACGTCGATAAACTAAGCAGCAACAAAAGAGGATTTGAAACCTGTAGTGTGCTTTTCAAATTTGCATTTCATTGCATCACACAATGTAGATCCAATCCGCCTCCGTGGTCGAGTGGTTAAGGTCGCTGACTTGTATACCACTGTAACCTATCATCACTGATGGTCACGGGTTCGAGCCCCGCTCAGGCCGTGTCTCATTTAAATGAAAAAGTTGGCAGTTTCTTACGGAGGTTGGTGCACCCAAGTACTGGTTAACCGCTGGAGCCTGCCCAAGAAAGGTGTTGTTAGGTAAACTGCCCGCCGGCGATATAGCCCGAAATGGTGCTGATGCAGGCGTAAAACCCGAAATATAACATAACAATGTAGATCAGATCCAACATGTTCGTCTAATTGTTTGTAATATAATGTTGGCTGTCTGATTAGCACAGTGTTGTCGTGTTTGCAAATGCAACCCAACCCATGTTTGATCCTCAGACCGGGAAGTATGCGAGATGGTACGGTGGTCGCCAGATCGGACATGTGGGTTTTCTCTGGTGTCCTCCCACACAAATGACCACATATACGCTTTCATCCGCGCCAATGAGAGTTATTAATAGAGGTTGTTAAAGCTTGTTTCACAATCGTTGTTAAACGAATATAAAGTTTATATTTTATTTTATTATATACTTTTACAGGCCTGAAAGGAAATACAGAAAGAGAAATCCGCCCAAAGATAGAGACTCGATCTAGGAAATAGTGTTTCTGATGTGTTAGCATTCGTACAGAATATTATGTAATAAATTCTATAATCTACAGTATTTTTGTACAGTGGTATTCTAGACCCAGTGACATTACTATGTAGGATATAAATATCGGTATTACCGTAAATACCGTTTTATGGTGTAAGAGAACTAGCTAGATTAACAACAATTGTATTTAAATTTACTTATACAGCAAGTTGTCTCCCTTAATGTAGCATTTACAAGCTTGAAAGGTGTAATTTATAGTAATGAACCTGGCATTTCCCCTTGGCTTTGTATGTACATTTACAGCTGTGAAATAACCATGAAACAAGTCTGTAGATTTCGTACTTGCATGCAAATGTTGTTCTTGACTTTCTCTGAACTTTTCTCCATTTTTTAACAATTTTAACTCTTTCAGCGCTGAATAATTTCAGAACATGTGCAACCAACATGGATCCAGATCAGCCGCGGCGTAACACCGCATCTGATCATGATCTATGTTGTTTGCTATTAGCTTCATCTCCACTGTCTGAAGAGCAAACAGCCTGATCAGTCCACAGGGATTCGGCACGTTTGGGGGTACTAGTATTTTATTTTATTGATAATGTTATTCACAGTTAAAACTCTCCCGTCGAAGATTTTTTGTTGTTGCTGACAGAACCCGTGTCCTAGTATGGAAATGTGACCTGCTATGGCCAATGTCTGTGGCAATTGTTTGCAAAGTATACATGCATGCAGCTTAAAGTTGTGTTTTATTTGAAGAACAATATAAAGACTCGGGATAGGCGTTATATTTGGACAGATTTGTACAAAATTGTTTCAGATAGGGCCATTTTACTGATCGATGCGAAATCTGACATCCCACAGAGTAGAATCCCTGTACTTAAATATATATACTAGTACCCCCAAACGTGCCGAATCCCTGTGGATCAGTCGGCACGTTCTGTTCTGTCTGATCGGGTTCTCTGCTTTTTGTAATGTCAGTTTTATGTGACACTGGCGATGAAAGAGTTAAAGGAATTGGTGCCTGCAGCTGATAGTGATAGTTTACTGTGACCAATAGACATAGATAGTATAGTATTCATTTCCAGGTACCGACTCGGATTCTAGCATATGATGCAATTCGTTGTGTTCGACACTGTAGTTTCATTTCTTCAGTCGTTTGTGTCACAGGAACATGAAACGATTGTCCGTGCTCAGATAAGATTATTACTATGTCCACTGAGGGTGAGGAAGCTATCAGCTATTGCAGAAGGTTTTAGCCAGGTACCCCTCCATGCATGAAATACTGCTCAGAGGGGCACCCAGGGTATTCCCCCACAAATAATAGCTGGAGAGTAGACTATAAATCCCACAAAATAAACGATTACTACGTCACTTTTGTTGAAAGGAGAGATTCAATGAACCTTGTTCTGTGTGGAAGTCGTGATAGCGCAGCGGATGCGCGTTCGCTTCATGTGCGAAAGGTCCGGAGTTCGAGCCCCGCTGGAGCCGTTACGATTGTGCCCTTAGGCAAGGCATTTAAATTCCACGTTGCGTCTTCTCTCCCTCGTGGCGATGGATTCCATCAAGAATGAGGTCTCGAGAGTGATTAATATAAGTTGTAAGAACTTGTTTTGCAATCAAACTAAAATAAATTTGTATAAACTAAATGAATCATGTACAATCCACGGTGTAGCATCCGTGGTCCAGTGGTAGATCGTCGGATTTGGAATCGACCGGTCCGGGTTTGATACTCAGTCATGCCACGTATGTAGTGTCATTGAGCAAGGCACCTCACACACATTGCATAGTAGGCCTACTGGTTAACCGCTATGGTCAGCTAAGCCTGCCCAGGAAACCATGTCTAGGTCCCCGCAAGCGGTTTGACATTAATGGAACATGCATACAGTCAAACAGAAATTGTGGTAGCATGTTCGCTTTAGGTGCGTCATGCTGTAGCTGTAATGATTGTGCCTTTAGGCAAGGCAACATTGCCTCTCCCTCATGGACATGGGATTCCATCATGAATGAGGTCTCGAGAGTGATCAATACAAGTTGGTAGGAACTTGTTTCAATTGACCTTTCTGCCGATTTTGATTGACAGCTGGCGTTAGCCAATCGCATCGCACCATTCGCGCACACCCCCGGCAACGGTTTATCGCCGCCATCTTGTTAGACAAACAATGCATATTAGACAAACTAGTAACGAGTAGACAAATTTGAAAAGGCGTGAATTTGATCGAAAATACGGGTTTTAAATTGTTTTAATGATGTTGAAAATGTGTAGCTTTGGTGTGTGGGTTAGTTATAGTACAAAATTATTCGATATCCTGGTGATCGACGTTAAATTCAACCCATTTCAAAATCCTTGGACAAATCTAAAAGTGTGTATATGAACCACAAAATACCAGACAGCTGCTTTAAAAACAATGCATCTATAAAAACACCGACTGACCCCATATAGTCATTCTTTTATCGCAAACACAGCAATCAAATTTAAGCGTGTCACACTGTTTATTGGGAGTAATCAACAACTTACTGACTACCGGTACATCACAGAGACCGCCGACATAATATCCCGATAGGGGCCTACTGCTATTATCAAGATCAAAGTATTGCACATCGGAATTTAGCACTGATTGTGCTAATAATTGGTCAATTATAAAATGTGTGCACACAATTATAGTATTGATTACTACACCGAGTCATTGTTTTATCGTTCTGTCAGACAAACGAGTTATTTAGTAAAATTTTAATCAAATCTGATAACGAGTGATCGTGATCTGAAATTATTTTTTGAAAAATAATTACAAATTAATTAATGCTGTCTGTCATTGACAATGGTGAAAAGATGTAGTTACGGGCTGTTTTATTAATTTATGCTGTGTGACAGTGATAGTAGATATCCAGATCGATTGATAGGTGATGTTTAATTCGTGCCATTTCCAAAACCTAAGACAAATCTTGAAAAATGTCTAAGGTGGATTAAGTTGTGTGGACGACCAAACGCCCAACTGAATACATCCAAAATTAATGCAAACATATATATTTGCACACAAGTAAGTTGAAATTAATTTATTTATGCATAATAAAATATTTCGAAAAAATATATTCTGCATTTATAGATTTACTGTTCACAAGAGATATGCGAGTATAATGGTGATTAAAATTATACATGTGGTTCATACATATTGTCGTGGCTGGTGGACTAGGGATCAGATAGTAGTAATAGTACTCATGCATGTGCAGAGCTGTGGGATTCCCATATTAGCTCAGTGAACGTACTGGTGTTCAGTTTTTGGGCCTAATGTTCGAGTCTTCTAGGAGGCATAGGGTCGAGTCTCTCAAGACGGTGGCATATTTCATTTCTTTTAATGTCAAAGTTGACATGATGTGGTTGTTCACTCTTCCGTTGACTGCGAAAGCATTTTCCACGAACACTTAACACGTCCTCACCCGTTAAATATATCTGTACATTAGAGAAATAACCTTCACTGAAGGCTTGCTTTCAACAAGATATTAATATCTGGGTAAAATAAAACCGAGAAATTCGACGGAATTTGATCTAGATCAACTCGATGCAGGTCTGCGTTAGACGCCATTTTGTTAGATAGCTTGTCTCGCGTGGTTACAGCGAGCACCTGTAACTATGGGGGGCGTGCCTAAGTAGCGTTTGCAGAAAGATCAGAGCTAACATAAATTTGTATAAACTAATCAAACAGATATCACATAAAACAAACTCAGTTGCAGGTTTTTGTTTTTCTGAGGAGAAAAAAATGCGATCAAATCTGACGGCATTACAATGTAATAGCAGGCATTGCAATGTTATAGCAGGCATTACAATGTAATAGCAGGCATTACAATGTAATAGCAGGCATTACAATGTTATAGCAGGCATTACAATGTTATAGCAGGCATTACAATGTTATAGCAGGCAT
The DNA here is from genome assembly GCA_014843695.1 of Archivesica marissinica. Classification (NCBI taxonomy): domain Eukaryota; kingdom Metazoa; phylum Mollusca; class Bivalvia; order Venerida; family Vesicomyidae; genus Archivesica; species Archivesica marissinica. Next base: position 57,901,983 of record CM026398.1, on the reverse strand, counting down.
TACAATGTTATAGCAGGCATTGCAATGTTATAGCAGGCATTGCAATGTTATAGCAGGCATTACAATGTTATAGCAGGCATTACAATGTTATAGCAGGCATTACAATGTTATAGCAGGCATTGCAATGTTATAGCAGGCATTACAATGTAATAGCAGGCATTACAATGTAGCCAGACAGAATTACAATGTTATAGCAGGCATTGTAATGTAGTAGCAGGCATTACTATGTAGTAGAATGCATTACTATGTAGCCAGACAGAAACATACAGTGTTATAGCAGGCATTACTATGTAGCCAGACAGAATTACAATGTTATAGCAGGCATTGCAATGTAGCCAGACAGAATTACAATGTTATAGCAGGCATTGCAATGTAGTAGCAGGCATTGCAATGTAGCCAGACAGAATTACAATGTTATAGCAGGCATTGCAATGTAGTAGCAGGCATTACTATGTAGTAGAATGCATTACTATGTAGCCAGACAGAAACATACAGTGTTATAGCAGGCATTACTATGTAGCCAGACAGAATTACAATGTTATAGCAGGCATTGCAATGTAGCCAGACAGAATTACAATGTTATAGCAGGCATTGCAATGTAGTAGCAGGCATTACTATGTAGTAGAATGCATTACTATGTAGCCAGACAGAAACATACAGTGTTATAGCAGGCATTACTATGTAGCCAGACAGAATTACAATGTTATAGCAGGTATTGCAATGTAGTAGCAGGCATTACTATGTAGTAGAATGCATTACTATGTAGCCAGACAGAATTACAATGTTATAGCAGGCATTACAATGTAGTAGCAGGCATTACAATGTAGTAGAATGCATTACTATGTAGCCAGACAGAAACATACAGTGTTATAGCAGGCATTACTATGTAGCCAGACAGAAACATACAGTGTTATAGCAGGCATTACAATGTAGCCAGACAGAAACATACAGTGTTATAGCAGGCATTACAATGTAGCCAGACAGAAACATACAGTGTTATAGCAGGCATTACAATGTAGCCAGACAGAAACATAGTGTTATAGCAGGCATTACAATGTAGTAGAAGGCATTACTATGTAGCCAGACAGAAACATACAGTGTTATAGCAGGCATTACAATGTAGTAGAAGGCATTACTATGTAGCCAGACAGAAACATACAGTGTTATAGCAGGCATTGCAATGTAGTCAGACAGAAACATACAGTGTTATAGCAGGCATTGCAATGTAGCCAGACAGAAACATACAGTGTTATAGCAGGCATTGCAATGTAGCCAGACAGAAACATACAGTGTTATAGCAGGCATTACAATGTAGCCAGACAGAAACATACAGTGTTATAGCAGGCATTACAATGTAGCCAGACAGAAACATACAGTGTTATAGCAGGCATTACAATGTAGCCAGACAGAAACATAGTGTTATAGCAGGCATTACAATGTAGTAGAAGGCATTACTATGTAGCCAGACAGAAACATACAGTGTTATAGCAGGCATTACAATGTAGTAGAAGGCATTACTATGTAGCCAGACAGAAACATACAGTGTTATAGCAGGCATTACAATGTTATAGCAGGCATTGCAATGTAGCCAGACAGAAACATACAGTGTTATAGCAGGCATTACAATGTAGCCAGACAGAAACATACAGTGTTATAGCAGGCATTACAATGTAGCCAGACAGAAACATACAGTGTTATAGCAGGCATTACAATGTAGCCAGACAGAATTACAATGTAGCCAGACAGAATTACAATGTTATAGCAGGCATTACAATGTAGTAGAAGGCATTACTATGTAGTAGAATGCATTACTATGTAGCCAGACAGAATTACAATGTTATAGCAATGTAGCCAGACAGAATCACAATGTTATAGCAGGCATTACTATGTAGCCAGACAGAATTACAATGTTATAGCAGGCATTGCAATGTAGCCAGACAGAATTACAGTGTTATAGCAGGCATTGCAATGTAGCCAGACAGAATTACAGTGTTATAGCAGGCATTGCTATGTAGCCAGACAGAATTGCAAAAAAGAACTCATTTAAAACCATATTTTATTTTCAGTCATTCAGTACTACAATATGGGCAAATTATAACAAAATACTTAACATAAGCATTCACAGACAAACATAAGCATTCACGGACAAACATAAGCATTCACGGACAAACATAAGCATTCACGGACAAACATAAGCATTCACGGACAAACATAAGCATTCACGGACAAACATAAGCATTCACAGACAAACATAAGCATTCACGGACAAACATAAGCATTCACGGACAAACATAAGCATTCACGGACAAACATAAGCATTCACGGACAAACATAAGCATTCACGGACACACATAAGCATTCACGGACAAACATAAGCATTCACGGACAAACATAAGCATTCACGGACAAACATAAGCATTCACGGACAAACATAAGCATTCACGGACAAACATAAGCATTCACGGACAAACATAAGCATTCACGGACAAACATAAGCATTCACGGACAAACATAAGCATTCACGGACAAACATAAGCATTCACGGACAAACATAAGCATTCACGGACAAACATAAGCATTCACGGACAAACATAAGCATTCACGGACAAACATAAGCATTCACGGACAAACATAAGCATTCACGGACACACATAAGCATTCACGGACAAGCATAAGCATTCACGGACAAGCATAAGCATTCACGGACAAGCATAAGCATTCACGGACAAACATAAGCATTCACGGACAAACATAAGCATTCACGGACAAACATAAGCATTCACGGACAAACATAAGCATTCACGGACAAACATAAGCATTCACGGACAAACATAAGCATTCACGGACAAACATAAGCATTCACGGACAAACATAAGCATTCACGGACAAACATAAGCATTCACGGACAAACATAAGCATTCACAGACAAACATAAGCATTCACAGACAAACATTCACAGACAAACATAAGCATTCACAGACAAACAAGCATTCACAGACAAACATTCACAGACAAACATAAGCATTCACAGACAAACATAAGCATTCACAGACAAACATTCACAGACAAACATTCACAGACAAACATTCACAGACAAACATAAACATTCACAGACAATTTGAAAACAATCATCTTGGAGCAAAACAAATTAGGTTGAAGTCGGAATATTTTACGGAAATTAATCATTCTATAAGTTATGTCATTGAGTTGATACTAGGAATTCAGTTTCTTGTGATCTAATCTGTCTGATGGATTCACCAAGTTTGCAGTTTAGTTGCGGTCCGCGAATGATTTAATTCTTTGTGTAGTTAGTTTATACAAATTGATTTTAGCTCGATTGCGAAACAAGTTCTTATAACTTATATTAATCACTCTCGAGACCTCATTCCTGATGGAATCCATCGGCGAGAGAAGAGGCGACGTGGAATTTATTTAAATGCCTTGCCTAAGGGCACAATCGTAACGGCTCCAGCGGGGCTCGAACTCCAGGCCTTTCGCACATGAAGTGAACGCGCTACCATTGCGCTATCATGACTTCCACATTTGCGTAGATGCATTATAGAAGACATTTTAAGTCGTGATAGTGTAGTGGTTGCATGGTCGCTTCAGGAGTTAGAGGCCAAGAGTTTGTGTCCAGTGTAACGCTGCTTCTGATCAGGATCTATGCTGTTTGCTATATTCAGACAAGTGTGTTAGTTCCATTATCTGAATAGCAAACAGCATAGAGCCAGATCAGACGGCAGAATATGCTGTTTGCAAAAACGACTTTAGTTGTGATTGACAGATTAATGGTTAACACAAATCCTGTAGACGTATATATTTAATGCATATATACAATTTACCGATAGAGTACATGATTGTATATACAAAAATTTACATATCTGTTCAATATGTACATTGTACATAATAAATTTGAACTATTAAAGATCACTAGACATGACATACAGGTGTATATATACAAAACCTCTGGCATATCCACATACACTCGACATAATTCCTAATCTTGTGTTTATAATATTAACCCATTTCATTCTGGATACCGTTCAAACAGTATTTGCAAAGAACATAGAGCCAGATCAGCCGCCATGGAACGTGCCGTCTGATCAGGCTCTATGCTATTCAGATGATCTTGCTAAGACATTTGGCTATGTAGCAAACAACATAGATCCTGATCAGCATGCAGCGTCACGCTGCGGCTGATCTGGATCTATGTTGTTTGCAAAAGTCTTTAAATGTATCCAAAATGAAATGGGTTAATATTTGGAGCCAACTAATAAACATTTTTTGTACGACTAATGTACATATGAGCTTTCATTCAGTATGAAAATATCAACTTTTGCAATTAGTTTGAACCTAATATCTATATTGACTGCATGGAGTATAACTAATTGCAGAATATCGCCAAGCTTGGTTGGAATGTATATAGTTCCAGCGGCGTTCTCTACCATTCTAGAATTAAGATGAGTGTTAGTACAGCATGACTCCTGTACCGACTCTATATATTTTGGTGCTTGTAGCCTAATCTATGGCTGGGCTGAGCATTCAAATAATATTATACATCAAACATATTCATACATTTACGAATATGAGATGTGAGACGGTATAGAGTGACTCCTGTACTGACCCTATACATTTTGGTGCTTGTAGCCTAATCTATGGCCGGGCTCAGCATTCAAATCGTATTATTAACACACACAACTTAATCACCTTAGTTTATAATTTATGAGTGTTAACTAAACTTCTTAGTAAGCTCGCCCATATGGTTCGCCGGCGGCGAGGGTAAATAAGCTCAATCATCATCTACCATTCTAGGGTCATGTCACCTAATTCAAGTAGGTCAGGTGAGCGATTTTAAGACTCCAGGACTTAGTTAAATTTAAGTTTATTGAACGTCGCTACCGGTTGCCCATTTGAGCGACCGACAGTTTGCCTAACAACACATTGCGATTACCAGCGATTAACCAGTACTTTATGCACAAACCTCCGTAAGAAACTGCCAACTTTTTGAAATTTTCATACAAAATGAAACGGAAATATTTTCGTATTGTCATTTAATGCATTTTATTCCAGATTATACAGCAACTCATTGCAGAAAAATCTGTTATAAAATGTATCAAATAAGATATGAATATTGATATTATATGGTTTATTAGTTTGCTCCAAATACTGTAAAAGAAAATGGGTGACCGATTAGGAATTTTGTTGAGTGTATATAAAGTAATTGAGGATAAGATCATTTAAATAATCATACAGTCACACTTACATACATAGCACGCTGCAAACCAATACAACACGTCTTTTATCGTAAACGGGAACAAGAAAATTGACTGAAGCAAGTTAACCCATTCAACCCCAAGTAACTGACATGGACTGGTGCGTGATATTTTCAGACCAATAAATTAATAAGAAAATTACCTTTGGACCAGTTCATTTATCAAAATGGGTAATTTTATCTAAAAATAGTAATAATTATTACTGGCAAAAAAGTGCAGATCCTGATGAGACGGCTCGTCATGAGCCGGCTCATCTGGATCTACACTTTTCATAAGCCTATTTAGAGGCCTGTGGAGTTGAAAGGGTTAAGCAACCAACGAGAAGTTGCGTAGTTTCCAGTGATTTTCATTTTATGGTAAAAGACAATTTTATATTGGTTTTAATAGTGTCATAAGAATTGACATGATGGCACAAGTATTGTGTAAAATTAACTAAATAGTTCTTGAACATGTAACCCGCTCATTCTAGGTCATAATGTTTGGGAGAAGTGTGACAGCGCGCGACTGCACCCTTAAATTGTGTAATGTAATACATTTCAACAAAATTAGGGCCAAAAGTCACAATTTGACCGCGACTGCACCCGTAAATTATGTTATTTAATACATTTTCAACAAACTAGGACCAAAAGTCACAATTTGACCATTTTGAATAGGAGTGCTTTATAATGGGCCAGTGTATCTTACAGGACAATATTTTGCATGAAAATTGTAAAATAAATTATTTCGCCCCAGTCACCCTCTATAATGAGCCCTGTTGGACAATATTTTGTATGAAAATTAAAAAAAACATTTTTTAGGGGGCGAAGTCAGGATCCCTAGGGCGACTATTTCGCCCCCAGTCACCATATAGAATGAGCCCTGATGTAATACAGATAAAGGTGGAGAGTTGGAAAAATGAGTATATAATGTTCTACTGTATGCTAGTAAACTAACGCTAGTTCCAAAATATAAAAAACATAACAATACATATTTTAAACTCATGTTTATAATTAGCTGCCACAGAGATCTATTGTTCTATTGCTACTGAGAGTGACTTGGTAGCGCGTTCGCCTCAGGTGCGAATGGCCCGGAGTTTGCGCCCTGCTGGCGCCAATACAATTATGCCTTAGGCATTATCGTTGCTACCGGTTGCCCATATGAGCGTCGCCTCCTGATGAGATTAGTTATTATAGATTTTGGAGGATAGTGCAATGATACAGACAGAGATCCATTCTAGAGTCTCCTCTGGTTCTTTTATGTGCATGGCGTACAGCACCGACACGAGATCTCGGTTTAAAGTCCCATCTGAAAGACTTAATTTTATTAGGGTCAGACGGGGAATCGAACCTGCGATCCCTGGATTACCAGTCCAGCCTGTTACCACTGGACTACAGATCTGTCTGTCGGAGTCGTATAATAATACCATTCACTAATTAACCCATTCAACACCAAGTAACTGACATGGACTGGTCCATGATATTTTTAGACCAATAAATTAATAAGAAAATTACATTTGGACCAGTTCATTTATCAAAATGGGTAATTTTTGTCTTAAAATAGTAAAATTACTGGCAAAAAGTGCAGATCCTGATGAGACGGCTCGTCACGAGCCGGCTCATCTGGATCTACACTTTTTGTAAGCCTATTGAGAGGTCTGTGGTGTTCAAAGGGTTAAAGCCCCATAATATGTTTACGAGAAATTGTAAGGAGCGGATGATTAGATATTGTGATTACTGCCTTATATGTTCATTAATAAATTGTTACAGTAAAAAGTAAAATTTGGAAAATATGGCCACAAACGAACCTGCTTTTGGGAAATTACCATTTGTAAATTACCTCCCTTTATGGGTATTTTTTAACAAAATCACAATTAACTCTGTAAATGTTGCTTTACTAAAGTAAACAATAGGGTAAATGTGCATATGAATTATAGTATTATTTTTCCGACTGAAGAAAAAAACGCACAGAGACTTTAAAGAGAGACAATTGCAGAATTATGTTTGTCTATCACGAGGCCCTAAATGCCTCCAATCAAGACTCGCCTAACATAGAACTAGGCAAATATACAATATGACAATTACCGGGAGACATTTAAATATTCCAATGTAGTAACTAACTTGTGCTGTGACATCATAGGCTGTCACATCATTGCACATCAAATAATTCTCGATACTAGATCGACAGTCAAACCTGTGTTAAGCAGCCAGCTAAGGGAATCACAGAAAGTGGTTGCTTAGCACAGGCAGCTGCTTAATAGGTGAAATGTATAATAAAACAACATATTGGGAATCTGGAAACTGTCTGTTTAAGTTTAATACAGGTTGGCTGCTTAATAGATGTGACCACTAACACAGGTTTGACTTAGTTCAAAATTTGGTACCGGTATGTCAGTTATAACATTTCATATAACGATTGCAAAAATCATTCCGGGAAGTGTCAGACTAATACAGCCTCAGATTTGTAATAATAAATAAAATTGCACCGTTTAAAGCAGCATTACATCGTAATAAATGGTGTTTTGGGTAAAATATAAATACTAATGTGTGTGTGTTTACAAAAATCGAAATAGTCGTTCAGAGACGATAAAATTCCAATAAATATAAACCGTCGTATACGCGAATTTGTTTATCAACACACTAAATGTAAACACACACAGCGCGCATGCGTGAAACAACAGAGGATGTAGAAAACAATGTATATATTTTGAACATGAAAGACTATCTATCTATCTATCTTCCTCTAATGTCGAACCCCTCGCGGGGATGTAGAAATGTCCCTAAAAGACTTAGCTAACAAAGGTATGAATCAACATATCAAGTAATTTAATTAATAAAGACAACGTGGGAAAATGGGGACGATGCATTCAGAATGTAAACAAGCGCGGACGATGCGTTCTGGTTGTAAACAAGTGCGTGACCGACCGACTCGGAAAGTCCTACTTTCGGTTTCGAGTTTGTTTTATCGCAAGAAAACACTGTTTACCAAATGAACATAAGCATACACAGTATAATGTTAGATTGTGTAGCAACATTGCTACCCATACATAAACATTGAATTTTTCAAATATCTTTTATTTCATACGATGTAATGCTGCTTTAATACAAGCTTTGGTAAAATAAAAATCCATTAAACAAAACAAGGTAGTAAAATGGTACCCGGTATCGCTACACATCATTTTACACCAAAATATAAATGTAATTTACATGCAATATATTAACAACTTTGACACAAAATCTGTCCGATTAGCGCAGTGGTCAGCGCGCTCGCTTCTCACTAATGCAACCCGGGTTCGATCCTCGGACCGGGAAGCATGTGAGATGGTATGGTGGTCGCCAGATCGGACAAGTGGGGTTTCATTTACGCTTTCAACCACAGTGATTAATATAAGTTGTTAAAAACTTGCTTCGCAATCGTTGTAAAATAAATAAAGTTTAAACACAAAATCTATATTTAGCATCGTTACAGTTATAAATATGTTTGCTCAAACACTAAATATAAATATTCCTCACAGAAAAATATGACAAATTTCAAATAAGAAATGTGCACATGTCGTCTGAGTGACCCGTTAGGTACCATATAGTCTATAACAACAAGATGCCAGTTATTAAACAGACGTGTGCGTTGAACATTCGCCACATACGGTATCTCAGATCATCTTTCCATTGTTTTGAAACTAGGAACAAAATAAAGACGAGTTCTGTCTCGTAGACTGGTACATGCTGGACTGAATAGAATTCCTTTGTGTCACAGCCAAACCATCTAACATTGCCGTATTAGTATTAATTTCATGCAAGCAAACTAGAAGACGGTCAGACGGACAAAGCAGCAACTCTTAATCTCTTGAATATTTTCTGGGATAGTTGAAACAGCACTTATTCCAGGCACTATACAAGCGATACGTTTTATAACTAAAAATGTATTCTTCTAACTCTTATCTAAAAATCATAGTTCTATTTATAAAAACCAATGAAATGGCAGTGTATGCGAGTGTCGTGTAGTTGATCGCAACTATTTTAAAAAAGACTAACCTAGTCAAATTAAGAGTACTTATTTTTCAACAATGTTCAAGTACCGTTTATACTCTCCTATAAGACGCCCCCTACTTCGGTCCTGAAATCTGTGGTTTTGGCATGCACTCTCCTATAAGACGCCCCCTACTTCGGTCCTGAAATCTGTGGTTTTGGCATGCACTCGCCTATAAGACGACCCCCTACTTTGGTCCTGAAATCTGGTTTTGGCATGCACTTGCATATAAGACGGTCTCACCTATAAGACGACCCCCCCCATACTTCGGTCCTGAAATCTGTGTTTTTGGCATGCACTCACCTATAAGACGGTCTCGCCTATAAGACGACACCCCTACTTTGGTCCTGAAATCTGTGGTTTTGGCATGGACTCGCATATAAGACGACCCCCCTACTTTGGTCCTGAAATCTGTGGTTTTGGCATGCACTCACATATAAGACGAGTTCATAAAATGAACTCCAGACCAAGTATAAATTGCATGTTTAGCCAGTGAAAGTTGAAGAAATGTTCAGTGTCAGAATGCTTTTTTCTAAAACGTAATTATGGATACCATAACGATAAGTTTTTGTTTAAAATAGTGCTGGCAATGTACTTTATAAGGATGAAAAGAAAAGAACTTGTGTAATACTGGTTTGGTAACAAATACAACTGTATGATAGTAACTCTTTTGAAAATTCTTTATACAAATTTATTTGAGCTCAATTGCGAAACAAGTTCTTACAACTTATATCAATCACTCTCGAGACCTCATCTCTGATGGAATCCATCGCCACAAGGGAGAGAGAAGCGGCAACGTGGAATTTAAATGCCTTGCCTAAGGGCACAATCGTAACAGCTACAGATGGCGCAAACCCGTGGCCTTTTGCATCTGAAGCGAATGCACTACCACTGCGCTATCACGACTTCCACAAGCTGAAGAAGATGACTTAGCTTAAATTCTTCAATCTATTTGAAATGAATATAATATGAAACATTGAAATTTATGTTCTTCAAATGTGTCGCATACATGTCTTGTAACCCTTTGCCAGCTGAGTAAATAAAATCATATTTGCAAACACCATAGATCCAGATCAGCCACGCCATGGCGTAACACCGCATCAGGATCTATGTTGATTGCTATTCAAGCCAAATGTTTTAGCCCCACTATCTGAATATTAATCAACATAGAGCCTGCTGATCTGGCTCTATGCTATTTGCAAAAAGTTTTTTTTTTCTGCTGCTACGGATAATTGGATTAAATGGCGGTATTTAATCCTACAACTGATTAGCACAGATATTTCTGTACATCAGAATTCGATAATGCAGTGTTTTCTCACTGTGCGTTTCTTGCGGTTTTGATGCAATGAAATGGCCAGAGACGCAATGAGAATCATTGAATGCGTTTTTTCTGACGCAACAATATTTTGACAGCCGATTATATGGACCTTTCTGCAGGGATAAAATGTACAATATCCCGAGTACTTGTTCATTGACGAGACGCTTTTACTTGTTACAATTATGTACAACGAAAAGCGTTCAGATGATACAGATAAGTACGTCATATGTCGGGAAATGCCAACTACTGAAATAGGTTTAGTTTCCAAGCAGAATAATTCTGCTAATCTTGAAACCCCAGAATATGATTCGGCCCAGACAATTTCCAACCATGAAAGTACTGAAACACCTTCAGTTTAGTGATATGACTAATAGTCCCTACAAACGTAAAACTGTATCAAAACGCGAATTTAGTACGTAGTGGGTGCAATAAAATGCATAGTTAATCTTAGTGCACTTTCCAATTTCTCAAACCTGATTTTTTATGATTGGTAGGTAATAAGTTACACAGTATTTATTTATTCATAAGTACATGTAGACAACTACAGCAGAAGTACACGTAATTAACAGTAGTACATGCACACAAGATGACAACTTGTTTAACATCAGCACATACCAGATGTCTGATTGAATATCACTATAGACTGCTGGCTCCAATATTGGAGCAAATTTTTTCTGATTGGCGAATTTGCTGGCGCAAACTAAAATTGACCCAGAGGAAACCCTGGAGTACAAAAATGTAGCAAAGAAATAATATTATCAGAAAGCACTTTGTTGTGTATTACATATACAGACATGACATTAATCTATTCCTTTAACCCTTTGCATGCTGGTGGTAGATAAAATCACTTTGCAAACAGCCAGATCAGACGGCACATACCGTAATGTGCCGTCTGATCAGGCTGTTTGCTATTCGGATAGTGGAGCTAATACACTTGGCTGAATAGCAAACAACATAGATCCTGATCAGATGCAGCGTTACGCATCGGCTGATCTAGATCTATCTATGTTGTTTGCAAATGTGATTTTATTTACTCAGCAGGCAAAGGGTTAATATCCGTCGAGATATCTTAATCGTGAAACCTCACTAACAAGTTGTATTACCCATAATACATAGCACTATTGCATTAGTTATTGCTGCATGTTTATTGGTGGACGGTATAGACAGAGACACGTGTGAATAATCAAAAATTATTTAGAACACCAGATATAAGCTCAGAAAATAATCTGGCTCTTCTGTAGTCTAGAATTGTTTTAACCCTTTCCTGCATAGAGATTTAGGTTAATATACTATTATATCTCCATACAAACGACAGCCATTTAGCTATCATGCAGTGGATAAGTAGTCGCCATATCTATCCCACCTCCATAGATATTACAGGGACTTCATAGAGATTTAGGTAAATGCACTATTATATCTCCATACAAACGGCAGCCATTTAGCTATCATGCAGTGGATAAGTAGTCGCCATATCTATCCCAACTACATAGATATTACTGGGACTACATGAGATTCTGGCCTTTATTATGAACATTGGTTTGGCTCTACATTGTCAATGTATGTCGTATTGGTAATGGCGTCAAGAGGTGCTTCTATGAGGGAAAGGGTTTATGAACATTGGTTTGGCTCTACATTGTCAATGTATGTCGTATTGGTAATGGCGTCAAGAGGTGCTTCTATGAGGGAAAGGGTTTATGAACATTGGTTTGGCTCTACATTGTCAATGTATGTCGTATTGGTAATGGCGTCAAGAGGTGCTTCTATGAGGGAAAGGGTTTATGAACATTGGTTTGGCTCTACATTGTCAATGTATGTCGTATTGGTAATGGCGTCAAGAGGTGCTTCTATGAGGGAAAGGGTTTATGAACATTGGTTTGGCTCTACATTGTCAATGTATGTCGTATTGGTAATGGCGTCAAGAGGTGCTTCTATGAGGGAAAGGGTTTATGAACATTGGTTTGGCTCTACATTGTCAATGTATGTCGTATTGGTAATGGCGTCAAGAGGTGCTTCTATGAGGGAAAGGGTTTATGAACATTGGTTTGGCTCTACATTGTCAATGTATGTCGTATTGGTAATGGCGTCAAGAGGTGCTTCTATGAGGGAAAGGGTTAATATATGATTACATTAAGATTCCTTTCGTAACCTTTTTGGCATTGATATTGCGGTCAGATTTGTTGTTGTTTGTTCAGGTTTTACGCCTTCATCAGCACCATTTTGGGCTATATTGCCGACTGGTCGTTTACCTAACAACACCTTTCCTGGGCAGGCTCCAGCGGTTAACCAGTACATGGTGCACCAACCTCCGTAAGAAATTGGCAACTTTTTTCATATAAAGAGGCACGGCCTGAGCGGGACTCGAACCCTCATGACCATCAGTGATGATAGGTTACAGTGGTATACAAGTCAGTGACTGTAACCACTTGACCACGGAGGCGGACTCCGATTTGTAATGGATTGAGGATGCTTCCAGAGCGGTACAGGTTTAAACTTTGGCTACACTTTGTGCAGTACCGTTAATTGTTTCCTATATTCATTATAAACCTAATAATTATGCATCAGCTGATATCTGCATAAACTATCTCTGTAGTATTATAGAGCGATACATGGGGGTTATTACTTGGCTAGTTTCAGATCATCCCTAGGTATCGACCCTGAGGTAACTTGAAGAAACTAGCCACGTAATAACGTCTTTATTACTTTGATATGAATTTTAACATTTAATAATCGAAATCATGCTCTCCGTTATCCATTTATCAGGAATAAATCACAATTGAATTAGATACACGAAAACGATTGAAATATTACCACGTAAATACAAATATCTGTTATCTGTCAAATTGGACACACAGGAAGTAAACAAACTAACATCAAGTGGGCATGCGTTATGTTCTCAGGAACTAGTTATGATACTTTTTCTGGTTTGATACGGGCTCGTGACCACATCAAACCAGCAAACGTAATATCAGACTGGAAAACACAGCATATCAACCTGAGTGGTAGACAGTGTTGTGGTAGGCAAATAACCTGGGTGGTAGACAGTATTGTGGTAGGCAAATAACCTGGGTGGTAGACAGTATTGTGGTAGGCAAATAACCTGGGTGGTAGACAGTATTGTGGTAGGCAAATAACCTGGGTGGTAGACAGTGTTGTGGTAGGCAAATAACCTGGGTGGTAGACAGTATTGTGGTAGGCAAATAACCTGGGTGGTAGACAGTATTGTGGTAGGCAAATAACCTGGGTGGTAGACAGTGTTGTGGTAGGCAAATAACCTGGGTGGTAGACAGTGTTGTGGTAGGCAAATAACCTGGGTGGTAGACAGTATTGTGGTAGGCAAATAACCTGGTGGTAGACAGTATTGTGGTAGGCAAATAACCTGGGTGGTAGACAGTATTGTGGTAGGCAAATAACCTGGGTGGTAGACAGTATTGTGGTAGGCAAATAACCTGGGTGGTAGACAGTATTGTGGTAGGCAAATAACCTGGGTGGTACAGTATTGTGGTAGGCAAATAACCTGGGTGGTAGACAGTGTTGTGGTAGGCAAATAACCTGGGTGGTAGACAGTGTTGTGGTAGGCAAATAACCCGGTGGTAGACAGTATTGTGGTAGGCAAATAACCTGGGTGGTAGACAGTATTGTGGTAGGCAAATAACCTGGGTGGTAGACAGTATTGTGGTAGGCAAATAACCTGGGTGGTAGACAGTATTGTGGTAGGCAAATAACCTGGGGTAGACAGTATTGTGGTAGGCAAATAACCTGGGTGGTAGACAGTATTGTGGTAGGCAAATAACCTGGGTGGTAGACAGTATTGTGGTAGGCAAATAACCTGGGTGGTAGACAGTATTGTGATAGGCAAATAACCTGGGTGGTAGACAGTATTGTGGTAGGCAAATAACCTGGGTGGTAGACAGTATTGTGGTAGGCAAATAACCTGTGTGGTAGACAATGTTGTGGTAGGCAAATAACCTGGGTGGTAGACAGTGTTGTGGTAGGCAAATAACCTGGGTGGTAGACAGTGTTGTGGTAGGCAAATAACCTGGGTGGTAGACAGTATTGTGGTAGGAAAATAACCTGGGTGGTAGACAGTGTTGTGGTAGGCAAATAACCTGGGTGGTAGACAGTGTTGTGGTAGGCAAATAACCTGGATGGTAGACAGTGTTGTGGTAGGCAAATAACCTGGGTGGTAGACAGTGTTGTGGTAGGCAAATAACCTGGGTGGTAGACAGTATTGTGGTAGGCAAATAACCTGGGTGGTAGACAGTGTTGTGGTAGGCAAATAACCTGGGTGGTAGACAGTATTGTTGTAGGCAAATAACGACGAATAGGCTAAAATTCATATCTAGGTAATAACGCAAACATTATATTGAACTCGTGACCGTGTTCATTATGACAAGCACACTAACATCAGGGGAACTAAACAAAGATGATGGAAAATGTACAAAATGAATGAAATCCGCCATGGTAACAGATTCAGTGTAAAACGTTGGAAATGTATGGTTGCGTAAAAAAGCTCCACTTTTACTAAATGTTTTAAAAATTCTGTAACAATATAATAAACTAGCACCCACACAGAATGTATTGACTACTGGACTTCGGCATCAATGCATGCCCATTTTGTGTATTTTCAGAATTTTGCCTAGTCTTTGTTTTGCTGTAGCTTCACCCTTTCTTTGTTTTTTACCTGCAAATTGAAAGAGATATTATACGGTAAATGTATAAATATATGGTATAAAAACGCCTCATATACATATGGCTAAAACATTGTAAGCTGACAGTTAGTTATGTTATGTTATATTTCGGGCTTTACGCCTGCATCAGCACCATTTTGGGCTACAGTCAAACCTGTCTTAAGCAGCCAGCCAAGGGAGTCAGAGAAAGTGGCTGCTTAGCACAGGTGGCTGCTTAATAGAGGTCAAATATATAATAAAACAACCAATTGGGAATCTGGCTGCTTAATATAGGTTGGCTGCTTAATGGAGGTGACCACTAAACACAGGTTTAACTGTATATCGCCAGCGGGCAGTTTACCTAACAACACCTTTTCTGGGCAGGCTCCAATGGTTAACCAGTACTTGGGTGCACCAACATCCGTAAGAAACTGCCAACTTTTTCATATAAATGAGACACGGCCTGAGCTGGGCTCGAACCCATGACCATCAGTGATGATAGGTTACAGTGGTATACAAGTCAGCGACCGTAACCACTCGACCACGGAGGCGGCCCTGACAGTAAATATTTAATCTTAAAATCTGTCCGAGATCCTCCATGGTCGAGTGGTCTAGCACACTGTTGTTAGAACTCGCCTTTCTCTGCTCTCATCAATCGGGGCCAAAGGTTCGTTCCCTATCAGGCACAAACAATAAAAAATGATATTTGAGAAAGTTGTCCAGTCGCTTGCGGAGGTTGGGGAATTGAGTACTGGTTTCTACCCAGGAAATATGGGTGGTCTTCTCCACCACAACAGACTGACTTTGTACAACAATGTTCCCGAATGGGCACCGTACACGTCAAAGGTAGAAAGAAGTTGTTTCTATTACAGCATTTATTCAAGGTAATGTAAAATGAAAGTTTAAAACACAGAATGTCTTCTTCAACGTTTTCCACCGAACATGTTTGTATAATGGAAACAACCACATATTTGGGCATGAAATGGAACAGACTTTGTTTTGGTTGTTTTTTTATGGTATACTGTTAACGTGAACCTGTTCTGGGATGTAATATATAGAATTATATTTTATGCTAATTGATGAAATACAGTGTTCTATCAGTGAGATATAATCCATATCACTCACTGCATATCACTCACTGTATTTTGCCGGACTACTTTTTTTATTATCTCCCTTCCCAATACACTATTCTTCACCGTGTCATTTAATTTTCACCATTTACCTACTATTTACCTGTATTATTGTTTTTGCTATGTAACAAATCAAAAGCGAATTACAACTGACAATGTCTAAATTTTGTCACTGCAAATTGTAACAATAAATCCAATAAATGTTTTCATGTATTTTTCCTCGATTCAACTTTAAATTCAAGATGGCGGCAGATTTGTGTATCGACTCACGACGTATAGTCGTCAATGTATTCATCCGCGCAAAAACACGGCTGCCAGCTATTTTAATTTCTTCATTTTGTGTTTGTTTTTCACCAATTAGCATAAAATAACTAGAAAATGTGTTTGTCTTGAGTGAATATGGAATATATCTCACCTCGAAGTGAGAACATTTCAAATATATTCACAAGCGCGTAGCGCGAGTGTAAAATGTGAAAATGTTCTCACTTCGAGGTGAGATATATTCCATATTCACTCAAAACAAACAAATATCCTCTATATATTCAGTGTTTCCGTGATCATTAATTTTGATGCAATCACAAAAGAGTAAACAGACGAATGTTTGAAACTTTGAAATGAAGCATCACTGGGTAGTCATCGTTAATTAATTAATTAGTGTTTCGTTAATTAATTTTGATGCAATAAAAATGAAAATACAGGGAAAGACACACAAACACAATGCATGAAAGTGTCTACTCAAACTCAGAAAGAAGCCAGAAGTTAGTTTATACAAATTTATGTTAGCTTGATTGCGAAACAAGTTCTTACAACTTATATTAATCACTCTCGAGACCTCATTCCTGATGGAATCCATCACAATGACGGAGAGAGAAGAGGCAATGTGGAATTAAAATGCCTCGCCTAAGGTCACAATTGTAACGGCTACAGTTGGGCGCAAACTCTGGGCCTTTCGCATCTGCGGCGAACACGCTACCACGACTTGTATTGGTTAGTAGCTTATTCAGGTACAGATATGAGTAGAGAAAGTTCTTGTGTCAGAATACTGTGTTCAGTGCCAGAGGTGATCAAACGTTTCTCAGATCTGAAGCTCAAGTGATTTCATTGGTTGAATCAGTTTTCCTGTCCGCTGAACCAATCAGAAGCTTGAGACTGAGTTCGAAATTGGAGTTTTATAACCTCGGGGCCAGGACTGTTCAGACTTGACAGAGAATAAGCAATTTGGTGCCAATGCTGAGCATGTAACTGAAACAAGACCAACTGACGCAGGTTGTCAAGTAACCTATGATCGTCAATTGAAATGTACGGTTATTTAACAAGAATGTTTCGCGCTCAGCTGGAGCCGATTGTGTCCTTAGAAAAGGTACTTAACGTCCACATTGCCTCTTCTCTCTCACTCATGGCAATGGTTTCCATTAGGAATGAGGTCTCGAGAGCGCTTAAACCAAAATGTAAGAACTTGTTTCGTAATCAAGCCAAAAATAAACTTGTATAAACCAAAAAATGTTTCACCAAAATCTATATAATGTCGAATTGTTTGCCTAAATCCTCTGATACTCACACTTGATAGCACTGTCAGACAAAGTACCAGCGGCTTTAACACCGGGCCGGAATGCAGATCCTGGAATAGTAACAGAAGGTGTACCATTAACTCAAGACTTTAGATATAAATGTGAACGGAAGGAATACCAGACTTTAGATATAAATGTGAATGGACGGTATACCATTAACTCAGACTTTAGATATAAATGTGAACGGACGGTATACCATTAACTCAGACTTTAGATATAAATGTGAACGGACGGTATACCATTAACTCAAGACTTTAGATATAAATGTGAACGGACGGTATACCATTAACTCAGACTTTAGATATAAATGTGAACGGACGGTATATCATTAACTCAGACTCTAGATATAAATGTGAATGGATGGTATATCATTAACTCAAGACTCTAGATATAAATGTGAATGGACGGTATACCATTAACTCAGACTCTAGATATAAATGTGAACGGATGGTATATCATTAACTCAGACTCTAGATATAAATGTGAACGGACGGTATATCATTAACTCAGACTCTAGATGTGAATGGACGGTATATCATTAACTCAGACTCTAGATATAAATGTGAACGGACGGTATATCATTAACTCAAGACTTTAGATATAAATGTGAACGGACGGTATATCATTAACTCAGACTCTAGATATAAATGTGAATGGATGGTATATCATTAACTCAAGACTCTAGATATAAATGTGAATGGACGGTATACCATTAACTCAGACTCTAGATATAAATGTGAACGGACGGTATATCATTAACTCAGACTCTAGATATAAATGTGAACGGACGGTATATCATTAACTCAGACTCTAGATGTGAATGGACGGTATATCATTAACTCAGACTCTAGATATAAATGTGAACGGACGGTATATCATTAACTCAAGACTTTAGATATAAATGTGAACGGACGGTATACCATTAACTCAGACTCTAGATATAAATGTGAACGGTGAAGACAGATCATTATCGGGTTTAATGTCGCATGTGGGTTCTCCAGCTGTTGTTTGTGGACGAAGATCCTGGGTGTCATTCCGAGCAGTCTGGGTACCCAGGTAGAACCACCGACCATCCTCAAGCCAGGTGGATAGCTTGCTCACACGAAAGAATTGGATACACCAGTGTGAATCGAACCTAAAACGGTGACGAGTGATTTGAAGTCGTCAACCATAACCACTAACTGTTGCATATGTATGTACCAACAACAGAGTTGCACTAAGCCCTTGATAGCTTCCCTATCACATCATACCACTGTATGTTGGTACATTGGGCAACGTCCAGACTCAAGTCTTCAAGACCAACCTACCCAATAAGAATATAGACCAAGTAATGCAATGAATATGTAGCGTACTGTTGGTACATTAGGCAACCGCCCAGATTCAAGATCAACCTACCCGAGTGTGTTACCAACCTACCCAAGTGTGTGGGAGACGGCAAGTAATGTAATGAATATAGTGTACTGTTGGTACATTGGGCAACCGCCCAGAATCAAGACCAACTTACCCGAGTGTGTGGGAGACAGCATGTAATGCAATGACTATGTAGCGTACTGTTGGTACTTTGGGCAATCACCCAGAATCAAGACCAACTTACCCGAGTGTGTTGGAGACAAAAAGTAACTTGAGGTGCTGGCAGTTGCATCTAAATCTAATCGTGGCTTCTTTTTATATGGACGTTTCACTTTCTGAAAAATGGAAATTAAAATACACATAAGTACAAGCATTTTTATCTCTGTATTCAGTTACCAATGATACAATTCTAAAGAATTTCTCTTGTTAGAGAAGTACAATACTTGGAACTGACAAAGTAATTTCAATTTTAGCAATACCGAAGTACAGTCAAACCTGTGTTTGCAGACTGCTCTATTAAGCAGCCAGTTCCCAGATTCCCAATGTTGTTTTACTATACATATGATCTCTATTAAGCAGCCACCGGTACTAAGCAGCCACTTTCTGTGATTCCCTTGGCTGGCTGCTTAAGACAGGTTTAACTGTACAGTCAAACCTGTGATTTCAGATAGCTCTATTAAGCAGACAACCTGTCTTAAGCAACCAGTTTCCTCAGATTCCCTAACCGACATTGTATTAAGTATTTCAAATCTATTAAGCAACCAACTGTACTAAGCAGCCAGTTTCTTCAGATTCCATAACCGACATTGTATTAAGTATTTCAAATCTATTAAGCAACAAACTGTACTAAGCAGCCAGTTTCCTCAGATTCCCTAACCGACATTGTATCAAGTATTTCAAATCTATTAAGCAACCAACTGTACTAGGCAGCATGTTCTGTTCTTTCCTTCTTTTGTTGTTTAATTCAGGTTTGACGTTATAAATATTTCTCCATATTAAAATTACCAATCAAATTATCTTCTAAAGAAATATAAATTATTACTTTGTGGAAGTCGTGTTAGCTCAGTGGTAGCGCGTTTGCTTCAGGTGCGAAGGTTCGAGCCCCGCTGGAGCCACTACGATTGTGCCTTTAGGCAAAGCATTTAAATTCTACGACGCCACTTGTTTCTCCCTCGTGGCGATGGATTCCATCAGGAATGAGGTCTTGAGAGTGATTAATATAAATTGTAAGAATTTGTTTCGAGCTAAAATAAATCTGTATAAACTAATTAATACATTAAAGTTCCTATTTAAAGCCAAACATACTGAATACATTGGATGGAATGTGCCAACAACATAGATCCAGATCAGCATTTCTGTTGCTTGATGTTCAGAAATGTGTTTTAGCCCCACTCTCCGAATAGCAAATAGCATAGAGCCTGATGAGATGGTAAGTTCTGTGCACGTTCTATGCCATCTGATCTGGCTCAATGCTATTTGCAAAAACGAGTTCTGTGTCATCTGATCTGGCTCTATGCTATTTGCAAAAACGAATTCTGTGCCCTTTGATCTGTCTCTGATATTTTCAAAAATGAATTCTGTGCCATCTGATCTGGCTCTATGCTATTTGCAAAAACGAACATACTCGTTTGCAGCACAATAAGGGTTAAAGCTATATGTTACAGTGTGAAATAGACTTACAGGAGCAGCGCTAATCTTGGCAGCAGATTGTTCAAGGCTATTCTTAACCGACTCCTTAGCAACACCTTCACGATGAGATCTCTCTCCCATAGGCACAGTAATGCTTACCCTTGCTGTAAGAATGCATTGAACAGGTTTACAAATATACATTGTATCACATAACTGTGCTTGTAGTCTGTGTAATAACACAATCTCATAATTTCTTATATGTACACATGTGTAACAACACCGGGAAGGATTCCGATTGGTTGAGAGAATAATCCGTATAATTTATATATTAAACTTTAAAGTATGCAGACTTCTATTTGAGTTGGCACATAATGTTAATGGTAAGACAAACTATGATTTTATAAGAAGTCTCGACGCAATTATAATGCCGTTTAACACTTAAATAGAACGGTACACTGCGTAGTGACGTCATATGACAATTTAGTGATGTCATGACAATTTAGTAATGTCACGACAATTTAATGATGTCATGACAATTTAGTGATGTCATGACAATTTAGTGATGCCATGACAATTTAGTGATGTCATGACAATTTAGTGATGTCATGACAATTGGTGCCAAAATGAAAGTAGCAACGTTATTTATTAAAACGAGCGCTCCAGTCTCTATGGTAATGTGATAAAATGGATCTTACACCTGTGATGATTTCATAGCATATTTTATGAAACTCATTTTGGTATGAAATCACAACTCATGTAAGATCCTTTCTTCTGATTAAAAAGAAATTTTAGAGAGGAAAAATGACCATTATCATATCATCTGTAAACAGAGGACTTCAATTCGCATCATGACATCACACAGTGGGTGTGCATTCGCTTCAGGTGCGAAAGGTCCGAAGTTCGAACCCCGCTGGAGCCGCTACGATTGTGCCCTTTAGGCAATGCAGTTAAATTCCACGTTGCCTCTTCTCTCTCCCTCGTGGCGATGGATTCCATCAGGAATGATGTCTCGAGAGTGATTAATAAAAGTTGTAAGAACTTGTTTCGCAATCGAGCTAAAATAAATTTGTATAAACTATAAACTGCTATGTTGACATTGAATTTGTAAATGCTTTACGTTATGACATATATTCTATTTTACAAGAATAAAATTATACTACGAAGAAGAAAACAGAAGACAAAATATGTGGTCTACCTTTAGGGTTCCATGTTTGATCCTTACTGGGTTTGCTGTGTCCCTTCATGGCCTGTTCTTGCTCATCCTCATCCATCTCCAGCGTAGGATACACTGTAAAATATTTATTGAATAATACAACAAGTGAAACACTGTAAAATATGGACAAATATTAAATAATACAACAAGTGAAACACTGTAAAATATGGACAAGTATTAAATAATACAACAAGTGAAACACTGTAAAATATGGACAAATATTAAATAATACAACAAGTGAAACACTGTAAAATATGGACAAGTATTGAATAATACAACAAGTGAAACACTGTAAAATATGGACAAGTATTGAATAATACAACAAGTGAAACACTGTAAACAGGGCTCATTCTAGAGGGCGATATGGGCGAAACAGTTGGATAGTGTATACAAATTCGAAACAGTCAGATAGTGTATACAAATTCGAAACAGTCAGATAGTGTATACAAATTCGAAACAGTCAGATAGTGTATACAAATTCGAAACAGTCAGATAGTGTATACAAATTCGAAACAGTCAGATAGTGTATACAAATTCGAAACAGTCAGATAGTGTATACAAATTCGAAACAGTCAGATAGTGTATACAAATTCGAAACAGTCAGATAGTGTATACAAATTCGAAGCAGTCAGATAGTGTATACAAATTCATTTTAGCTTGATTGCGAAACGAGTTCTTACAACTTATATTAATCACTCTGGAGACCTCATTCCTGATGGAATCCATCGCCACGAGGTAGAGGCAATATGGAATTTAAATGCCTTGCCTAAGGGCACAATCATAACAAACTCGGGGCCTTTCGCAACTGAAGCGAACGCACTACCACAGCGCCGTTGTCTGTTAACAGGATCTGACAGGCTACTGATGACCCAATTATTACAGTTTTTAGATTAAACTTATTTATTTTAAAACGATTGCGAAGCAAGTTTTAACAACTTATATTAATCACTCTTGTTGACATGATCAAAGCATATATGTGGTCATTCGTGTGGGAGGAAACCAGAGTACCTGGAGAAAACCCACCTGTCCGATCTGGTGATCACCGTACCATCTCACATACTTCCCGGTCCGAGGATCGAACCCAGGTTGCATTGATGAGAAGTGAGCGCGCTAACCACTGCGCTAATCGGACAACCCAATTAATAAACAGAGATATAAGCTGGAACACCTTACCAAATTCATCGTCCTGGTAGAACTTTGAGAGTTTTTCCTCCTCATCTTCATCGGCTAGCACGCTTCGTGACCGTATCCCCTGTCGGCGGCTCTCCGCCCTCGAGAACAACTGCATGCCACTCAATCCTCCTCGACTCATGGACAACATACCCTGTATTGCTTCTCTCATGCTTGGTGACGGAGCTTGTCTAAATACACAAGTTACACAGTGTCATAAAATATTCCAAACAGAAATTGGGACGTATGTCGTGAATTTTAACACAAAATATTCCAAACAGAAATTGGGACGTATGTCGTGAATTTTAACACAAAATATTCCAAACAGAAATTGCAAGACGTATGTCGTGAATTTTAACACAAAATATTCCAAACAGAAATTGGGACGTATGTCGTGAATTTTAACATAAAATATTCCAAACAGAAATTGGGACGTATGTCGTGAATTTTAACACAAAATATTCCAAACAGAAATTGGGACGTATGTCGTGAATTTTAACATAAAATATTCCAAACAGAAATTGGGACGTATGTCGTGAATTTTAACACAAAATATTCCAAACAGAAATTGGGACGTATGTCGTGAATTTTAACATAAAATATTCCAAACAGAAATTGGGACGTATGTCGTGAATTTTAACATAAAATATTCCAAACAGAAATTGCAAGATATGTCGTGAATTTTAACATTTTTGTTTTGGACATAACTACATCCCCTACCTCATAAATACTACAGCAAGAAATGCATCATATACACATTCTCAGGGTTCCCGCTCGACGGTTGCCAATGGCGACAAAAAAACAAATACAGGCGCTAAATTTTGTGAATTAACAAAAATATTTGGCGCATTTTTTTATATCTTTTCTTTTGGCACATGTCTGTGAACGATGTGGCTCTTAGTTTGCTCCAAGTTTTTCAAATTGGCTCCAGTTTTCTTCAATTGGCAACAGAAATGGCGCAGATAAAACAGAACACAAAAGTTGATTAAGATAACTGCAGGATATTAAAGTTATCTTACTCGATATTAGTGTTCTCATCAACGTTTCACAATAAATACAATTAACTCCAATTAATTTGTATAAACTAAACTATTTATGTACAGAAAACCGACTCACTCTACATCCTCATCCACGGTGAATGCCGTTTCAGTTCCATACCCACTCGCTTCCAATATATCCGTAATACTCCCGTTCAGCCCTCCACGTATCGTCGGTATATTCCTCCGCAACTCTTGCGCTAGACTAGATTCTCCTCCGTCTGCACTCAGCGGTTCTACCTTCCCGATGGTTGATGGAGCGTTACTTAAGGCAGACTGGTTGATAATATCACTTAACGTCAATTCACCTTTCACTGTCGACAGGTCAGATTTTATTGTTTGTCCACTCGCATTTAAACTGAGATCACTTTTAAGAGATAGCGGTTCTGACTTGGGTGGTAATAAAGTTGATATTGGAGGCACAGCTATAGTTGGACGGGTTGATGGTGGACGTTGTAATTGCATGTTGGGTGATTTTTGCGAGAACGGTGTTGGCTTGCTGACTGGTTGTTCAGGCAACTTGGAAGGTGTCTCTGGTTGTGAATTAGATGGGTTAGGCGGATGGTGGACTGAAATAGATACAAATATTACCAAGATTATACATTTGAAACACCTCATTTGAAGTATTTTTTTACATACTAACTTTGTTACAGGAAAAATGATCAATTCATACACATTGATGTTACCGTTCGTATGTCACCAGTGGTCAGTGTGACACCAGTTGTCAGTGTGACACCAGTAGTCAGTGTGCCACCAGTTGTCAGTGTGACACCAGTTGTCAGTGTGACACCAGTTGTCAGTGTGTCACCATTTGTCAGTGTGTCACCAGTTGTCAGTGTGTTACCAGTAGTCAGTGTGCCACCAGTTGTCAGGTGTTCACCAGTTGTCAGTGGTTAACCTGTTGTCAGTGGTTAACCTGTTGTCAGTGGTTTACCTGTTGTCAGTGGTTCACCTGTTGTCAGTGGTTCACCTGTTGTCAGTGGTTCACCTGTTGTCAGTGGTTGTCAGTGGTTGACCTGTTGTCAGTGGTTTACCTGTTGTCAGTGGTTCACCTGTTGTCAGTGGTTGTCAGTGGTTCACCTGTTGTCAGTGGTTCACCTGTTGTCAGTGGTTGTCAGTGATTCACCTGTTGTCAGTGGTTCGGACATACTCACATGAGAGTTTAAGCTTGAGCTTTGGCTGTTTGGTTTTGCGTGCTGCCTTGCTGGGGTTCGGACATACTCACATGAGAGTTTAAGCTTGGTTTTGGCTGTTTGGTTTTGCGTGCCTTGCTGGGGATCCCACATACTTACATGAGAGTTTAAGCTTGGTTTTGGCTGTTTGGTTTTGCGTGCCTTGCTGGGGGTCCCACATACTTACATGAGAGTTTAAGCTTGGTTTTGGCTGTTTGGTTTTGCGTGCCTTGCTGGGGGTCCCACATACTTACATGGAGTTTAAGCTTGGTTTTGGCTGTTTGGTTTTGCGTGCCTTGCTGGGGGTCCCACATACTTACATGAGAGTTTAAGCTTGGTTTTGCGTGCCTTGCTGGGGGTCCCACATACTTACATGAGAGTTTAAGCTTGGTTTTGGCTGTTTGGTTTTGCGTGCCTTGCTGGGGGTCCCACATACTTACATGAGAGTTTAAGCTTGAGTTTTGGCTGTTTGGTTTTGCGTGCCTTGCTGGGGGTCCCACATACTTACATGAGAGTTTAAGCTTGAGTTTTGGCTGTTTGGTTTTGCGTGCCTTGCTGGGGTTCTCGTCCACAACAAGGCTTTCCTTATCACTGTCCTCTTTATCACTCCCACCAATGAATGGTTGAAACTCTCCCTTCTTTGCCTTGCGTTCACTGTAAAATACATACATTATATACATGTCAACTAGTAACGAGTAACGGCCTCGACTTCAAGCCCCGCTGGAGCTGTTACGATTGTGCCCTTAGGCAAAGACATTTAAATGTCATGTTGCCTCATCGGCTGTCCGATTAGCGCAGTGGTTAGTGCGCTCGCTTCTCACCAATGCAATCAGGGTTCGATCCTCGGACCGTGAAGTATGTGAGATGGTACGGTGGTCGCCAGATCGGACAGGTGGGATTTCTCCACGTACTCCGGTTTCCTCCCACACGAATTACCACAGTTACGCTTTCATCCGTGCCAATGAGAGTGATTAATACAAGTTGTTAAAATTTGCTTCGCAATCGTTATAAAATAATTAAAGTTTAAACTTAAATTCTTCTCTCTCCCTCGTGGCGATGGATTACATCAAGTTGTTATATTTCGGGTTTTACGCCTGCATCAGCACCATTTTGGGCTATATCGCCGTTTACCTAACACCTTTCCTGGGCAGGCTCCAGCGGTTAACCAGTACTTGGGTGCACCAACCTCCGTAAGAAACTGCCAATTGTTTCATATAAAGTGACACGACCTGAGCGGGGCTCGAATCCGTGACCATCAGTGATGATATGTTACAGTGATATACAAGTCAGCGACCTTAGGATTACATCAAGAATGAGGCAATCGAATGTAAATGTATATAGACTAAACTGTGTTTCAAATATATCCTCCCAGAATCCCAAATTCCCACCTACTTTAGATTTTAACGACTTTGATGCAGTTTTAGTTTCGGCACTGTGTCAGGCGGCATTTTGGCAGCTCTACCAAATGTGAATGAGATAATTATATCATATTACAGAAATATACGTATATACATGTAATTAAAGGAGGATGTCCTGGAATTGCCATAAGAGACATTAGCATCATACCAACACAACAAGCTAGGAGCCATACGAAAACCTTGCAATAGACCACCTAGGCCCCGCCCTGCCCTTTTTTTATATAAGCCTCAACAGGTGATAGCCTTCTGGAGACAGACATATATGCCCCTTTTTACCATAATGTACTGCCTTGTTGATCAATCACCGTAAGTTAGCAACATTTTAATGGGTCTAACCACAAAATACCCCCTCCTGCACCTCATCGCGGCTCAAAATGCACACTGCCTCTTTTCAGACTAACCTTGCCCCTTTTCAGACCCACCATGCCCCTTTTCTGACCCTTTCCGCTAGAATAAACCCTAGATGTCAGTTGTATAGAGAATGCCGTACCTGACAATCTTCCCGTTAGAAACCTTGAGTGTGAGAGAGTGGCGTAACGACATCTTGTCCGGCGATTCTGCCTCGGAGGAGTCGGTGAATGCACCCGCTTTGGGTAGCCGGGAACTCTGGGATAGATCATCATCTTCGTCCTGACAAATAAACATAGTTAGGAAATTATTTTCAGTCTTCACACAAACTTTTCCAGAATTTGTCCGACTGATTAACCATTTCCCTCATAGAAGCACCTCTTGACGCCATTACCAATACGACATACATTGCAATGCAGGGTTCACGCTAGAGGGCGAAGTGATCGCCTTTCCCACGCCACTTCGCCTAAAATAGACATCAGGGTGACATCCACTTCGCCTTATTTATGGAGGGCATACTTGCTAATTAATGATAATCCGTATCGTCGTATGGCATTTTGACAGTCCAAAATACCGCCTTGAGCCATAAGCTAATCTCCCCCGACATCCGGATAATAAAATCGATCAGGCGCCGATGTAATACAATTTTACTTAATTATCGATGTTTTCTAATCCGTTTGTTTGCTTTGTTGTTTGGAATACACACTGCCAGGATACCAATTTATATCAATCAGTGTTGAAATACAGGTAAGTGCTAAAATTGTTGAAAATATGTGCGAAAATTGACTAATAAAAAATCAATTTGCTGAAAATTGGAATGTCCCAAAGCTATTTACGGAAAATTACTCGGGTCAAGGTAATATTCTGTGGTTGTGACTAAATTTATCAGACTGGCTTTCAGTGCCTACATGTATGCAGCGTATATAAAATTGATATCATAGCCAGTGTAGAATCATGCATTTCGAATATACTGATGCCGGGGCTCTGATTGCAACTTTTCTTGAAGCCAGTGCTTGTAACAAAAAAAAACTTACGAGTTTTAGATTTGACTTTTAGTTGATTTCGCAAACAATACGAGTTATACACATTATAAATGCATACAAATGTGTTTACATTCAAATTTTCATAGATATTGAAATGAATATGTCCGCTTTATATAAGAAATGTATGCCAAGCAAACTAACGGTTTTACAATGTCGTCGAACCGTACTCGATCCGTTTCGTGTAGGTTTATTCGGCAAAAATGTATGTCAAAAAGAGATTTCGTAGCATTTTCAATTTGTTTTGAAAATTTCTAAAGCGGTGCAATTCGCGTTGAAACCAGCGTTGAAACGAGCGTTCTGATTGGATTATGATTGTTCTTCATATATAAAAAAACATCTTGTTACATTCTAATAATCCAATCAGAACGCTACACGTTAGTGGAAACACATTTTATTGATAATGTTATTCACAGTTAAAACTCTCCCGTCGAAGATTTTTTTTTGTTGCTGACAGAACCCGTGTCCTAGTATGGAAATGTGACCTGCTATGGCCAATGTATGTGGCAATTGTTTGCAAAGTATACATGCATGCAGCTTAAAGTTGTGTTTTATTTGAAGAACAATATAAAGACTCGGGATAGGCGTTATATTTGGACAGCTTTGTACAAAATTGTTTCAGATATGGCCAATTATACTGATCGATGCGAAATCTGACATCCCACAGAGTAGAATCCCTGTACTTAAATATATATACTAGTACCCCCAAACGTGCCGAATCCCTGTGGTCGAACCGTACTGGACTATCGATGGGAAGGGAAACAAAGACTGTCTGCAATAATAAAATCACCTCAAAGTTGTATATATTTTTCCTCTCTCTATCCATTTCTTCAAGCTTGATCTGTGTGTGCTGGTCGAGGATATCCAGACCGTCTATTTCTGGAACAACTTCTTTCTTCTTTTTCTTCCGTTTTCGTTCTGCCCTTGTCTTGGGTATTATAGGTTTCTAAACAGAAATTTGGTTAATAAATAAACTTCTTGTATGCTTTCAAAGGTATGACAGAGTTTTCTCAGTGAAAGAAAACTACATCTTCCACTGTTTTGAAACAGTGGAAAATGGCATTTTCTCTGCCACTGCTTGAGTTTAGTATTCCTACGCGGTTAGATGTACTTTTGCATTTTAGCTCTTTTCTGACAATCATGAATAGTTACTTATAAAGTACTATATTCTAATGAATTTGTTTTGTCTGTACATGTAGTTTGACAGATAATAGAAACAAACTTGAAAATTATACCGGAACTATTTCTTATTACCAACGTTTACACTAACAGAAGTGGTTGTGCTAAAGTGTATTGTAGTGCAATGAGGCTCCCGACAGGGCAGTTATGATGAACAAAATTTGAAAACAAATATTATATTAGCCAAAATCATTGGAAATCATAATGCCACTTTATGGAAATACAAATTTGGATGATCCCGAGATGAAATAAAATCCTATCTTACACAAGTAAACACAAATATCCTCCATGCCTGAAACCCAACATTGATCTTAAATATTGATTCAGAGTTCTCTCACAGTTATTGTACATAAACATATGGGACCCTATGACCAATGATTAAGTACATGAACTGTTTGTTAACTCACATGTGTAGTTATTGTACATAAACATATGGGACCCTATGACCAATGATTAAGTACATGAACTGTTTGTTAACTCACATGTGTAGTTATTGTACATAAACATATGGGACCCTATGACCAATGATTAAGTACATGAACTGTTTGTTAACTCACATGTGTAGTTATTGTACATAAACATATGGGACCCTATGACCAATGATTAAGTACATGAACTGTTTGTTAACTCACATGTGTACACACCACACCACACCACACACACACCACACCACACACCCACACCACACCACACCACACCACACCACCCACACCACACCACACCACACCACACCACACACACACACCACACCACACCACACCACACCACACCACCCCACCACACCACACACAACCAAACCACACCACACCACCACACCACACACAACACACACCACCACACCACACACAACACCACACCACACACCACCACACCACACACCACACACACACACACACACCACACACACACACACATAGACACACACACACACATAGACATACACACATAGACATACACACACAGACATACACACACAGACATACACACATGGACATACACACTAGACATACATACATGGACATACACACATAGACATACACACATGGACATACACACTAGACATACATACATAGACATACACACACATAGACATACACACATAGACATACACACATGGACATACACACTAGACATACATACATGGACATACACACATAGACATACACACACATAGACATACACACATAGACATACACACACATAGACATACACACACATAGACATACACACATAGACATACACACATACACCACACCACACCACACACATACATACAGACTCACACACATAGACATACACACACATAGACATAAACATACACACTAGACATACATACATGGACATACACACTAGACATACATACATGGACATACACACATAGACATACATACATGGACATACACACACACATGGACATACACACTAGACATACATACATGGACATACACACTAGACATACATACATGGACATACACACATAGACATACATACATGGACATACACACATAGACATACATACATGGACATACACACATGGACATACACACACACTAGACATACATACATGGACATACACACATAGACATACATACATGGACATACACACATAGACATACACACATAGACAAACACACATGGAGATACACACTAGACATACATACATGGACATACACACATGGACATACACACATAGACATACACACACATAGACATACACACATAGACAAACACACATGGACATACACACTAGACATACATACATGGACATACACACTAGACATACATACATGGACATACACACATGGACATACACACATAGACATACACACTAGACATACACACATAGACATACACACATAGACATACACATAGACATACATACATGGACATACACACATGGACATACACACTAGACATACATACATGGACATACACACTAGACATACATACATGGACACACACACATGGACATACACACATCATCTTCAGTTACATCTACTTCAGCTTCGGAATCTTAATAAAGTGAAGTTATCTGTATATTGAAATTTTCCACAAAATGCGACCATTCCCAGAAAAATTCTTTAAAAGACTTTAATGCTTACAAAAACATACAATATACAGTCAAACCTGTGTTTGTGGTCACCTCTTATTACCAATCTGCATTAAGCAGCCAGTTTCCAGATTCCCAATATCTTGTTTTATTATACATTTGACCTCTTATTAAGCTGCCACCTGTGCTAAGCAGCCGCTTTCTGTGATTCAGTTGGCTGGCTGCTTAAGACAGGTTTGACTGTACTTTAAAGTCCTAGAACTAGTCCTCGTTCGAGGAGAAGAATTATATAAGACTCTGTCTTTCATTCTAACCCTTTTTTCTCTATTTTGATATGTGTAATGTATGCATTGTTTTAGATTGGGAAATAAAATACAGTCAAACCAGTGTTAGTGGTCACCTCCATTAAGCAGCCAACCTGTATTAAGCAGCCAGTTTCCAGATTGGTTATTTTATTATTTATTTGACCTCTATTAGTTTATACAAATTTATTTTAGCTCGATTGCGAAACAAATTCTTACAACTTATATTAATCACTCTCGAGACCTCATTCCTGATGGAATCCATTGACACGGGCGAGAGAGAGGAGGCAACATGGAATTTAAATGCCTTGTCTAAGGGCACAATCGTAACGGCTTCATAAACGTGATCTCTATTAAGCAGCCACCTGTGCTAAGCATCCACTTTCTCGAACTCCCTTGGCTGGCTGCTTAACCCTCTCCTCCACAGATACGCATTTCATGTACCCTATATATTACTAGACAGATACGCCTTTTGTGTACCCACAGATTTTTTTAATAGAGGGGGGTGTCCTAGGATAGAGGTACGAGACCGTTGGTGGCTTATGGATAAAGTTAAAGTTCCTGTGGTGTATCCTACACTTATCTCCACAACTATGCTTTTCTACGCATATATATATACATGATTCTAAAACAAAACCTAAATATTGCAAATTTTATCTTTAGAAGTGCATTATCTAATATATTGGACATTTATATAATGATTTATTTTGAAAAAACAATGATGCTTACCTTTGAAATTCTACGGCAATCGTCAATTAAAAATATCTCTTACAGGTGTTATAATTTAAATCACCACAGCTGGGTCAATGCTAGTGGGTGGCATTCATATAAATCATGGACAATTACTGGGGCGTTCTAAAAATAGATGTATGTAATATGTAGACTACCAATAGTTTAATTTTCTGAAATTCCTGAGGTTACTTACCTTTATTCGTATTTATTGTTTACGTAAAGATCACAGGGAGATACCTCGCAGCTTAGCTTATAATGCAGTCAATCACAGAGTTAACAAGGACTGCGTGTGTGTTTTACGTTTATTTATCGTCGCTACCGGTTGCCCATATGAGCGACGCCTCTTGAAGAGATTAGTCATTTTAGATTTGTGGAAGATAGTGCATTGATACAGACAGAGACCCATTCCAGAGTCTCCTCTGGTTCTTTTACGTGCACAGTGTGTACACCACCGACCTGAGACCTCGGTTTAACGTCCCATCGATTGCTGGATCAATGAATTTAATTACTTTTTTTTTATATTTAACGTTTCCCATTTCAGCGACGGGCAGTTTACCTAACAACACCTTTCCTGGGCATGCTCCAGCGGTTAACCAGTACTGCACCAACCTCCGTAAGAAACTGCCAACTTTTTCATATAAATGAGACACGGTCTGAGCGGGGCTCGAACCCGTGACCATCAGAGATGATAGGTTACAGTGGTATACAAGTCAGCGACCTTAACCACTCGACCACGAGGGGGCTTTAATTACTGGGTTTGTTAATGATAATTTCAATTTCTGAAAATGTGTCACATGCATTATGCCATTGGTCACATTTGCATACTTGACGGTGTTTGGCAGCAGCTGTGAAAACACTGGTTTTCTGTTTATTGTTTTTATTGCCCTCGAGGACAATAAATCTTCTGTGATCAAAGTAAGTGAAACTTACATATATACATGTATATATATGTCAACACAATACACAGGACACATCAAAGCCAAAATTTATGACTTCCAGAATCGGTGTGAAAAATAATGATTAGGCCTACTGTATGGATGAAATCATTCAGTTTGTGTGTAAACACCAATGCCTATAGATCGATGAACCTGTTTTAAACTTACAGTCAAACCTGTCTATAAAGGCCACCCTCGAGAAAGTCAAAATGTGGCCTTTGTTGGCAGGTGGCCTCTCAATAGAGGGTTAAAATGCATTGAAAATGACTCGACGGGAGAGAAAAATGGTGGTCTTCAGACAGGTTTTTCATATGCGGTCTTTATTCGGAGGTGGCCTTTAGCACAGGTTTGACTGTATATTGTGAAAGTACTCTACCAATATAAATTATATAATGGCTTATGATTCGGGTGACGAGTCCGATTTTTCCGAGTTTGGTCAATTGCTATTAACCCATTTCATTCTGGATATATTTAAATGCTTTTGCAAACATAGCCAAGTGTCTCAGCAAGATCATCTGAATAGCAAACAGCATAGAGCCTGATCAGACGGCACATTCCATGGCGGTTGATCTGGCTCTATGTTATTTGCAAATACTGTTTGAACGGTATCCAGAATGAAATGGGTTAATACAACATGCCCTGAAAAATCTAGCATGGCTGTATCTGTCTCAATATCCAGATATTAGGACATTCATTGTCTTTATAACCTAATTGAAAAAGAAAGGCTTACCATACAAATATGAGATCGATACTGTTAGAAAGAGAATTATATTCTCTACAAACTTTACATTGACCAAAAATCAGTTTAATGAAGACATCATTCAGTAATTTTGCTCCAAACAGGGAAGTTATACTTTTACATCAATATCTCCAATAACCCATATCAGGACAGAATCTCACCATTGATTGTTTGGTGTCTTCCTTATTCCCCCAAGTTGGTGGTGTTTTACGTTTATTTATCGTCGCTACCGGTTGCCCATATGAGCGACGCCTCCTGAAGAGATTAGTTATTTTAGATTTTTGGAGGATAGTGCAATGATACAGAGAGAGACCCATTCCAGAGTCTCCTCTGGTTCTTTTACGTGCACGGTGTAAAGCACCGACACGAGACCTCGGTTTAACGTCCCATCTGAAAGACTGTTAATTTTATTATGGTCAGACGGGGGATCGAACCTGCGATCCCTGGATTACCTTCCCCCAAGTTTATAAAAATTGGTCATTTTATACTTGGGGTAATCAGGAATGTGTCCAGTTAGGGGATTAGTATTAACATAGCCTTAGGGTGTGAAAACATTATATTCTGTTTCAACTTATAAATTTATTTTGTTCTGGAACTGTAAACAAATAATTATACATCAAATCACTTAAATAGTTAGTTTGTATGACATTCACTAAACAACCGTAATTTCTTGAAACAGATTATAGTTTTGGGTCTCGCCTTTTCTAATTTACTTGTAAAACTGACTTGGGGTAATCAGGAATTCTGGAGATTAAATTTGGGGGAATGAGGAATAAACCGATTGTTTATCTATTGGTTATTGATTATCAGTGTACTGATAATCTATAGACAGTGGTACATGATTCTGGCAATATTCTGTGGAGGAAAGAGTTAAGACAGGTTTGACTGTATGTTTAAAGCGACATTACATTGCCAAAAGCAAATAAAATACTTTTTTTTCATGTATATAAATGCATAGCTACTACACATTCTACTGAATACATTCGAACACTAGCATTGAATAAATAATTGTTTTTGTGGTACACACACTGTCAAAAGTGAAAGCAGGATTTCATAAAACGGTCAACCACGCTCCTAAATTTACGTTTGTCTGTCATTGGAGTCAATACTAAACACGCGATACTTTTGTTTAGAGATAATTTAACTAAGATTAGTCTACAAATAAATATGCATAAGCACACATGTGAGATATCACAGTAAATATGTACAATACCGCGTGTTACTCGGGATACGCGCCTTGTATTAGGCATGGATTTCGACCCTATTTACATTATTTTGTTATGTCAACAAACCGCGTATACGACGTTTGTTTATTTATTGAAATACTCAGATTTTGAGGCAAATATTTGGAAACAAATTATACCATATAATAAGATATTACATTCTGCAGACATTAGCGTTTTCACCGATGTAGTGTCGCTTTAAACTAAAGGTCTAGAAAAGAGTAGCCGCAATCCTCACAACATTTTATTAAAAGTAATAAGTCTTACACAATGCTATTTGAAGCACGGAAGACAGGGAAGCATATAGTTACCATGGTTTCTTCATACGTTTTTACATCCTTCCCAAGATCCTTCAGTAGTCGGCCATATTGGATATGCTCGGGAACATCGTGTTTTGCTGTCTTTATATACTGACAAGCAATAGATAAAATACAACTGTATAAGTAAAATGACAAGACAGATTCCAATTACAAACCATACTCGCCAATAAGACGAGTTTTTTACCATGAGAGATTATGACATTAACCATTTCAACACCACAGATATCTAAATAGGCTTACAAAAAGTGTAGATCCAGATGAGCCGGCTCGTGACAATGTTAAAGTTTAAACTATATTTATTTTACAATGATTGCGAAGCAAGTTTTAACAACTTATATTAATCGGATGATGACGTAAATGTGGTCATTCGTGTGGGAGGAAACCGGAGTACCCGGAGAAAAACCCACCTGTCCGATCTGGCGACCACCGTACCATCTCACATACTTCCCGGTCAGAGGATCGAACCCGGGTTGCATTGGTGAGAATAGAGCGAGAAGATGTTGAAGATTGAATTGAAAATGTTACACGTAAATAATGACACTAGAAAACAAGCTTCTACACTACCCGCTGAAACATAAAGTAGTTTTCTATACAATTTTGTCAAATTTGCTACATACATGTTTACAAAAGAATGTTCTGCACTTACTTTTCTAGTACATTATATTGAGTTTATCACTGTCAGGGTTCCGTCTGTCTCAATATTTGTCTGCGCCACTTCTATTGCCAATTGAAAAAAAAAAAACTGGAGCCAATTTGAAAAATCTTGGAGCCAACAAAGAGCTATATAGTTCACAGATAAATATTTGAAGCCATGTATTTGACAAAACATGTGCAAAAAAAAAGGTTGCGCCAAATGTTTTCGCATATTCGCAACATTTATGGTCAGTATTTGTTTATTGTCATGATTGGTGACCGACAGCGGGAACCCTGACGATTAATATATGACATTATTACTGCCAAATTGCTATGGCAACTTATTGAACTTTATTTAGCATGCACCATTCAACAAAAAGATGCCATTCAACAAGCATGTAATAACACACACACGTTGGCACAAACAATTGTCTGATGTTGTGTGTTTACAAGCATTATATCTTTTATTAGCATCTTTTTATAGCATTTTGTCCACTTTATACGATACATTCACATGTACGATTTGTCCCACTACATTTGGGGTTTGCAAAGGGGTTTGATGTATGTAGTGTAAGGCACCTCACACACATTGCTTAGTACTGGTAAAACCGCTTAGGTCGGCTAAGCCTGTCCAGGAAAACATGTCTAGGTCCCTGCAAGGGGTTTGATGTATGTAGTGTAAGGCACCTCACACACATTGCTTAGTACTGGTTAACCGCTTAGGTCGGCTAAACCTGCCCAGGAAAACATGTCTAGGTCCCTGCAAGGGGTTTGATGTATGTAGTGTAAGGCACCTCACACACATTGCTTAGTACTGGTAAAACCGCTTAGGTCGGCTAAGCCTGTCCAGGAAAACATGTCTAGGTCCCTGCAAGGGGTTTGATGTATGAGTGTAGTGTAAGGCACCTCACACACATTGCTTAGTACTGGTAAAACCGCTTAGGTCGGCTAAGCCTGCCCAGGAGAACATGTCTAGGTCCCTGCAAGGGGTTTGACATTAATGGAACATACATACATAATATTAATTGACCGGGTGATTAGGTTTCCAATTGAAAATGTTTGACTTGATTACTGAAGACATAAACAGTCACTTTGAAAGAAATCGCTTGTGTTTGGAAGAGCACTGTTATAGAATCATGCTTTATGCTGTGAAATGCATCAAATGAATCTATGAGTATATACATACAATAAGATGATGGGGTAACAGAACGTTATAGAATATGCCATGTGTCATGCATATAGTATACTAGGTGAGAAAACTTAATATAAAATAATATAATGCAGGAGGTGGGGATATACAAAACACCATACAGACACACAATTCAAAACTCCATATAGAATTATACAATGCAGGAGGTGGGGATATAAAAAAAACACCATACAGACACACACTTCAAAACTACATATAGATTTACATAGTTGTATAGTTCATGGTGGAATAGTTATGTTATGTTATATTTCGGGTTTTACGCCTGCATCAGCACCATTTTGGGCTATATTGCCGGCGGGCAGTTTACTTAACAACACCTTTCCTGGGCAGGCTCCAGCGGTTAACCAGTACTTGGGTGCACCAACCTCCGTAAGAAACTGCCAACTTTTTCATATAAATGAGACACGGCCTGAGCGGGGCTCGAACCCGTGACCATCAGTGATGATAGGTTACAGTGGTATACAAGTCAGCGACCTTAACCACTCGACCACGGAGGCGGACACATGGTGGAATAGACAAACACCATATAGACACAAAATTAAACACTATGTAACCGGGTTGATTTCTAAGGGAGACAACTCTGATAGGATTTGTTACAATGGCCATTGTAAGAGTTGTCTACCTAATTTAGTTACGCTTCTGTGGTTTTTATAATTATACCGAATTGGCTTCTGGGAGAGCGGGTTTTTAATATGGTACGAGAAGCCATCTTTATAACAAGTGTATTATTTAAATTATCAGTACAGGTTCGATCCCCTGTCTGACCCTAATAAAATTAACAGTCTTTCAGATGGGACGTTAAACCGAGGTCTCGTGTCGGTGCTTTACACTGTGCACGTAAAAGAACCAGAGGAGATTCTGGAATGGGTCTCTGTCTGTATCAATGCACTATCCTCCACACATCTAAAATGACTAATCTCTTCAGGAGGCGTCGCTCATATGGGCAACCGGTAGCGACGATAAATAAACGTAAAACACACTCTCTATTATGTATTGATTACTGGTGTAGTCTGTTGTTGAGTTTAAAGGCCACTAGTCATATATATATATATATCTATGTAATAGGCGATAAGGTTAATGTGAATAAGAATGTACATGCCAGGGCCGTCGCTGGAGCTATTTTTATGATACGCACGGCCAAATATGCTTGTTTGTCGAGTGATCATAGCGAGCGAGTACGCTAGGGGGGTCCGGGGGCATGCCCCTCCCCTGAAATTGTTTGAAATGAGGAAGCAATTTCCTGCATTTCAGTGCATTTTGTAACGTACAGGACTAAAGTTCTTACGACAATCCGTATAAAGGTATAAATTAAGGCTAGATGTATAATATACATGATCTATCGCCCTTATCAATTAAACAAGCACGTAAAATAGCACACACTAAATTTCGAGATGCACCATATTTGCAATGGGCTCAATTATTCCACCACTCCACACATCACGGCGCCTATGTATCCCTACTACCCCCCTGGGGTTTTATTGGATTTTTTCATTTTTTTCATTTTCTGAGACCAATGATACGCACGTGCGTACTTGCGTATGCCCAGCGACGGGCCTGCATGCTGTGTGTTATTACCAGATTCTAAATTGTTTTTATATAGTGTTTTAAATGTATACTTTCAGAGTGTAAGCTGTATAAGCTGTAGGCTGTAAGCCTATCATAGGCAAATAAAAGGATGACACCGGATCTGTCGTTTATACTCTGTTAACCCTCCCTCAGATAAAGGGGA
This sequence comes from Archivesica marissinica, assembly GCA_014843695.1. Taxonomy (NCBI): domain Eukaryota; kingdom Metazoa; phylum Mollusca; class Bivalvia; order Venerida; family Vesicomyidae; genus Archivesica; species Archivesica marissinica. The sequence goes on along the minus strand of CM026398.1, from coordinate 57,862,596 downwards.
TCCAGGAAACCAAAAGGTTACAACTACATTGTACATTATATGTGTGGGGGGGGGGTAAAGTCTCACCCAGCTTAGGTCATACAGTTACTCTCCAGTTATAATTGGTTGAGGAAGTCCCTGGGCGTGCAGCTCCGAGCAACATTTCAGGACGAGAACCCAGGTAGAACCACCAACCTTCCACAAGTCAGATGGATAGATGGTTTGCTTAAAATAATTCCACCCCCATTGGGATTCAAACCTACAGCAGTGAAGGGAAACCGATTTGAAGTGAAGAACCATAACCATTCTGCCACTCATTGGTTCACTGGAAACAGTCTGGACTCCAGTGATAGTAGGTCCGCTGTTATGCAGCATAAATTAGACATCTAATATCATAATCATTTGGATGAGACTTGTATTGCATAGCACTTTGATTTCTTTCAAGCATTGTGTGGGATTTAGACCATGCATTTACTAGAACCAGAGGAGCATCTGCAGTGGGGCTTTGTCTGTATCATGCATTGGCCATAAAAACCTAAATTGACTAGTCTGTTCCGGCAGCGACGACTAATAAAAACCTAAATTGACTAGTCTGTTCCGGCAGAGACGACTAATAAAAACCTAAATTGACTAGTCTGTTCCAGTAGCGACGACTAATAAAAACCTAAATTGACTAGTCTGTTCCGGCAGAGACGACTAATAAAAACCTAAATTGACTAGTCTGTTCCAGTAGCGACGACTAATAAAAACCTAAATTGACTAGTCTGTTCCGGTAGCGACGACTAATAAAAACCTAAATTGACTAGTCTGTTCCGGTAGCGACGACTAATAAAAACCTAAATTGACTAGTCTGTTCCGGCAGCGACGACTAATAAAAACCTAAATTGACTAGTCTGTTCCGGTAGCGACGACTAATAAAAACCTAAATTGACTAGTCTGTTCCGGCAGCGACGACTAATAAAAACCTAAATTGACTAGTCTGTTCCGGCAGAGACGACTAATAAAAACCTAAATTGACTAGTCTGTTCCGGCAGAGACGACTAATAAAAACCTAAATTGACTAGTCTGTTCCGGCAGAGACGACTAATAAAAACCTAAATTGACTAGTCTGTTCCGGCAGAGATGACTAATAAAAACCTAAATTGACTAGTCTGTTCCGGCAGCGACGACTAATAAAAACCTAAATTGAATAGTGTGTTCCGGTAGCGACGACTAATAAAAACCTAAATTGACTAGTCTGTTCCGGCAGAGACGACTAATAAAAACCTAAATTGACTAGTCTGTTCCGGCAGAGACGACTAATAAAAACCTAAATTGACTAGTCTGTTCCGGCAGCGACGACTAATAAAAACCTAAATTGACTAGTCTGTTTCAGTAGCGACGACTAATAAAAACCTAAATTGACTAGTCTGTTCCGGCAGAGACGACTAATAAAAACCTAAATTGACTAGTCTGTTCCGGCAGCGACGACTAATAAAAACCTAAATTGACTAGTCTGTTCCGGCAGAGACGACTAATAAAAACCTAAATTGACTAGTCTGTTCCAGTAGCGATGACTAATAAAAACCTAAATTGACTAGTCTGTTCCGGCAGAGACGACTAATAAAAACATAAATTGACTAGTCTGTTCTAGTAGCGACGACTAATAAAAACCTAAATTGACTAGTCTGTTCCAGTAGCGACGACTAATAAAAACCTAAATTGACTAGTCTGTTCCGGCAGAGACGACTAATAAAAACCTAAATTGACTAGTCTGTTCCGGCAGAGACGACTAATAAAAACCTAAATTGACTAGTCTGTTCCGGCAGAGACGACTAATAACAACCTAAATTGACTAGTCTGTTCCGGCAGAGACGACTAATAAAAACCTAAATTGACTAGTCTGTTCCGGCAGAGACGACTAATAAAAACCTAAATTGACTAGTCTGTTCCGGCAGAGACGACTAATAAAAACCTAAATTGACTAGTCTGTTCCGGCAGAGACGACTAATAAAAACCTAAATTGACTAGTCTGTTCTAGTAGCGACGACTAATAAAAACCTAAATTGACTAGTCTGTTCTAGTAGCGACGACTAATAAAAACCTAAATTGACTAGTCTGTTCCGACAGAGACGACTAATAAAAACCTAAATTGACTAGTCTGTTCCGGCAGAGAAAACTAATAAAAACCTAAATTGACTAGTCTGTTCTAGTAGCGACGACTAATAAAAACCTAAATTGACTAGTCTGTTCCGGCAGAGATGACTAATAAAAACCTAAATTGACTAGTCTGTTCTGGCAGAGACGACTAATAAAAACCTAAATTGACTAGTCTGTTCTAGTAGCGACGACTAATAAAAACCTAAATTGACTAGTCTGTTCCGGCAGAGACGACTAATAAAAACCTAAATTGACTAGTCTGTTCCGGCAGAGATGACTAATAAAAACCTAAATTGACTAGTCTGTTCCGGCAGAGACGACTAATAAAAACCTAAATTGACTAGTCTGTTCCGGCAGAGACGACTAATAAAAACCTAAATTGACTAGTCTGTTCCGGTAGCGATGAAAACACACTTGTACACACATTTCTAAAAGCATTACATGTTACTCACACACATTCAAAATCTAGCCAAAGCTGTGAATATACATGTACTATTATATAGCTATTCTAGTAGCTTGTTGTAATATTTTTCTTTCTGCAAAGACAATACCGTATATTCCCGGCCATAAGTCGCGGGTCAAATTTTGGCTCGAAATTTTGGCTGATTTTAAGCTGGATCCTTCCATATGTTGAGGGTACTTTGTGGATTTGTAACATTTGCTATGACAGTAGTTTTTTCTCTCATTTTTGAATGAAACTGAACTGAATTTGAGATATTTTGTTTTAAGTTTAAACTTTATTTATTTCACAACGATTGCGAAGCAAGTTTTAACAACTTATATTAATCACTCTCGTCGGCGCGGTTGAAAGCGTAAATATGGTAATTCGTGTGGGAGGAAACTGGAGTACCCAGAGAAAACCCACCTGTCCGATCTGGTGACCACCGTACCATCTCACATATTTCCCGGTCCGAGGATCGAACCAGGGTTGCATTGGTGAGAAGCGAGCGCGCCAACCACTGTGCTAATCAGACAGATATTTTGTTGACTTTATTTCATCACAAATCACAAAAAACCCACACTACAATAAGTTTGTTTATCAGTTTTTCTATTGTTTATAAAATTGTTTGTAAATACTTGTCTAAGCAAAGTGCTACATTAAATCAAATAAAACGAACTAACAGACACAAATAAATGTCCAACTTTTGTTGTCATAAGTCGACCTAGTGCTTTCATCACATTTCTGTATGAGAAAATGGTCGAGTTATGACCAGAAATATACGGTAATTATTGTCTGAACCATGAGCCATATTGTAATATAAACCGCAGCTCATGTTCTATTTATGTATCACAGGTTTATTTACCTAACACAAAGTTTTTGAGGGGACCCAGAAACTAAAAACACAACAAAATCTAAAAGAAAAGAAAGGGGAAAGAACTCTAGAAGAAATAATATGTACCGAAGACAAACTTGTCTTACAGAGAAGAAAAATATTAAAACTTGTGTAGAGAAATACAACTCACTAGGGTCTGGTTGAGCTAGTAGGCATAAAAAGAAATGACATCTCAATAACATATTGTGTCCAATCAGGATGTCAACGACAGAAGACATAGTCTTGTACAATCAACATTAGGCTGGACATACATGCACATTTTCACTTCGTCAAAGTGTAATAGTATTTGAATTTATTATTCTTCCAATATCAACTGTTCTTATTAATATATGACACCAATGCTAATGTTTGTCTCACGCATTTACAGAATATCGCGCTTGAAATACACAACAAATAATTATAGAAGTATATATATATTTTTTTAATTTAGTTTATACAAATTATATTAGCTCGATTGTGAAACAAGTTCTTACAACTTATATTTTAATCACTCTCGAGACCTCATTCCTGATGGAATTCATCATCACGAGGGAGAGAGAAGAGGCAATGTGGAATTTAAATGCCTTGCCTAAGGGCACAATAATAACGGCTCCAGCGGGGCTTGAATGCGCTACCACTGCACTATCACGACTTCCACAATAATAAAACAATAATAATAAATAATTTCTTTAAATTTCTATTCCAATAACATGACTTCTGTATAGCCAAACAAACATGGTGGAACCTTACACTATGGCGGCCTGTACATTTATGTTAACTACGGTAACAAAATTGCGCATTTACGACGTTTAAATTAAAAAGTTTTTATTAATTAAAATTACTAGAAAATGTGATTTATTACTTCAAAATGAGAATTTAACAACGTAGCTTCTAGGCAGCATTTTCTGCAAAGTCAGAACGATATAATTTGAAAGAAATTTGCGTATTTATATACATTGTGTACTCTTAATAATGATGTTGGTGACAAAATCTGGTTAAAGTTTCCAGTTACCATGTAATGTATGTTAGACTATATTCAAGATCCAAGAATACAATTTTCGACCATTACTTAAATGGACAAATTAATACAAGCAGCGCTGCGTGATTTCCAACCTCTTCTAAATATAGCCTCGCTTTCGGATGACCTCAGTAACTGACATTACTATGCGCAAACATGTGCGCACAATATGTCAGATTCAGTATCCATCTGGTAAGGTATGGGGGTTGGTTTGTACGTGCTCAGGTAAGATATGGAGGTTGCAAAGCAGAGAAATCAGATCTTTTTGTTCGCAAATGGGAATAGGCGCTGTTTAATGAAACTACGGTAAATATATTTTCATTTATTTAATTTATTTATATTTCGGGGTTTACGCCTGCATCAGCACCATTTTTGGGCTATATCGCTGGCGGGCAGTTTACCTAACAACACCATTCCTGGGCAGGCTCCAGCAGTTAACCAGTACTTGGGTGCACCAACCTCCGTAAGAAACTGCCAACTTGTTCATATAAATGAGACACGGCCTGAGCGGGGCTCGAACCCGTGACCATCAGTGATGATAGGTTACAGTGGTATACAAGTCAGTGACTTTAACCACTCGACCACGGAGGCGGACTCATTTATGTAAATAAATTGTTGTCAAAGATAATTTAATTTATTCCAAGTTTCGTCTACATTGAAACATTACGCCAAAGTCTTCTGTGGCCATATTTTCATGAAACAGTATAGTAATCATAACACAATAGTGAAATTATGCTACGGAGTATTGAACACGTTACGGCTGGAAATCACTCAGCAGTGAATACTCGTATACACAATGTACACACGCGATGCAACACAATAAAACAAATCAACTTTACTATCAATTGTTTCTTGTTTAATTTTTGGGGTTTAAAACAGCACCAATAGTGTAGGTCATATGGCGACTATCCAGCTATTATTGGTGGAGGAGTGAAGACATGCCCCTTTCGAGCAGTAGTTCAGGTGAGGCTGGGCACCTGGGTAGAACCACCGACCTTCCACAAGCTAGCCGAATAGCTTCCTTACATGAAATAAGTGGATGTGAACCAGCAGCTGTGAGGAGCGGGATGGGATGGGAGGACATGGGAGGGGGTGGGATTTGAACCAGCAGCGGTGAGGAGCAAGTGATTTGAAGTCTTCGATCCTAACCACTCAGCAATCGCCCGTAACCACTCGGCAATCGCCCGTAACCACTCGGCAGTCGCCCGTAACCAATCGGCAATCGCCCGTAACCACTCGGCAATTGACCGTAACCACTCGGCAATTGACCGTAACCACTCGGCAATTGCCTGTAACCACTCGGCAATGGCCCGTAACCACTCGGCAATCGCCCGTAACCACACGGCAATCGCCTGTAACCACTCAGCAATCGCCCGTAACCACTCAGCAATCGCCCGTAACCACTCTGCAATTGCCCGTAACCACTCGGCAATCGCCCGTAACCACTCGGCAATCGCCTGTAACCACTCGGCAATCGTCCGTAACCACTCGGCAATCGCCCGTAACCACTCGGCAATTGACCGTAACCATTCAGCAATCGCCCGTAACCACTCGGCAATTGCCTGTAACCACTCGGCAATCGCCCGTAACCACTCGGCAATCGCCCGTAACCACACGGCAATCACCTGTAACCACTCGGCAATTGCCCGTAACCACTTGGCAATCGCCCGTAACCACTCGGCAATCGCTAGTAACCACTCAGCAATCGCCCGTAACCACATGGCAATCGCCCATAACCACTCGGCAATCGCCCATAACCACTCGGCAATCACCCGTAACCACATGGCAATCGCCCGTAACCACTCGGCAATCGCCCGTAACCACATGACAATCGCCCATAACCACACGGCAATCGACAGTAACCACTCGGCAATTGCCCATAACCACACGGCAATCGACAGTAACCACTTGGCAATCGACAGTAACCACTCGGCAATCGCCCGTAACCACATGGCAATCGCCCATAACCACACGGCAATCGACAGTAACCACTCGACAATTGACAGTAACCACTTGGCAATCGACAGTAACCACTCAGCAATCGACAGTAACCACTCGGCAACGAATATTAGTAAAGACAATGAAACTCGGTTGAAATAATTGTGATTCAACATATTTCCAGCCCCCTAGAATAGGGATACATAAAGGGGACAGCCCCCTAGAATAGGGATACATAAAGGGGACAGCCCCATAGAATAGGGATCCATAAAGGGGACAGCCCCCTAGAATAGGGATACAAAGTCTACATTTAATTACTTAACAATTATCATTCGACTGGTCACATGTGCTTTTAACTAAATCTGCAAAAAAACCTATATTTTATATTTCTCTAGCTTGGATGGGAGGGGATGGGATGGGAGTGGAGGGGATGTAAGCAAAGAGGAGTGTCCTAGAACACGAAGTACAGCAGAAGTACAGAATGATCCCAGTTTTCCCCTTGTTTAATCCTTATATTTATAGGATATGGACATAATCCCCCCCCCACAATCTTTCTAACACAGGAGGACAATATCCCCCTCAATCTGTTTGAGTTCCTTATAGGGTTAGTTTATACAAATTTATTTAGCTTGATTGCGAAACAAGTTCTTATAACTTATATTAATCACTCTCGAGACCTCATCCCTTATGGAATCCATCGCCACGAGGGAGAGAGAAGAGGCAACGTGGAATTTAAATGCCTTGCCTAAGGGCACAATCGTAACGGCTCCAGCAGGGCTCGAACACCGGACCTGAAGCGAACGCGCATCCACTGTGCTATCACGACTTCCACCTTATAGGGTTAGTTTCTGGTTTTATATCGGGGAATTATGTCTGCCATTATCACTTATGGACAAAACATGGTGCGCCTAGAAAAAAGTTGCGCCAAATCACAAAATACTAAAGGAGAAATATCCATGATAGGACTAAATAAAAAATTGTTATTTCCATTTTCCTCTTAACAGTAAAGCTGATTACATTTTGTTGCATGGGTTTGCAAAGCGTGGTACATAGTCAACATAAGTAACGGATGAACCTTTACCCAGCTGTGCACAACAAGTTATCTGCAAGCATGGTGACTGATCACAACGGATACTACCAGCCATAGATGACTGTTGTGCATCTCCTTAAACAGGTCAGACTTGTGATCTGTTGGGCTGCGAAAGCATGGTAGTGATACGCAAAAAGAAGAACTCACATCTTTCCGCTGTGTCCATGATCGGAGGTGGAACACTAGAGCCTTCGCACCCTCAAATATGTACGCTGGTGGTTTCTTCCCTTCCTCTATATATTCTAATAAGAAAAACTACATGTATATAACATAATAAAATTCCAAGAAATGACAGAAAATGCTCATACTGTCTCTGTCACACAGTAGAAGACGAATTTCACTTTTTATTAGAATGTTCATTATTTAACCCATTCAACACCAAGTAACTGACATGGACTGGTCCATGATATTTTTTTTCGACCAATAAATTAGTAAGAAAATTACATTTGGACTAGTTCATTTATCAAAATAGGTAATTTTGTCTAAAAATAGTAATATTACTGGCAAAAAGTGCAGATCCTGATGAGCTCATATGGACCTACACTTTTTGTAAGCCTATTTAGAGGTCGTCTGTGGTGTTGAAAGGGTTGAGGAAGTTAGAATGCAATATATAAAGAAATATTCCTCCGTAGAAATGTTTTATATTTTGACCAAATTAGCGTTACTTATTGCAAATTATTAAATGAATGATGTTAATTTTACCATGTAGATACTAAAAGTGCATCAGTTTGTCTTAAAAATACTGTTTTATATTCTTAGTCATGAATGTAATATTTTAATAATATTATTATGCCGAGTTTATATTGATTTTAGGATGTATTTCATTCTAATTATCTGTTAAGACATTAGTAGTATGATGTAAATGTCTCTTATTTAATTTGCTTTGATATTTATTTTATTTATTTGTAATATATACATTAATATATTTGTTCAATGCCATTGAATATGTTTTTATGTAAAAATAGGCGTTTTATCAAATTAAAAAGTTTCATATTCCTTTGAGAAAAGAAATCAGTTATTCCATTAAGCACTTTTCTCCTTGGCTGTCCGATTAACGCAGTGGTTAGCACGCTCGCTTCTCACCAATGCAACCCGGGTTCGATCCTCGGACCGGGAAGTATGTGAGATGGTACGGTGGTCGCCAGATCGGACAGGTGGGTTTTCTCCGGGTACTCCGGTTTCCTCCCACACGAATGACCACATTTACGCTTTCATCCGCGCCAACGAGAGTGATTAATATAAGTTGCTAGAACTTGCTTCGCAATCGTTGTAAAATAAATAAAGTATAAACTTGTCTCAGCAAATATTATTGTACTGGTACTGTTACACCCCTTATATATTTGAGAATGTTCTTTGATATACCACTGACTATCATGTTTGTAAAATGTTTTATATACAATTGTATTTGTGAGCTCTGGGGCATATTTCATTCTGCTCAAATAAAGCTATCTATTTATATTATCACATAACTTTGCTTGTATTCAGTGTAATACTGTCATCTCATAATTTCTTATATGTACACACGTGTAAAAAGATCCAACTGTTTTCACATTTTTAATATACTTGAATAATGTTGGAAAGTATATAATCTCATTGTGTGTTTTACGTTTATTTATCGTCGCTACCGGTTGCCCATATGAGCGATTAGTCACTTTAAATTTTTGGAGGAGAGTGCAATGATACAGAAAGAAACCCATCCCAGAGTCTCCTCTGGTTCTTTTACGTGCATGGTGTAAAGCACTGACACGAGACCTTGGTTTGAAGTCCCATCTTTTAATTGACCCAGACTGTTAATTTTATTAGGGGCTGATGGGGGGGGGGGGGATCGAACCTGCGATCCCTGGATTCCCAGTCCATCGGGTTAACCACTGGACTACGTATCCGCCTGTAATGACCATCTGCAGACAAGCTTACCCCCATTTAAATCTAACTTAAGTAACCAAACGATTGATAGAGTGACTGTTCATCAGTCTATGATGTTAATCTCTCTCGAGTTTAGGACATACCCTCCCAGCACATACATGTAATACCCCCCATTTCTTTCGATTCAGGAGGACATAATCCCCTTCCCATATAAAAACCCAGGGACATAATCCCCTCCACCATTCAGATTCCAGGAAGGACCCTAATCCTAACCATAGACAGGGTGGTGGTGGGGTCCTCCTGTGTAAAAACACAGGGGGGAGGGGACTACAGTCAAACCTGCGTTAGTGGTCACCTCCATTAAGCAACCAACCTGTATTAAGCAGCCAGTTTCCAGATTCCCAATATGTTGATTAATAATATATTTGACCTCTACTAAGCATACACCTGTGCTAAGCAGCCACTTTCTGTGATTCCCTTGACTGGCTGTTTAAGACAGGTTTGACTGTATGTCTGTATCCGTAATCTCTCAGCCATGGAGGTTCAATACAAATAACTTTTAATACTAACAAGAATTAAACAAAATGTTTCTCTCTCTCTCTCATCTCCCCTCCCCTCCATCTCCTCTCCCTCTCCCCCTCTCTCCCTCTCTCTCCAAGTCAGTAGAAGATTTGACTTGAGAATATTTAGAAAGACTTAATGAGAGTAAATGGCTCAATTATAGTAATGTGCATACCTCGCATTGTGTCCAGGACATACTTGGCAGCATACCAGTTGATAGTTTCATACGCCGGAAATAAGTATTTGTCAGACGTCTTCACTCGCTTCTCAATGGCATAACACCTGTAGAAATAAATATTTGTCAGACGTATTCGCTCGCTTCTTAGTAGAATAACACCTGTAGAAATAAATATTTGTCAGACGTCTTCACTCATTTCTCAATGGCATAACACCGGTAGAAATAAATATTTGTCAGACGTTTTCATTCGTTTCTCAATGGCATAACACCTGTAGAAATAAATATTTGTCAGACATATTCACTCGTTTCTTAGTAGAATAACACCTGTAGATATAAATATTTGTCGTCAGATGTTTTCACTCGCTTCTTAGTAGAATAACACCTTTAGAAATAAATATTTGTCAGACGTCTTCACTCATTTCTCAATGGCATAACACCGGTAGAAATAAATATTTGTCAGACATATTCACTCGTTTCTTAGTAGAATAACACCTGTAGAAATAAGTATTTGTCAGACATATTCACTCGCTTCTCAATGGCATAACATCTGTAGAAATAAATATTTGTCAGACGTCTTCACTCGTTTGTCAGTGGCATAACACCGATAGAAATAAATATTTGCCAGATGTCTTCACTCGATTCTCAATAGCATAACACCTGTAGAAATAAATATTTGCCAGATGTCTTCACTCGTTTCTCAATAGCATAACACCTGTAGAAATACATATTTGCCAGATGTCTTCACTCGATTCTCAATAGCATAACACCTGTAGAAATAAATATTTGCCAGATGTCTTCACTCGATTCTCAATAGCATAACACCTGTAGAAATAAATATTTGCCAGACGTCTTCACTCGATTCTCAATAGCATAACACCTGTAGAAATAAATATTTGCCAGACGTCTTCACTCGATTCTTAGTAGAATAATAACACCTGTAGAAATAAGTATCTGTCAGTCGTCTTGTATCTGTAGAAATGCACCGGCCACAGGAACATTTTGATTTCTAGTTCATCTCTGGTGCAATCTAGGTATCATTTGATAGTGTACATACATATTCTATCACACAATGTTATGAAATGTACATGACATTTTTGTAAATTAGTAAGAACTGAAGGAAATTATTTTTTTAAAAATACGGACAGTGCGGCACCCAGGATTAGGACAGGGCGCTCAGGATCACGGACAGGGTGTGATGCCCTACTAAAATGGCCTAGCTGGAGCAGTGGAAAAGTGCATATAGTCAGGGTGACTGCATGATATTACATTATTTGACACATCATTCATAAGATGTTGCAATGTCCATTTCATGATCTTTGATATAGGAAATGCAGTTGTTCTTTTATGTACATGTATATTCTTTATTTTACGATTGTGAAACAAAGTTTTAATAACTTATATTAATCACTCTCGTTGGCAAGGATGAAAGCGTATATATATATATACGTCCCTTCATATGGGAGGAAACAAGAGCACTAAGAGAAAACACACATGCCCAATTTGGTGATAACCAGGGTTCCCGTTGTCGGTCGCCAATGGCGCCAAAAAACAAATATTGGCACTAAATTTTGTGAATTGGCGAAAATATTTGGCGCAACTTAAAAAAAATTTTGGCACATGTTTTGTCAAATTCATGGCTTCACATATTTATTTGTGAACTATATGGCTCCAAGTTTCTTAAATTGGCTCCAGTGTTTTTCAATTGGAGACAGAAGTGGCGCAGACAAACATTCAGACAGAGGGAACCCTGGACAACCGTACCATCTAGTTCAGAATTGTTGGGAGAAAATTGTAAAAAAAAATTATTTAAGGAGAATTGGGTCAGGGTCCCTAGGGTGACTCTTTCGCCCTGCTCACCTACTTTCCATTAATAATAGTTTATCAAAGGGGAAGTCATAGGAAGGTAAGTATTTAACATGTTACTGGTTCGATTTATAAATCAGTTTTTCAATCTAGGCAACATAACTTCTTAGAAGTCGTTGTTTGCTACGTTTTCGATCGGTTGGTGCAATTTGTTAAGTTAGATGTACTGTCCATACTCGCCTATAAGAGAAATGTTTTAGCACCAGAGTATGGCCTCAAAGTGGCTATCCGTTTTGTGAGCGATAAAAAATAACTTTTTTTTAAAAACGTGTTTTTAGAAAGAAAGCACACAGACACTGAACATTTCTTCAACTTGCGTGTGTGTGTTCTATGTTTATTTATCGTCGCTACCGGTTGCCCATCTGAGCGACACCTCCTGAAGAGATTAGTCATTTTAGATTTTTGGAGGATAGTGCAATGATACAGATAGAGACCCATTACAGAGTCTCCTCTGGTTCTTTTACGTGCACGGTGTAAAGCACCGACACGAGACCTCGGTTTAACGTCCCATCTGAAAGACTGTTAATTTTATTAGGGTTAGACGGGGGATCGAACATGCGATCCCTGAATTACCTTCAACTTGCACTGGCCAAACATGCAACTTAAACTTGTGTCTGGTGTCCATATTTATTTATGCAAGTGCATGCCAACAGATTTCAGGACCAAAGTAGGTAGGGTAGTCTTATAGGAGGGCTTGCCGTATAGGCGAGCATGGACGATGGCTCAACCCTTTGCATGCTGAGTAAATAGTATCACATATGCAAACAACATTGATCCAGATCAGCTGCGGCGTAACGTCTCATCTGATCAGGATCTATGTTGTTTGCTATTCAGCCAAGTATTTTAGCTCCACTATCCGAACAGCAAACAACAGAGAGACTATGCCGTCTGATCTGGTTCTATGCTGTTTGCAAAAGTGATATTATCAGCCGCTAGTGTGCAAAGTGTTAAGCATGCATTTGACTACAATGACCCAATTGCAAGAAATTGGGAGAGATTATTGCTTAAATTATTAAATGAACGTGTGAACAGACATTGGAATGGATGGTTCCCTCACAAGTCTGCACCTGACGCTTTGGGTGCAGTGAGGTGATAAATTTCAGGTCAAAAACACTTCTGACAGAACTTACTCAAGTTGTACTGGCATATTGTAAGAATGGAGAAAGTTACCCCCGAACACGAGGGTGTCGATTGGTGTAAACACAGCATGGATCCAGCCTGTGGGTATGAAAAGGGTCTGGCCCTGTTTCACAATACATTTGTAGCACTTGTCCACCTGGTCGCCAAAGAAGTGTTCGCTCTGGTTGGATGCACTCAGCCAAGTCTCATACAGGCAGAGATTGGCTGTTGTTGGGCGAATCAAGAAAAATACCTTTTCTCCCTGTAAAATATATACTGTGTGTTAATGCAACCATTTAAAGCAGCATTATATCGTAATAAAGGATGTTTTTGGTAAAATATAAATACTAATTAATGTATGTGTTTACAAAAATCGAAATTGTTTATCAACACATGAAATGTAAACATGCACAGTGCGCATGCGTGAAACAACAGCGGATGTAGAAATGCACGTTGGAATGTCAACATATTTTGAACATGAAAGACTAGCTATCTATCTTCCTCTAATGTCGAATCCCTCGCGGGGATGTACACATGTCCCTAAAAGACTTAGATAACAGAGGTATGCATCAACATATCAAGGAATTCAATTAAAAAAAGATAACGTGGGACAAATGGGGACAATGCGTTCCGATTGCGGACGATGCGTTCCAATTGTAAACAAGTGCGTGACCGACCAACTCGGAAAGTCCTACTTTCGGTTTCGAGTTTGTTTTATCGCAAAAAAAAACACTGTTTACTAATTGAACATAATTATACAAATTATAATGTAAGAATACGTAGCCGCATTGCTACCCATACGTAAAATTTGAAATTTTCAAATATCTTTTATTTCATGCGATATAGGGCTGCTTTAAAGCGATCGGTGAATACACAAATGTCTACAGATTGTATTTTCCTATTATATGGTATAATTGTTGTCCGAATATTCGCCTCAAATGCTGAGTATTTGAACTAATAAATAAATGTCATATACGACGTTTGTTGGCATAACAAACTAATGTAAATAGGGTCAACACCCATGCATAATGCAATGAATGTATCGTGAATAACACGATTTATTGTACAGAATTACCGTTATATCTCACACTTTATGCCCGTGCATATTTATTTTTAAGCTAATACGACTAATATGATTTAAAATACCTCTAAACGACAGTAGCACTGTCTTTGTATATACTCCAATAGTAAACAAACATTAATTCAGGAGCATAGCTGACCGCTATATGAAATCCTATTTTCACTTTTGAGATTTTGTATACCACAAAAAGTTAGTGTTAGAACTATTTCGAAAGTGGAAGTCGTGATAGCGCAGTGAGCTTCAGGTGCGAATGGTCAGGAGTTCAAGCCCCGCTGGAGCCGTTACGATTGTGCCCTTACGAGGGAGAGAGAAGAGGCAACGCGGAATTTAAATGCCTTTTTTGCCTAAGGGCACAATCATAACGGCTACAGCTGGGCTCGAACTCCAGTCCTTTCGCACCTGAATCAAATGTTATACCACTATGCCATCATGACTTCTAATTCAGTTCAGTTTGTACCAATACAAATTTTACCTCTAAATGAAACACTCAACATAAAATAATATCTCGATATTTTGATCTCGCAAATGGAATAGAATACAGTACCAAATGTGATGATTACTCGCAAATGGAATAGAATACAGTACCAAATGTGATGATTACTCACAAATGGAATACAATACGGTACCAAATGTGATGATTACAGGGTTCATTCTAGGTCAGAATTTTTGGAAGAAGTGAGAAAGCGCGTGATCGCTTCCGTAACCCTTTCCTTCATAGAGATTTAGGTTAATATACTATTATATCTCCATACAAATGACAGCCATTTAGCTATCATGCAGTTGATAAGTAATCACAATATCTATCCCACCTCCATAGATATTACTGGGACTACATGAGATTCTGGCCTTTGTTATGGATATTGGTTTGGCCACAACATTGTCAATGTATGTTGTATTGGTAATGGCGTCAAGAGGTGCTTCTATGAGGGAAAGGGTTTATGAACATTGGTTTGGCTCTACATTGTCAATGTATGTTGTATTGGTAATGGCGTCAAGAGGTGCTTCTATGAGGGAAAGGGTTTATGAACATTGGTTTGGCTGTACATTGTCAATGTATGTTGTATTGGTAATGGCGTCAAGAGGTGCTTCTATGAGGGAAAGGGTTTATGAACATTGGTTTGGCTCTACATTGTCAATGTATGTTGTATTGGTAATGGCGTCAAGAGGTGCTTCTATGAGGGAAAGGGTTTATGAACATTGGTTTGGCTGTACATTGTCAATGTATGTTGTATTGGTAATGGCGTCAAGAGGTGCTTCTATGAGGGAAAGGGTTTATGAACATTGGTTTGGCTCTACATTGTCAATGTATGTTGTATTGGTAATGGCGTCAAGAGGTGCTTCTATGAGGGAAAGGGTTTATGAACATTGGTTTGGCTCTACATTGTCAATGTATGTCGTATTGGTAATGGCGTCAAGAGATGCTTCTATGGGGGAAAGGGTTAATGTATGTTGTATTGGTAATGGCATCAAGAGGTGCTTCTATGAGGGAAAGGGTTAATGTATGTTGTATTGGTAATGGCATCAAGAGGTGCTTCTATGAGGGAAAGGGTTAATGTATGTTGTATTGGTAATGTCGTCAAGAGGTGCTTCTATGAGGGAAAGGGTTAATGTATGTTGTATTGGTAATGGCATCAAGAGGTGCTTCTATGAGGGAAAGGGTCAATGTATGTTGTATTGGTAATGTCGTCAAGAGGTGTTTCTATGAGGGAAAGGGTTAATGTATGTTGTATTGGTAATGGCGTCAAGAGGTGCTTCTATGAGGGAAATGGTTAATGTATGTGGTATTGGTAATGGCGTCAAGAGGTGCTTCTATGAGGGAAAGGGTTAATGTATGTTGTATTGGTAATGGCATCAAGAGGTGCTTCTATGAGGGAAAGGGTTAATGTATATTGTATTGGTAATGGCGTCAAGAGGTGCTTCTATGAGGGAAAGGGTTAATGTATGTCGTATTGGTAATGGCGTCAAGATGTGCTTCTATGAGGGAAATGGTTAATGTATGTTGTATTGGTAATGGCGTCAAGAGGTGCTTCTATGAGGGAAATGGTTAATGTATGTTGTATTGGTAATGGCGTCAAGAGGTGCTTCTATGAGGGAAAGGGTTAATGTATGTTGTATTGGTAATGGCGTCAGGGGGTGCTTCTATGAGGGAAAGGGTTAATGTATGTTGTATTGGTAATGGCGTCACGAGGTGCTTCTATGGGGGAAAGGGTTAATGTATGTTGTATTGGTAATGGCATCAAGAGGTGCTTCTATGAGGGAAAGGGTTAATGTATGTTGTATTGGTAATGGCGTCACGAGGTGCTTCTATGAGGGACAGGGTTAATGTATGTTGTATTGGTAATGGCATCAAGAGGTGCTTCTATGAGGGAAAGGGTTAATGTATGTTGTATTGGTAATGGCGTCAAGAGGTGCTTCTATGGGGGAAAGGGTTAATGTATGTTGTATTGGTAATGGCGTCAAGAGGTGCTTCTATGAGGGAAAGGGTTAATGTATGTCGTATTGGTAATGGCGTCAAGAGGTGCTTCTATGAGGGAAAGGGTTAATGTATGTTGTATTGGTAATGGCGTCAAGAGGTGCTTCTATGAGGGAAAGGGTTAATGTATGTTGTATTGGTAATGGCGTCAAGAGGTGCTTCTATGAGGGAAAGGGTTAATGTATGTTGTATTGGTAATGGCGTCAAGAGGTGCTTCTATGAGGGAAAGGGTTAATGTATGTTGTATTGGTAATGGCGTCAAGAGGTGCTTCTATGAGGGAAAGGGTTAATGTATGTTGTATTGGTAATGGCGTCAAGAGGTGCTTCTATGAGGGAAAGGGTTAATGTATGTGTATTGGTAATGGCGTCAAGAGGTGCTTCTATGGGGGAAAGGGTTAATGTATGTTGTATTGGTAATGGCGTCAAGAGGTGCTTCTATGAGGGAAAGGGTTAATGTATGTTGTATTGGTAATGGCGTCAAGAGGTGCTTCTATGAGGGAAAGGGTTAATGTATGTTGTATTGGTAATGGCGTCAAGAGGTGCTTCTATGAGGGAAAGGGTTAATGTATGTTGTATTGGTAATGGCGTCAAGAGGTGCTTCTATGAGGGAAAGGGTTAATGTATGTTGTATTGGTAATGGCGTCAAGAGGTGCTTCTATGGGGGAAAGGGTTAATGTATGTTGTATTGGTAATGGCGTCAAGAGGTGCTTCTATGGGGGAAAGGGTTAATGTATGTTGTATTGGTAATGGCGTCAAGAGGTGCTTCTATGAGGGAAAGGGTTAATGTATGTTGTATTGGTAATGGCGTCAAGAGGTGCTTCTATGAGGGAAAGGGTTAATGTATGTTGTATTGGTAATGGCGTCAAGAGGTGCTTCTATGAGGGAAAGGGTTAATGTATGTTGTATTGGTAATGGCGTAGAGAGATCCTTCTATGAGGGAAAGGGTTAAATGGTGTTCTTTAACATACTTCTGCAAAATAGGGTTAAAATGCACAGTACAACCATTAACCCATTCAACACCAAGTAACTGACATGGACTGGTCCATGATATTTTTAGACCAATAAATTAATAACAAAATTACATTTGGATCAGTTCATTTATCAAAATGGGTAATTTTTTTTCTAAAAACAGTTATATTACTTGAAAAAAGTGCAGATCCTGATGAGACGGCTCGTCATGAGCCGGCTCATCTGGATCTACACTTTTTTGTAAGCCAATTTAGAGGTCTGTGGTGTTGAAAGCGTTAAATACATTTAAATAGAAGGAGTGCTTTATAATGGGCCAGTGTATCTTACTAGACAAAATTTTGTTTGAAAATCATAAAAACTAAAATATATATATTTTTTTTTTGGGAGAAATGGGGCCCCCAGAGGGCGAAGTCAGGGTCCCTAGGGCGACAATTTCGCCCACATCGTCCTCTAGGATGATCCCTGTATTACTCGCAAATGGAATAGAATACGGTCCCAAATGTGATTATTACTCGCCAATAATAATAAGCATTTGGGCAGATGAATATTTCTACATGTATGTAGTTTATGAATATTCTATAATATTTTTGACCACTATATTACTATATTAGTATGCTCTCAGGGTTCAATCTTGGTCAGAAGTGTTGGGAGAAGTGCGAAAGCTTGTGATCGCTTCCTTAAATGGTGTTCTTTAATATACTTCTGCAACATAGGGTTAAAATGCACAGTACAACCATTAAATACAACATTTGAATAGAAGGAGTGCTTTATAATGGGCCAGTGTATCTTACTAGACACAATTTTGTTAGAAAATCGTAAAAACCAATTTTAAAAAAAAAAAATTGGGAGAAGTGGGGCCACCAGAGGGCGAAGTCAGGGTCCCTAGGGCGACTATTTCGCCCACATCGCCTTCAAGAATGATCCTGGCTCTGCGGGCAACTGTGTAACTCAGATCTGGCTCAGATCACATATCTCACACAGTCACCATCCCTCAGTTTATAAATATTTCTTTTATGCTTTCCAATGAATGATTGGGTTTTCTCAGTGAAAGAAAATGCTATCTTTCACTGTTTTCAAACAGTGGACTATGGCATTTTCTCTGTCACTGCTTGAGTTTCGTATTCCTCTGCGATTGGATTTACTTTTGTATCGTAGCTATTTCCCGACAATCCTAAAGAGTCAAAAATTATAAAGTAATATATTATAATGAATTTGTTTTGTCTGTAGTTTTTAATTTTGACAGCAAATAGAAACTAACTGGAAAATTATACCGGAACTATTTCTTATTACAGACATTCACACTAATATAAGTGGTTGTGTATTGTAGTGAAATGAGGCTCCAGACAGGGGCAATTAAAATGAATTAAATTTGATAAATACTATTATATTAGCCCAAATCATTGGAAATCATAAAAGAAAAAAAGTTGTGTAAGAGTTGTGTTTATTAGTGTAAGATAGGATTTGATTTCATCTCGTAAACACAAATATCCTCCATATCTCTTTACACTAAATCATACAGGCATGACAAGCAATACCCACCCTGAGTATGTGATACCAGACGGAGGTACCTCCGAAGTCAATGTGGAAGTCTGTGAAGCTGTCTCGGACTCCCATCAGACAGTATTTTTGCACCTCCGGCTTGCTGTAAGTACAGTCGTCCGGCAGACTGTCCGGCCACACTCCATTACTCACCCAGCTGATCTCCCTCACGGCTGATGGTACCGTAACCAGGTTTGACATTCTAAGCATTAAAGACATAAGCAATCAATTAACGGTGTATGTGTCTATATAAACAAATCTGCTCAAGAGTGACCCACATTTTTGGGAGAAGTGAGATAGCGCGAGATTGCGTCATCTAATGGTTTTATTTAATAAATGTAAACATAAAACGGTTAAAATACACAATAGGACCAGTAAATAAATATTTGAATAGACTTTGAATATTTGAATTGCTTTACAATGCCCAGTGTATCTTACTGGACAATATTTTGTCAAGAAAATTGTCATTTTAATTAATTTTTTTTTTAGTGAGAAGTGGTGCCCACAGGGTCCCATGGGCACCCCTAGAATGAGCCCTGCATTAATAACAATGGTCTTGTGCTTCATATCTGCAATAGATTCTGACTTCTGGTGTTTATTGAGTACACATTAATGGTTTGAAGAAATAGCAGCTTAACAGAGGCGAAACTTGTTACAGACTGGCTAAAACAGATGGTTGCTATCATAGTTAGACTGTAGTTACATACCTGGTTGCTATCACAGGTTAGAATAGCTGGTTGCTATCACAGTTTGACTGTAGTTACATACCTGGTTGCTATCACAGGTTAGAATAGCTGGTTGCTATCACAGGTTAGACTGTAGTTACATACCTGGTTGCTATCACAGGTTAGACTGTAGTTACATACCTGGTTGCTATCACAGGTTAGACTGTAGTTACATACCTGGTTGCTATCACAGGTTAGACTGTAGTTACATACCTGGTTGCTATCACAGGTTAGACTGTAGTTACATACCTGGTTGCTACCACATGTTAGACTATAGTTACATACCTGGTTGCTATCACAGGTTAGAATAGCTGGTTGCTATCACAGTTTGACTGTAGTTACATACCTGGTTGCTATCACAGGTTAGAATAGCTGGTTGCTATCACAGTTTGACTGTAGTTACATACCTGGTTGCTATCACAGGTTAGAATAGCTGGTTGCTATCACAGTTTGACTGTAGTTACATACCTGGTTGCTATCACAGGTTAGAATAGCTGGTTGCTATCACAGTTTGACTGTAGTTACATACCTGGTTGCTATCACAGGTTAGAATAGCTGGTTGCTATCACAGTTTGACTGTAGTTACATACCTGGTTGCTATCACAGGTTAGAATAGCTGGTTGCTATCACAGTTTGACTGTAGTTACATACCTGGTTGCTATCACAGGTTAGAATAGCTGGTTGCTATCACAGTTTGACTGTAGTTACATACCTGGTTGCTATCACAGGTTAGAATAGCTGGTTGCTATCACAGTTTGACTGTAGTTACATACCTGGTTGCTATCACAGGTTAGACTATAGTTACATACCTGGTTGCTATCACAGGTTAGACTATAGTTACATACCTGGTTGCTATCACAGTTAGACTATAATTACATACCTAGTTGCTATCACAGGTTAGACTATAGTTACATACCTGGTTGCTATCACAGGTTAGACTGTAGTTACATACCTGGTTGCTATCACAGGTTAGACTATAGTTACATACCTGGTTGCTATCACAGGTTTGACTGTAGATACATACCTGGTTTTTGAGAATTCCAGACTGATGACGTTCAAGATTTTATCTCTATTTGGACTGTTGTAATAATCTACCCATTCCCTCATCAACATCTTATAATCTTCCTGTCTCGACACATCAATAACATCTATTTCTCTCATTGACCCTACGCAATACAAATATACAAGAATTGCAACGATCATTTGTATTGATGGCGCAAAGTCGACTCAGGCCAACAGTCTAGGTAAAATGTGACTCTCCAGCTATTATTGGTGGAGGAAGACCCTGGGTACCACTCCGAACAGCAAGTCAGGCATAAACGGGCACCCAACCAGAATTGCAACCATCATTTGTTGATATATGGGCCTTAAAGTCGACTCATACAAACAGTCTAGGTCATATAGCGACTGTCCAGCTATTATTGGTGGAGGAAGACCCTGGGTGCCACTCCGAACACAACCCAAGTAGAACCACTGACCTTCTGCAAGCCAGCGAGCTTCCTTACATGAAAGAATCAGACACACTCAGTGGGGTTTGTAATCCTACAGCGATGAAGGGCAAATGATCTGAAGTTGATACCCCACTCGAAACAATCAAACAAGATTGTTCTATTTATCAACAGAATAGGGTACACAATCCATGCTGTTCCATTACCTACTCTGGACAGTATCCAACAATATATGTGCGGAAGTCGTGATAGCGCAGTGGATGCGCGTTCACTTCAGGTGCGAAAGGTCCCGAGTTTGAGCCCCTCTGGAGCTGTTACGATTGTGCCCTTAGGTAAGGCATTTAAATTCCACTTTTCCTCTTCTCTCTCCCTCGTGGCGACGGATTCCATCAGGAATGAGATCTCGAGAGCGATTAATATAAGTTGAAAGAACTTGTTTCGCAATCGAGCTAAAATAAATTTGTATAAACTAACAATACACGTTCGACGGTGAATGGCCAAATAACAAAAAGTATGACACATCTCTATAACTTAACTTCCTCTAAGAAACCAAAATGTCGACATTCCAACATTATTTGGTGGACTAGGGTTTATTCTATAATGGAAGAAAGGGCAGGGTGGGTCAGAAATAAAGGCAAGGTGCATTTTGAGCCTCGGTGAGGGAGGGGGAATTTCGAGGTTAACCCAAAGAACATTAGTTAAACTGTGGTGATTGATCAAAGAGACATTGATCTACGAGCACATGGACGGACTGGGAGGGGAACCTGTATTTTTTTTTCAAATACTTTGCAGCACTTGCAATTACAATCAGGAAATATGGACTATATTTTTGTTTAAAACAAACAAATATTATAACTTGACCATTTCATAATACACATAATTTCTTTAATCGGATAATTAGACTTTATGTTTACCATGGAGATGAATTTACATAAGCTTTGCATTAAGCTTGTTTTCAAATCCTATTTGTCTTACAATCATTTATAATAGTTGTATATATATATAACAGAACAAATAAATAATGTTTAAACTAAACTAATAACCATTGGAGATGAATTTACATAAGCTTTGTATTAAACTTGTTTTCAAATCCTATTTAAATAGTCTTACAATCATTTATAATAGTTGTATATGTATATATATGTAACAGAACAAATAAATAATGTTTAAACTAAAGAGACTGTACATATTGGTGAAACGGTCGGCCCGAAGTAATTAATGGAGACTTAAATTTAAAAAATGGGCGGGGTTAAATAGGGCAGGGTGGCGCTACATACAATTCCACTGTAGAATAAACCGTACGGACGTACATTGTAAAAGATCCGAGGGTGACTTACCAACATAGTCCTCTACATCTTGTATGGAGAAACTGGGCGGAGGGACTGTAAGGCCCAGGCCGTCTTTAGTTTCAAACAAGATGGGCACATCAAAGCCATGCTTGTCAAAGTAAGTCTTGCCCATCATGTGTCCGGACAATCGTAGAAGTGGAATCTCATCAGCACTGAAACAAACCAACAAATGAGACACGCTGTAGGCAAACAAACACGACAAACAGGGAAACACGTAACTGGTGTGTGGTTTACGCTATCGGTTGCCCATATGAGCGACGCCTCCTGAAGAGATTAGTCATTTTAGATTTTTGGAGGATAGTGCAATGATACAGACAGAGACGCATTCCAGAGTTTCCTCTGGTTTTTTTACGTGCACGGTGTAAAGCACCGACACGAGACCTCGGTTTAAAGTTCCATTTGAAAGAGTGTTAATTTTATTAGGGTCAGATGGGGGATTGAACCTGCGATCCCTGGCTTACCAGTCCAGCGTGTTACCACTGGACTACAGATCCGTCCGTAACTGATGGATCAGTGAAGAATTTTAGATTTGGTATCCAATTCAAGCACACATTATGCTAAGAATGTAAACAAGTAGTCACTGTAACTTTGAAAAGAAAGAAATTATTGTTGTATTTAAAAAAATAAATATGATTGATGTAATTCAATACAAACAAGCTGGAATCTTTGCATGCGTAAATCATGCAAATAACTGAATCGCAGGTGTTGGTCAATTGGAAAATTTTGTACGAAGCAACTTAAATGTTGCGTGGAATTCAAAGTTCCTGTAAACTTCTCCCAAGTACATGTAGGCTAACATACGCATGATGTACGCACTCCCTATCCCACGCTACCTTCCGGCCCTCAGTGGCCCGTGTTAACGACTAGCGAGTAAATGCATGACCACACAAACTTACGATGGAAATGTTCGCCCTTTCAGCTCCTTGATGAAGACCACAGTCCCTGTCTGAACAGCCTGAAAATATGCAGTAAGATAAAATATAATTATATTATATATATGGTCCTCTCTACATCCGAATTTACGGCTTAAAAAAGCCTTTTTCAAGGAAAACAAAAATCATCCAGCTAATTCATTTTCTTTAAGATTGTTTAAGCCGAAAATTCGGATGCAGAGTGTGTTTTACGTTTATTTATCGTCACTACCGGTTGCCCATATGAGCGAAGCGACGCCTCCTGAAGAGATTAGTTATTTTAGATTTTGGAGGATAGTGCATGATACAGACAGAGACCCATTCCAGAATCTCCTCTGGTTCTTTGACGTGCACGGTGTAAAGCACTGACACGAGACCTTGGTTTAACGTCCCATCTGAAAGACTGTTAATTTTATTAGGGTCAGACGGGGGATCGAACCTGCGATCCTTGGATTTATCAGTCCAGCGTGTTACCACTGGACTACATATCCGTCTGTCGGATGCAGAGAGGACCACATATTATATATATAGTATTTCAACTACTAATAACATAACACAAGTGTATAAACAAGTTTTAATAGACAAGTAATGCATGAATATTACTTTATTAGACCTGTATTTTAGAAGCTAGAGTACCAGTCTGCCCAGTATACATTTTTTTCAATTCCGGAAAAAAGTTAGATATTTCACATTGGCAAAGAAATTATTGTTAACACCAAAACTAGTATCGTTATAGGACAGAACAGAACATAAGTTTATTCATGTACCATTATAGCTCCACTAATGTTATTCACCATGTCCTATCAATATGCGCAGTGGTAGCGCGTTCACTTCAGGTGTGAAAAGCCTGAAGTTCCCACCTAGCTGGAGCCGTTACGATTGTGCCCTTAGGCAAGGCATTTAAGTTCCACATTGCCTCTTCTTTCTCCCTCGTGGCGATGGATTCCATCAGGAATGAGGTATCGAGAGTGCATTTAAATTCCACACCATCTACCATCGATTTATTCACGTGCACCTTATATTAGCAAAATTAGACCAGCAAAAATTTGGTTCATAATGTTTTCGTTAATAATTTTCAAAATTGCGCTGATGGATGGAATGAAATCTTCAAGCATACAATCTGTGTATCGTTGCCGATGACGTAGTTTTGATAGATTGCAATGCTTTTCATGCTTAGGACGCTAATTACGGCAGACAAGCTTTGTGTAGTACTTATTCACAGCTGGGTCACTTTGCTGATCAGATATTATCGACAAAATGCAGTAGTGATGATTCGTTTACAGGGTTCATTCTAGGTCAGAATTTTTGGGAGAAGTGAGAAAGCACGCGATCGCATCCTTAAATGGTGTTATTTAATATACTTCTGCAAAATATGGTTAAAATGCACAGTATGACCATTAAATACAACATTTTAATAGAATGAGTACTTTATAATGGGCCAGTGTATTTTACTGGCAACAAATTTTGTATGGAAATTGTAAAAAAAGATTATTTTAGGTAGAAATGGGCCCCCCAATCAGGGTTCCTAGGGCGACAATTTCTCCCACATTGCCCCCTAAAATGATCCCTGGTTTATGTCGTATATATTGTTACCTATGTTTGAGTAAAATTCAGTCCCCAATCTGTCTAATCAGCGTGTCGATGCGTGGCCAATACATACAATGCCGATCACATGGCTGCAGCAATAGGGTCTGCGCAAGCTGCCTGTCGATGCGTGGCCAATACATACAATGCCGATCACATGGCTGCAGCAATAGGGTCTGCGCAAGCTGCCTGTCGATATGTGGCCAATACATACAATGCCGATCACATGGCTGCAGCAATAGGGTCTGCGCAAGCTGTCTGTCGATACGTGGCCAATACACACAATGCCGATCACATGGCTGCAACAATAGGGTCTGCGCAAGCTGCCTGTCAATACATACAATGCCGATCACATGGCTGCAGCAATAGGGTCTGCGCAAGCTGCCTGTCGATACGTGGCCAATACATACAATGCCGATCAAATGGCTGCAGCAATAGGGTCTGCGCAAGCTGCCTGTCAATACATACAATGCCGATCATATGGCTGCAGCAATAGGGTATGCGCAAGCTGCCTGTCAATACATACAATGCCGATCAAATGGCTGCAGCAATAGGGTCTGCACAAGCTGCCTGTCAATACGTGGCCAATACATACAATGCTGATCACATGGCTGCAGCAATAGGGTCTGCGCAAGCTGCCTGTCGATACGTGGCCAATACATACAATGCCGATCACATGGCTGCAGCAATAGGGTCTGTGCAAGCTGCCTGTCGATACGCGGCCAATACACACAATGCCGATCACATGGCTGCAGCAATAGGGTCTGCGCAAGCTGCCTCGCTACAACTTTAGTCCTTGGAGGAGAATTGTCTTATATTAGGTAGAAACTTGTCTTGAAAGTTGAAACACAGACATGTGTTCTCTATGTAGTCTATATGGAAACAAACTCTTCCCTCAGCTGAAGTAGGGAGAAGTGAGGTAGGCTATTTCTCCCAAATTATCCCCTTTCTCCAGCCCTTACCTTTGTTGCACCATTATCCGAGTAGTCATGACGATGCCAATTTCTCCTCTGTTTTACTACAATGAAACACACACAAAGCATTTATATATCTAACCATTTCCTTCATAGAGATTTATGCTAATATACTATTGTATCTCCATACAAACGACAGCCAATTAGATATCATGCAGTGGATAAGTAGTTACCATATCTATCCCACCTCCATAGATATTACTGGGACTACATAGAGATTTATGCTAATATACTATTGTATCTCCATACAAACGACAACCATTTAGCTATCATGCAGTGGATAAGTAGTCGCCATATCTATCCTTCCCTCCATAGATATTACTGTGACTACATGAGATTCTGGCCTATTATGAACATTGGTTTGGCTACTACATTGTCAATATATATTGGATTGGTAATGGCATCAAGAGGTGCTACTATGAGGGAAAGGGTTAATATGTACATTCTAATTTCAGCAAAGGCTGTCTGATTAGCGCAGTGGTTAGCGCGCTCGCTTCTCACCAATGCAACACGGGTTCGATCCTTGGACTGGGAAGTATGTGAAATGGTAAGGTGGTCACCAGACAGGTGGGTTTTCTCCGGGTACTCTGGTTTCCTCCCACACGATAGACCACATATAAGCTTTCATCTGCGCCAACAAAGAGTGATAAATATAAGTTGTTAGAACTTGTTTTGCAATCATTGTCAAATAAATAAAGTTTAATATTAATTTCAGCAATTAAACAAGAATCTAGTAATAAACAATAGGTCATAATGATTCATGTATGGTATTTATTAATCAATAGGTCATAATGATTCATGTACAGTATTTATTAATCAATAGGTCATAGTGATTCATGTATGGTATTTATTAATCAATAGGTCATAGTGATTCATGTATGGTATTTATTAATCAATAGGTCATAATGATTCATGTATGGTATTTATTAATCAATAGGTCATAATGATTCATGTACAGTATTTATTAATCAATAGGTCATAGTGATTCATGTATGGTATTTATTAATCAATAGGTCATAGTGATTCATGTATGGTATTTATTAATCAATAGGTCATAATGATTCATGTATGGTATTTATTAATCAATAGGTCATAATGATTCATGTACAGTATTTATTAATCAATAGGTCATAGTGATTCATGTATGGTATTTATTAATCAATAGGTCATAGTGATTCATGTACGGTATTTATTAATCAATAGGTCATAGTGATTCATGTACGGTATTTATTAATCAATGTCATAGTGATTCATGTACAGTGTTTAGATCATCTGTAGTATGCAGCCAATGACCGTGATACACCATGTCAGAATAAATGATTCAAGCCTAGAATCTAGGCTAGTGTGTGTGTTTTATGTTTATTTAATGTCGCTACCGATTGCCCATATGAGCGACGCCTCCTAAAGAGATTAGTCATTTTAGATTTTTGGAGGATAGTGCAATGATACAGACAGAGACCCATTCCAGAGTCTACTCTGGTTCTTTTACATGCACGGTGTAAAGCACTGACACGAGACCTCAGTGTAAAGTCCCATTTGAAAGACTGTTTTAATTTTATTAGGGTCAGACAGGGGATCGAAACTGCGATCCCTGGATTACCAGTCCAGCGTGTTACCAGGCTAGTGTGTACAGTAACATGTTATATGTAGATGAGATCAGAATGATGCTTTAAGACCATTAGGTGGTGAAAATTCCGCCAAGATTCAATTTTAAATAAATTATTTTAAGTTTAGGCCATAATAAAAAAAGTGATTTTGTCCCATTTCACGAATGACCAGCTAAAAACGCCCCGACTCCTGAATATTTGTATTGCCAGGCCTGAAAATGTTTACGATTGTTGTCTCTGAGACCGGAAATCACGTGACATTAAATTTTCTATGGGCTCCCGAGATTTTTTTTTTAGTCACTCGCGGGCTTGTCAGATTTAAAAAGAGACAGACCCGACTTGGATTTTGAGGTGCCCCGGGCTGTCCTATTTTTCGAGCACTGGGACGTATCGGATTAAAACACCGACTGTTCACACCAATAATTGGGTTCCTAAGATATCCATAGCCGCAGGCGTCGTTCAAGCAAATGAAATTAAAATACAGGACTTACATGTTAATGGTCCATTTGACTGCTGGCAATTTGGACAATGGTAGATCTCTATGTCTGGTGCCTGGTGTTCAAGAATGCCAACACAACTGAAATACACACAATTTCCTGTTACATTGTACAGTCAAACCATGATAATGCCCATCCCTCGCTACCCAGGGTTCCAAGAAAAGACCCGAACCAGTCGGTGATGTGCCACAGAAGACCACAACAACGCAGGTTGAAGCACCAACTACATGTACTACCGAACAACCAACCAAGCGCCTGAAGTTACAGCAGAGCCAGATCAACAGCTACGGGTGTCAGACTGATGCTACAATCCTCTGTCAACAACTCGAAGCCAGCTGTATGGTGGTCATGTGTGGAGAGGTCGGGCGTGATCACCAAAGACTTCAGTCAGCTCGCCAGGAAATTGATGGTACTGCCAGCAAGTTCAGCCGCCATTGAACGTGTGTTCTCCAACTTCGGCATCATACAGACGAAACTACGCAACAGACTGGGCGTTGAGAAAGCAGCGAAGCTGGTGCTATGCTACTGCTTCCTGAGAGGTAGCGAGGAAATCGACTGGTGAAGACAGACTACTGGCTGAAGAAACATTCCAACAAGAAAAAACGAAAAAATAAATGAAAAAAAAAACAATAAAATTAAAAAAAACAAAAAAACACAATAAAACCCAAAAAACACGGTTGTGGTTGCCAATGATGCCACCTGATGAGTACCCCTGGCAGGGACGAAACAGTTTAAGCACTTATAGAGTGGTAGCAATGCATAAAAATGAGCAAAAAACATGTTTGGAAGACACATAATCTTATTTCCCGGTATTTCCCACTTCTGGGCTTATTTCCCGGGGCGGGAATTCCCCCGGTATTTCCCGGCCAACCCTGTGGTCACCTCCATTAGGTAGCCAACCTGTCTTAAGCAGCCAGTTTCATATTCCCAATATGTTGTTTCATTATACATTTGACCTCAATTAAGCAGCCACATTCTGTGATTCCCTTGACTGGCTGCTTAACACAGGGTTGACTTTATTCAAAGACTGTATTGGAATTTGTTGCTGGTAGCCGTTAACCGCTAGGGGTGCAACGATATGGTCAAACCCGTATTGGAATTTGTTGCTGGTAGCCGTTAACCGCCAGGGGTGCAACAATATGGTGAAACCCGTATTGGAATTTGTGGCTGGTAGCCGTTACCCGCTAGGGGTGCAACAATATGGTCAAACCTGTATTGGAATTTGTGGTTTGTAGCCGTTACCCGCTAGGGGTGCAACAATATGGTCAAACCTGTATTGGAATTTGTGGCTGGTAGTCATTACCCACTAGGGGTGCAACAATATGGTCAGCCGTTAACCGCTAGGGGTGCAACAATATGGTCAAACCTGTATTGGAATTTGTGGCTGGTAGTCATTACCCACTAGGGGTGCAACAATATGGTCAGCCGTTAACCGCTAGGGGTGCAACAATATGGTCAAACCTGTATTGGAATTTGTGGCTGGTAGTCATTACCACCCGCTAAGGGTGCAACAATATGGCAATATGGTCAGCCGTTAACCGCTAAGGGTGCAACACTATGGTCAGCCATTACCCGCTAGAGATGCAATGATATGGTCAAACCCGTATTGGAATTTGTGCAAATTGTGGCTGATAGCCGTTACCCGCTAGGGGTGCAACGATACGGTCAAACCCATATTGGAATTTGTGGCTGCAAGTTTTTGTTTCTGGACATCATCATCTATAGCGATTTCGTCACTCTGCAAAGCCATAGATGTTTTTGACGTGCAACATGTCTACATCCCCGCGAGGGGTTCCACATTAAACTTAAAGGACGATAGATAACCTGGGAACAGGCGTCGATGTACTAGCAATGTCAATTTGAAATCACTTTCAAATGTGTTTCGCTCATGCGTATAACTGGTATGGACGATAATCGAGACAAATACACAAACCCAACAGGGCGACATATTGACCTATACTCAATATAGACAAAATTCATTTTGTAATTTTGGGTTTTTTCGTTTTGTTTGATAGAAACCACTTGACCTACATACGAAATCTGGCACACTATGCTAAATAACGGCCCATATGTGAAGCTCACCTTCCGTGAAACCAATCTTTGCATATTTCGCATTCTATCATAAACTCATTTTCATTGTAGGGTTGCCTACAAATGCAATACAGTGTGTCTTTATCTTCTTCTGACGCCATGTTGACAATTATGACAAGAGCACTGTGTTTGCGCATGCGCAATACAATAGACGCTTGTCTTGTATAGGTGTATTTCAAAAGTTCGTGACGTCTATCGATTGCAAAGATTCAAGACAGCTTCATGCATGTCTCCGGCTAGCATCGATATATTTTGCCTGGTCAGTGAAATAAATATATTTTAACACCGAGACTATTAATTGGGCCCTATTGAGTTTCTGATCATTTTGCCAGAAGTTAAAAAGTTAAAAATCGACAGACTGGAACCCTAGTCTCTGGCAACCGTGAACCCCTGGTAGCATATCTGATCTGTTAAGAATCAACCTTTGCATTAAATAGTGAAGTGCATTTCTGATGCAACTTCATAAATGTGACAATTTCAACTGCCACATATGTTTGCTTCCATTGACAACCTAGGCATTCGTTACATTTCATATCCATGTATGAACAAGTTTTATAGAGTCCTATAGTTGGGGTAAAGAAAGCTCATATTATTATCTGTGGTGGTGAGGGTAAATACATGACACTGAAACTGTTTAATTTGATAAAACGCCTACTTTTACACATAGTATATTCACTGGCGTTGTACAATAGAAATAAAATAAATATAAAGACATGTACTTACATAAAATACATACAGTCAAACGACCACCTCTTAATAGCGACCACCTGTCAACAACGGCCAGTTCAATTCCCCCCGTCCATAATCGTTCTTTAAAAGGCCGTGGATAACGACCACCTGCCGACCGCGACCAGCGGCCAGTCTGGTAATCCAGGGATCGCAGGTTCGATCCCCCGTCTGACCCTAATCAAATTAACAGTCTTTCAGATGGGACGTTAAACCGAGGTCTCGTGTCGGTGCTTTACACCGTGCACGTAAAAGAACCAGAGGAGATTCTGGAATGGGTCTCTGTCTGTATCATGCACTATCCACCAACATCTAAAATAACTAATCTCTTCAGGAGGCGTCGCTCATATGGGCAACCGGTAGCGACGATAAATAAACGTAAAACACACATTTCTTTCACATACGGATCTGTAGTCCAGTGGTAACACGCTGGACTGGTAATACAGGGGTCGCAGGTTCGATCCCCCGTCTGACCTTAAACAAATTAACAGTCTTTCAGATGGGACGTTAAACCGAGGTCTCGTGTCGGTGCTTTACACCGTGCACGTAAAAGAACAAGAGGAGACTCTGGAATGGGTCTCTGTCTGTATCATGCACTACCCTCCAAAATCTAAAATTACTAATCTCTTCAGGAGGCGTCGCTCATATGGGCAACCGGTAGCGACGATAAATAAACGTAAAACACACATTCTTTCTTGTGATGAAGCTATCCATATGTCTTGCAGAAGATCGATGGTTGTACCCGGGTTATGCCGTGCATGGAATGCTGCTCTTAGGGGCAACAGGGAAGCTGTGTTGCTGTGTTACACAGTATTACCATCGGGCGATCATACCTTGAATATGAACACGAAACACAACAACAACATTTGACTAAATGGCGTCAACAGTTACTCATATGAAGTTATACAGTCAGTCGCAAAAGAAAGCATACATGCGATATTTTTGGTGTCTTTGTACATTTCAAGATTTTGTAAATTGCAGTAAGTTTTACAATTCCGAAATGTGTTGTACTGTACACGAATTGAGGACTCTATGAATTAACTCTTTCATCGCCAATGTCGCATAAAAGCGACTTTGTAAAAAAGTAGAGAACCCGATCGGACAGACTAGAACATGCCGTCTGATCAGGCTATATGCTGATTGCTCTTCAGACAGTGGAGCTGAAGCAACTGTCAGAATAGCAAACAACATAGATCCTGATCAGATGCGGCGTTACGCCGCGGCTGATCTGGATCTATGTTGTTTGCACATGCTCTGAATTTATTCGGCGCTGAAAGAGTTAATCTCATATATGTATCGTCTCAATGTACGTGGGTATCCCGCTATCGGGGTTTCGTGTAATGTTCATTATCAAAACACAGTACGATTGAGAGTCGTGCTTGTGTGTGTTCTCTCCAGGATTGTTGATAAAAGTGCTATATAAACCGAGACATCAGTGTTCCGAGGCAATCGTGATACATCAACTGCACTATCACGACTTCCACACATTCAGTAAAGCCCGCGCAGTGCTTAGTTAGAGTGTACAGCACACGGATATATGTGATGAACGGATGATTGCAAATCATGAGAATCACAGGTGAACATTTTCAATAATGTTCTTTTTCAGATTTTAAGAAATAAATGTTTGAAGACATCATCTGATACTCATGTATACACAGCGATATTTGTAAATTATCTCCCTTTCTGGGTATAATGTTTATATTTAGTTTAAACATATTTTATTTCCCAATATAATACATATTGAACAATGCATACACCAATCATAATCAGAATACAGAAACAGGATTAGAATGGAAGACAGAGTCTTATACAATTCTTCTCCTCTATTTACACAAACAGCAATACTTTTGTAAGCAATAGTTTATTTCAGTTAGCTACAGGACATACTTGCATCTTGAATATGCATGTAGTTTTATTTTATCACATCAATATAACAAAAGCATTATGTCTCTCTAAGCAAGTGCTCGCACATGATTAATTAATTTACATAATTTTTATGCGGGTGTGCACAATTTCATAGCAACTACTTAATGTTACAATTCAATATTTTAAGACCAGTCCCAAACAACCATATCAAACGTTGGATTTCAATGGATTAATATCTATGCGTTGTCATTTGTGTTGGCCCAATTATACAAGTAATATTCACTTTAGAACTTCAGACATTACAAGGTAAATATTATACTATTTCACTCACACGTAATACTAATTTGGTAACGAATACAATTATATGATAGCAACTGAGTACTGGTTCCTACCCAGGAAATGCGCGTGGTCTATGTAACACCATTGGGTAAGAAAGGGTTATGGTCAACAAATGGGTTATAATGCCATGAATACGTTCTCTGTAGTATTATCCAAGAATGTAACGCGCAAGAGGGAATTCCAATAGTCTAATAATAGCGGGATTGTGTAGTTCTATTGATAGATTGACCTTGAAAATGTCGTTCTGAGTCAAGGAGACAACCTAGAGCGCGCACGTTTTCTGTGGGTATGTTTTTCTAGGGCTTATGTGCATACTAGCCCTTGCATAGTTGGCATAATGACATCCCATGCTAATAGGAATCGAGCTGAGTGTTAGGGATGGTCCACAACTGGATAGGGGGCTATATCAAGCCACTGGTGTGATGATGGCTGGAGGAATATCTAATTAGGTTGGGGTTATAAAGAATGAATTATGCATTCTTCATAACACCGACTATTAATATAAAAATCGCAAAACAGCATCAGTAGAGAATCTTATGTACATATATATATGCATTATCAAAAATTATAAATAGCAGAATGAAATCATAAACGAACATCTGCAACAATAACAAATACATTTATGATTCGAAAGATTGAAGGCGCTTACACGTTTAAACTTTATTTATTTTACAACGATTGAGAAGCAAGTTCTAACAACTTATATTAATCACTCTCGTTGGCGCGGATGAAAGCGTATGTGGTCATTCGAGTGGGAGGAAACCGGAGAACCCGGAGAAAACCCACCTGTCCGATCTGGCGACCACCGTACCATCTCGCATACTTCCCTGTCCGAGGATCGACCTCGGGTTGCATTGATGAGAAGCGAGCGCGCTGACAGTAAAACAACAAGCAATATATGAAATACTCGACAACTGTATACATAAACTTCATTTTCGCAGATTAGTTGTCGAAGCGTTGGCAAACATTAGTCACGTCATGGCCACAGAACCTATCGGTATCTAACTCAAATATGTGTCTAGCTGGAATAAGGCGATGGAAAATGACTACAGGGTTTAAACAATCGCTATTTGTCATCCGAACCTTAATCGGAGTCAAGTGAAAGGTGAAAAACTAAAACTCATCATTAATGAGAAATATTAGTCAGTTACTGCCCGTGAATACTCCTAATAGTATATTGATCCTCTTAATTGGTTTCCTCTGTTTTTATCGTTGTTCCCTTTGCACCACATGTGTTCCATTCTTCTCCGTATCCGCGTCTTATAATTATTAAATCTCGACAGATATCATTTAGCATGTCCAATGGATACCTTACTGTAAAAATTGGTTCAATTAATTAACACGATTTTGATAAAATTACATTTATCCTAACGCAACATCTGTTTAGACGACAACAGTAAAAACAAAGGATTCCAACTAAAAGGACCAATATACATTTAGGGATAAATCTGACTTTATCCATCAAGGGAGGTAATAGAAAAACCAGTAATGTCTCTCATTGCACTAAAACATACCGTATCACTGTATTACGACCAAAACAACTCCGTTCTTATGAAACAAGAATAAAGTAAACGTGGACGTTGTGCACAATGCTTCCATTTTGTTTTACATTGTACTAGATACCCTCTATATTATGAATTCCGTCTGGGCTTGTTTTCTGCATACAATCTGGCAACGCAATTGCTCTTCTATAAAGTATATCTCTCAGACTATGCCTTCTTAAATGATTCTAAGCATTATTTAATCATGTTTGCTTCTTGCTAAACCTTTGCCAGCCAATTATTTGTTAGTTTGTTTCTACTGGGAGGGACATATTGATTAATTACGAAAGAACGTATTGCCCAATCCATTTTGCTTTCTCTCTTTGTCTAGATTTAAATGTGTCATACTATATTATTATGATGCATGGTTAACATTATTTCTCTTAATCGAGTTTTCTATATGATCATATTTCAGAATGCTGTTCAACATTATGATAAGCTTAGCACCGGTGCTGTCAATGTATGCGAAAAACACACCCGTTGTTAAGACAACCCACGGTCCGGTGCACTGTATTTTCAGACAATATCATGGCGAGGACGTACTACAGTTCAAGAGAATTCCATATGCCGCTCCACCAGTCGGGGTATTAGGTTTGCTCAACCTGTACAGCATAACAAATGGAACACCACTTTGAATGCAACCGAGAGCGGTCCATCTTGCATACAATATTTATTGCAAAATGATGCATGGCTGCTAGAGAACACTGGCACATCTGAAGATTGCTTGCATCTCAATATCTATGTACCATGAGGTATAAATACAACAGCAACGAGAGCTGTTATGCTATGGATACATGGCGGTGGCTTCACAACTGGTCAGGGCACGCTGTTTGATGGCTCGTACCTCGCACTGCAGGGTGACTAGGACTGTTGGGATTTTTGTCGTCAGAAGATAATAACGCCAAAGATAATTAAGGAATATGGGACCAGAAACTGTCAATAGAGTGTATTCATAGTAACGCTATTAAGTTTGGAGGTGATGAGAGCAAGGTGAATCAGCCGGTGGCTACAGTGTCAGTCTACATACATTAATGTCCTCAAATAGAGGCTATTTCCATCGGGCTATTTCTCAGAGCGGAACCGTGTATAGTCGAAATGCACTGGCGATTGATTCGAGAACTGTAGCGGTTGAAGCTGGGACACTTTTAAATTGCACAACTGGTAATATGTTTTTGTTAATAGATTGTTTGCGTCATAAACCGGCGTCTGAATTGCTTCGCGTCCAAAGTGATGCAGCTGATGGTTTGAACGAAGCGGAAACAATGTTTATGTCAAGGCTTGGTCCTGTTATGGATGACGATCTCATTAGTGGTAATCCTACAGATCTCCTTAAGGACACACATTCAGAATAGAGCAAATCCTTCCAAAGTTTGGATATAATGGCTGGAACTAATAGCGCCGAAGGAGGTCTTATGTACTGGACAAGAATGAGATATCAAACACAATACAACTATAGCATCTCGGAGTGGAACAAATAGCGCTGAAGGAGGTCTTATGTACTGGACAAGAATGAGATATCAAACACAATACAATTATAGCATCTCGGAGGGAATATCTAAAGAAGCTCTATGTGAAATAATTGCACCAGCCGCACCGAGAAGCTACTTTAACAACGCCGAGGAAGTTACCGAAGCCATCTGTGATGCATATAGTGTGACAGGGAACTCATTATCAGACCAAGCTCGTAGTGCAGTGAACGTATACGCAGATATGCAGATATACAATTCATTATTCCGACAGTCAAAACGTTGTCTGCTCATAGTGCTTACGAAGCGGATACACCCAGAAACACGTACCAATGTATATTTACTCACTAACCGTCGTATCCATGGATACAGTCGCGCCCTCCTTGGCTTCATGGAGCGAATCATGCTGGTGAACTTCCGTTCGTATTTGGACCAGAAGCAATGTATCCGCACGGATTTGACATACCACAAACTGAAATTGAATTGTCGGAGCAGATTATGCTGTACTGGAGCAACTTTGCCAAAACAGGGTATTTTTGATTATTTATATTTGAACTAAATTACAAATTGAATTGCATCAATATGTACAATAGACATGTAAAAAGGCAACAAGGCATAACATATGATGCAACTTGTATTTTCAGGAATCCCAATTTAGGTATCAACAGGACAATTCCAGACTGGCCAAGATATGACACTCAGCAGAGCATTTATGAACTTGACTGAATCACCAAATGCAGACACGATGCTTTTCCCGGATAGGGTAATATTTTTGACGGAAACAGTACCCGAATTTACAAGAAAACTAAGCGAGTTAGCAAACGAAACTAGTACTGAAGCACCAACAGACACAACGACATCATCTATATTGAATTACTTTGCCCTAGTTGTGCTAGTAATATATGTGTGTACAAAATAGAGTTCGATTTTGCAAAATAACTGAACTAAATATCTAGCACGACGTTATCAGGCTAATAAAATGAACTGATTTCATATGGATAAGACCATTACTTTCTATTTAACTTTATTTACTTTACAACGATCACGAAACAAACTCCATTTACTTATATTTAATCACTTTCGTTGGCGCGGATGAAAGCGTATTACTATAATTATGGTCATTCGTGTGGGAGGAAACCAGAGTACACGGAGAAAACCCACATGTCCGATCTGGCGACCACAGTACCATCTCACATACTTCCCTGTCCTAGGATCGAACGTGGGTTGCATTGATGAGAAGCGAGCGCGCTGACCACTGCGCTAATCGGACAACACTATTTTACTGAATATTATTTATGTATGTGATGTGTTTTACGTTTATTTATCGTCGCTACCGATTGCACATATGAGCGACGCCTCCTGAAGCGATCGGTCATTTTAGATATTTGGAGGATTTAGTGCAATGATACAGACAGAGACCCCTTCCAGAATCTCCTTTGGTTATTTACGTGCAATGTGTAAAGCACCGACACGAGATCTCTGTTTAAAGTCCCATCTGAAATACTGTTATTTTATTAGGGTCAGACGGGGGATCGAACCTGCGATCCCTGGATTACGAGTCCACCGTGTTACCCACGGGAATACATATACTCACACGAAAATTAAGTGTACACTTGGTTAGGGGGAACATTTTATACTTATATTCACACGTAAAACAATGTTCTAATAATTATCAAATTTCAATTAAAAGTAAAACATCGTATAGCCAATACAATTTTGCACATTTTGATACCAAATTTGCCTATATTATGCTTCTATATATCTATATAAGTATAACATTCTCCCTCTAACCAAGCCAAGTGCACACTCTGTTCCGTGTGAGTATATATTATTATATTGATATATTTAGCAGTCTATTGATATTTCTATCCAGCATACACTCAACAAAATTCCTAATCGGTCACCTGATGTTTTACAGTATTTGGAGCACATTAATAACCAAATAATATTAATATTCATAATCATCGTATTGGTTATATTTGATTTCAAATCGTTATGCATGACTGTATAATCATTTCGGATAAAATGCATTAAATGACAATAAGAATATATTTATATTGTGTGATTATTAATTGGTTCCATATATTATACAATACCAGGTGACCGATTAGCAATTTTGTTGAGTGTATATACACATTAATCTATATATTCCCAAGTACATGCAATAGAGGAGCAACACTGTATGCTTACATGATAATAAATTTATACTAGAGGACATAGAACACGCACACTTCGGATAAGTGTGTTTTTACATGAAAAACGATAACTATATAAATACATAGTTTTAAACATTTTGGAAATTTTTAGTTGTTCAGTTTGTGTTTTGTAATAAAGACGTGATATATCTTTGATGGAATCCTTCGTATTTCGTTTTCATGTAATAATAATCATATAATGTAGGTGTGCGTTTACTATGTCCTCTAGTATATAATGTAGGTGTGCGTTTTCTATGTCCTCTAGTATATAATGTAGGTGTGCGTTTTCTATGTCCTCTAGTATATAATGTAGGTGTGCGTTTTCTATGTCCTCTAGTATATAATGTAGGTGTGCGTTTTCTATGTCCTCTAGTATATAATGTAGGTGTGCGTTTTCTATGTCCTCTAGTATATAATGTAGGTGTGCGTTTTCTATGTCCTCTAGTATATAATGTAGGTGTGCGTTTTCTATGTCCTCTAGTATATAATGTAGGTGTGCGTTTTCTATGTCCTCTAGTATATAATGTAGGTGTGCGTTTTCTATGTCCTCTAGTATATAATGTAGGTGTGCGTTTTCTATGTCCTCTAGTATATAATGTAGGTGTGCGTTTTCTATGTCCTCTAGTATATAATGTAGGTGTGCGTTTTCTATGTCCTCTAGTATATAATGTAGGTGTGCGTTTTCTATGTCCTCTAGTATATAATGTAGGTGTGCGTTTTCTATGTCCTCTAGTATATAATGTAGGTGTGCGTTTTCTATGTCCTCTAGTATATAATGTAGGTGTGCGTTTTCTATGTCCTCTAGTATATAATGTAGGTGTGCGTTTTCTATGTCCTCTAGTATATAATGTAGGTGAGCGTTTTCTATGTCCTCTAGTATATAATATAGGTGTGCGTTTTCTATGTCCTCTAGTATATAATGTAGGTGTGCGTTTTCTATGTCCTCTAGTATATAATGTAGGCGTGCGTTTTCTATGTCCTCACAGACGGATATGTAGTCCAGTGGTAACACGCTGGACTGGTAATCCAGGGATCGCAGGTTCGATCCCCCGTCTGACCCTAATAAAATTAACAGTCTTTCAGATGGGACGTTAAACCGAGGTCTCGTGTCGGTGCTTTACACCGTGCACGTAAAAGAACCAGAGGAGATTCTGGAATGGGTCTCTGTCTGTATCATGCACTATCCTCCAAAATCTAAAATAACTAATCTCTTCAGGAGGCGTCGCTCATATGGGCAACCGGTAGCGACGATAAATAAACGTAAACTAAAAAAAAAAATCTATGTCCTCTAGTATATGTCTACGATTTCCGTTGTTTCGATACATTCTTGCTTAACATTTAACAACAGTTCACATTATATTCTGTGCATTGCTAAGGTACCCTCCATAGGGCTTCGTCTCTAGCAATTGGATTAACCCAGAATACAATGTATACAGCTAAATGCACAGTTTTCATTGCTCATCAATTGTGCTAGTGCTACATAGTAGATCAGTTAATTTGGCATAATAAATACTTTTATTTTATTCATGTATCTAATGAACACAGACATACGTATGCACATTAAGACACACCTAGTTTAATCGGGCCACAATCACATGCATGTATAAACTAAATGTGTAATCCAGCCACATATGCGATGAAGACGCAATTTGTTGCATCTTTCAACTTTTATTTTTGTCTTTTGTTTTCACGTTTATTTAACGTCGATACCGGTTGCCCATTTGAGCGACGGGAAGTTTACCTAACAACATATGTCCTGGACAGGCTCCAGCGGTTATAACCAGAACTTGGCGCATCGTCCCCCTTAGAAACTGCCAACATTTTCATATAAAGAGACACAGTCTGAGCGGGGTTCGAACCCGTGACATTCAATGAAGATAGGTTTCAGTGGTATACAAGTCAGCGACAGTAACCACTCGACCACGGAGGAGGACGTCACAGTTTTGTTAATCAGGATACATGGCTTATTTCACAACAGGAACTTGAGATTATTTTATCCACATGGCACCAGTAACTCTGTACCGCTATCGTAGGAAACCGGTCTATTACAATATTCTATTTTATTCGAATGAAGGGGCCGGTCCAAGACTAGAGGTACAGGGTTATCGGTGCCCTTCTATCAACACATTTCCTAAGTGATATTTGAATTATTTCGTTTCTGTGGCGAGTATTTAAGAAGAAAAAAAGCAACCTCTTCAATAGGAAATTATATTCTATAGAAACGTGAAATATTTTATCAATTACTCTCCTTTTCCCGATTGTATGTACATATCTAATCTGTAAATAGTTTAAACATATTTTATTTCCCAATATAATACATATTGAACAATGCATACATCACGCACACTCAGAATACAGAAACAGGATTAGAATGGAAGACATAGTCTTATATAATTCTTCTCCTATCTGTAAATGAGAACTAATGAGCACAGAATTATGTGTACGAACGAATTTAAGTACGAACAGATATCAATAAACAAGATGGATGCGCCCATGTGTGATAAAAGGTTTGTTCTATATTGCTTATTTGGTTAATTTAAGATGGAAACATGTTGTCAATTATATGGGTTAATTTAATCGGCTGCGTGATTTGAAAATAGCCTAGCACAACAGTTTCACATGTGGAACGCAATGAACGTCCATACGTTGATTAATTAAGCACCGATTTAAATTTGGTGTACATACAGGGCTTGTCCAAAAGTCCACATCATTTGCCTATTTCGTACATGGTATGCACACAGCATAGGCTTGGGAATACCTGGATTGTTCAACTGACAGTTTTGTCCGATGCATTCAATATCATAATCGCAGACTTAATTTACAGCTGACTTAAATTACAGCGTCAGAAGTCCCATAACACTTTGTATTAATCCACTTGAAGACAGAACAGAACATATGTTTATTTACAAGACGTGTACATCGTCGAAAGGCACATTATATTTAACATAATTACTGGTCATGTGGTATATCATATCAAAATTGTTAACAAGAAAGTTTCTATCAGTATATTACTGATTACACATTTTTAGAGTAGAGAGGATGAACATATAATATACCAAATAACTTGAAATAAGCATTTGGTTCTTCAGCAATGTGTTTCTTAAAGATAATGCTTCTTTGACATATTTGGACATATTACATAACACATTCTCATCAGTTGATATTAGCAATTTTAAAAACTTATACATTGATGGCATAGAAAGGTAATAGTTATGTATGTACTGTTTGTATAGATTACTAAAGCTTGAACATATACATATACAATGATATTCCTCTTCTATGTCTAATTTATTACAGCAGTTACAGTATCTTTGATCTATTGACATGTGTATGTGTAATTAAAAATCGTGGAATAGAATAAGATTAACCTAAAATCGATTATTTGTATACACTGTGTTTGTATAATTGAACATAATATTTTTATGTATTGCTATAGAAATAGTTTAAACTAAAGTGGTCTTTTTCAAAATGTTATAGCTTTGTCATTTATCATGTCAAATGAGGGTATTTCAACATAGCACAACTTGAACATTTTATATACACAGAAAAGAGCTTTTCTAATATCACATCTTAGTACAATGCTTTGGAACATAGTATTAGTAATGCACATCTTAGCAATCGCTCACCCATCTAAGAATATGTGCGCTAAAGTCGGAGTATGTTCATATTGGGTGTGACACTTAACAGAAGCATTATCTCATTCCATATTTTATCCAAGGATATGAACTCTTGATTCTTTATTTACAGTACTTTCTTGTCATATGTTTTAATACAATGTATTTAATATTCAAAATACCAAATTTTGCATGGTTTCAACCTTAAATATTATATAGAAGTGGTAGTTTTCTCACACATGAACTTAGTACTTTTTAGTACCCAACCTAGTATATAAATTATAATTCATTAGTTTTAACTGTGTTTTTCTTTTCTTTTTTTAAATTCGGCCGCTTGACTATAAAACAGTTTCACGCCCAGGCAATATTATTGAATTTATTCATCCTACTATTGATTTGTCATGTGACTTACTTTGCCAGAATCACATGGTAAATCGAACCAATGAAAACGCGTTTGAGCACGCGAATCGTCATTTTCGTTGTAGGGAGCGCTGACGGATTTAAGCATTGACCGACCGGGTATTGCCTAGAACTGTAAAACGTCAACAAAAAGGAGAAAATGTCGCGCATTGCGAGTGTTATATTGTTGCGGAATGAAAGCGTTTTAGAATTGTATTGGTCCGCCTCCGTGGTCGAGTGGTTAAGGTCGCTGACTTGTATACCACTGTAACCTATCATCATTGATGGTCAAGGGTACGAGCCCCGCTCAGGCCGTGTCTCATTTATATGAAAAAGTTGGCAGTTTCTTACGGAGGTTGGTGCACCCAAGTACTGGTTAACCGCTGGAGCCTGCCCAGGAAAGGTATTGTTAGGTAAACTGCCCGCCGGCGATATAGCCCAAAATGGTGCTGATGCAGGCGTAAAACCCGAAATATATAACATAATAATTGTTTTGGGTAATAAAACACCTACTAGTATTTTATTACCATTCGTGGACCAGTCAAAACTATGCCCGAGATGCTGTGGACGACCCAGTGGAATATTTCACTCGGCCTATCACAAAGCATCGCTGGGTATATGTTGGTTGTTACACGGACTCTTCTCTTTTATATGCATTTGAATCCATCAATTGATGCTTAATGGAAACCAACCGATATATACATGTAACAAGTTAAGTGTGTAGTACAAACGTTACACAAGAAGTGTGTAACCTCAACCCAGCCAATCAAATTCTGACAACTCCTGCGCATCAATGCATATCACTGTACCCATATTTGGAGATTTTGTTATGTAATGTCTGTGTTTACAATGTAGTGATCAATATTTTATAATAGTTTTATTGAT
Source organism: Archivesica marissinica (assembly GCA_014843695.1). NCBI lineage: Eukaryota > Metazoa > Mollusca > Bivalvia > Venerida > Vesicomyidae > Archivesica > Archivesica marissinica. Next base: position 57,819,256 of record CM026398.1, on the reverse strand, counting down.
TGGATTGAATATGTTGTTTCTCTTATATTAAGAAAGTATTGATTGATTTACATTTATTTTGACATGGAAATACTACTTTTGACATGGGTTACGCCTATCATCACTGATATGGGCACGCGTTCGAGTCCCGCTCAGGCCGTGTCTCGTATATATGAAAACGGTGGCAGTTTCTCACAGAGTACCAAGTACTGGTTAACCGCTGGAGCCTGCCCAGGAAAAATGTTGTTAGGTAAACTGCCTGCCGGCGATAGCCCAAGATGGTACTGACGTAGGCGTAAAATCCAAACATAACTAAACAAACAAACAGTGCATACAGTGTTTCAGGGCATAGCTTACAAGCTGATGACAGACAAGAGTGAAGACTGTACATTAAATATTACAGTTTTATGTCCCTTAGCATACGACTATGTACAGTATCTCTCATGCTGCATTTACTAAAACGGTGGATTGTGACTAAAATGTTTAAACTTTATTTATTTTACAACGATTGCGAAGCAAGATCTAACAACTTATATTATTCACTCTCGTTGGCGCGGATGAAAGCGTATATGTGTCATATATGTGGTCATTCGTGTGGGAGGAAACCGGAGTACCCGGAGAAAACCCACCTGTCCGATCTGGCGACCACCGTACCATCTCACATAATTCCGGGCCCGAGGATCGAACCCGGGAGCACGCTAACCACTGCGCTAATCGGATTGTGACTAAACAAGCTCACATGAACTCAAAGTGTTTTAAGACATTTCAGTGCCAACATGAACAGTATAAAAACTGTAATGGAGTGGAATGATCTAAGTGAACCATTCGAGTGCGCACAGACAGTTAAGGGCTTCAAAGCTGCCCTCCAACATCGGGACTAGTGTCACCATCCCATCTCTCTCCCGTTGTGCTTAAGCTGAAAGGCCCTGCAATGTATATAACCAAGTGTGGCGTCCGTGGTCCAGTGGTAGAGCGTCGGGTTTGGAATCGAACGGTTCCGGGTTCGATACTCGGTCAGGCCACGTTGCTTAGTACTGGTTAATCGCTTAGATCGGCTAAGCCTGCCCAGGAAAACATGTCTAAGTCCCCGCGAGGGGTTTGACATTAAAAAAAGGAAGGAACCAGAACCATGCGGGGATATGGCTGTCTCTCGGCCTGTTCTCTTCATACTCTGTCCGCCCGAATGCATTATAGGTGCGGCTTTCGCCCATCCATAACGAAGCCCTATCTATTATTTTATAACACAGGATCACGGGATATCTTCTTGGTGATTAATATAGCCAAATACACATATCTATTTATACCACAGGATCACGGGACATCTTGTTGGTGATTAATTTAGCCAAATTTAGCCAAATACACATATCTATTTATACCACAGGATCACGGGACATCTTGTTGGTGATTAATTTAGTCAAATTTAGCCAAATTACACACATTATTCCACAATTACTGCCATGTTTTGATTCATTTGGCTGATTTATCATTCTGCGAAATATAATAATTTAATGACGAATACAAATTAGTCCGAAATAGCCGTAATTTAATAGGTTATGTGGTTGTCGAATTATTTGAGGAGAAGAATTCTATAAGACGATGTCTTCCATTCTAATCCTGTTTCTGTATTCTGATTATGTGTGGTTGTTCAACATGTATTATATTTGGAAATAAAATATGTTTTAACTAATGAAATAATAGATATTAGCCAAACGCAGACTGATATGGATAAACTACATTTCTGGGTCAGGGTTCATTGTAGGTCAGAATTTTTGGGAAAGTGAGAAAGCGCGTGAGGAAGCTGTCCAGCTGACTTGCAGAATGTTGGTGGTTCTACCCGGGTGCCCGTCAGCGCATGAAATACTACTCGGAGGTGCACTCGAGGTCGTTCTCAGTGAGTCAACAGATGACATAAGCTGATGGCGCGACGTTAAACCACAAAAACCAACAAAAGGCTATGCTCGGGACAACAAAATTACGATCTGGACAAAATCGTAATGTAATAAAAAAACAAACCAATTACCGTCCAGTTCAATTATGAATAAACATGTTTGCAAACGTTTATTAATGAAAATACTGGTCTGGCGGTATGTACACATAGATATCGGGTTTTCTTTGAGTTCTCGGTATATTTTTATTTGAACAATAGCAACACTCCCATCAGTAATTTAGTGTACATAATGATAAGATCGATTATATATATTCGTCTCATCAACTTAGGGGTCGCAACAATAAGGACACGTGCACATGTGGTGCAAGCGTCCAGCTTAGAACTCGACAATTAATAATGAAAACCAATTCTTGCGTCCCTATGAGTATATATGAGTAATTCTCAGAAATACTGGCCGAATGCTAATATTGGAGTGTAGGTAAGTTAGTGAGTGAGTGAATCAGTGTGTGTCTGTGAGTGAGTGAGTGTGTGAGTGAGAGAGTGAGTACATGAATGAGTGAGTGAGAGAGTGAGTGCATGAATGAGTGAGTGAGTGAGAGAGAGAGAGAGTGAGTGGGTGGGTGGGTGGGTGGGTGGGTGAGTAGGGATTGGGTAGTGGTAGGGTTAGTGATAGGGCTATGGTAGATTCGATTTAACATAGTCATTATTTCTCTTTTAACCAGCAATAATCGACATCGTAATCGTACCATCCCGTCATCGTACCATCGTCGTCGTACCATCGCTTCATCGTACCATCGCGTTATCTTACCATCGTCGTACCATCGCTTCATCGTACCATCGCGTCATCGTACCGTTGTCATCTGGCCATCATCATTGTACCATCGTCGTGACAGCGCCATCGTACCATCGCTATCGTACCATCGTTATTTTATCATCGTACCAGCGTTACAGCGTCATCGTACGTCAGGATCGTCACTGTTCAATTCTGAGGATCTTGACGGTATATACTATAGTTCGGAGTATCATTTATTGTGTATTTCTGAGAATCTTGACGGTGTAGCTCGGAGTATCATTTATTGTGTATTTCTGAGAATCTTGACGGTATAGCTCGGAGTATCATTTATTGTGTATTTCTGAGAATCTTGACGGTATAGCTCGGAGTATCATTTATTGTGTATTTCTGAGAATCTTGACGATATAGCTCGGAGTATCATTTATTGTGTATTTCTGAGAATCTTGACGGTATAGCTCGGAGTATCAGTTATTGTGCAGTTCTGAGAATCTTGACGGTATAGCTCGGAGTATCATTTATTGTGTATTTCTGAGAATCTTGACGGTATAGCTCGGAGTATCATTTATTGTGTATTTCTGAGAATCTTGACGGTATAGCTCGGAGTATCATTTATTGTGCATTTCTGAGAATCTTGACGGTATAGCTCGGAGTATCATTTATTGTGTATTTCTGAGAATCTTGACGGTATATACTATAGTTCGGAGTATCATTTATTGTGTATTTCTGAGAATCTTGACGTTATATACTATAGCTCGGAGTATCATTTATTGTGTATTTCTGAGAATCTTGACGGTATAGCTCGGAGTATCATTTATTGTGTATTTCTGAGAATCTTGACGATATAGCTCGGAGTATCATTTATTGTGTATTTCTGAGAATCTTGACGGTATAGCTCGGAGTATCAGTTATTGTGCAGTTCTGAGAATCTTGACGGTATAGCTCGGAGTATCATTTATTGTGTATTTCTGAGAATCTTGACGGTATATACTATAGTTCGGAGTATCATTTATTGTGTATTTCTGAGAATCTTGACGTTATATACTATAGCTCGGAGTATCATTTATTGTGTATTTCTGAGAATCTTGACGGTATAGCTCGGAGTATCATTTATTGTGTATTTCTGAGAATCTTGACGATATAGCTCGGAGTATCATTTATTGTGTATTTCTGAGAATCTTGACGGTATAGCTCGGAGTATCATTTATTGTGTATTTCTGAGAATCTTGACGGTATAGCTCGGAGTATCATTTATTGGGTATTTCTGAGAATCTTGACGGTATAGCTCGGAGTATCATTTATTGTGTATTTCTGAGAATCTTGACGGTATAGCTCGGAGTATCATTTATTGTGTATTTCTGAGAATCTTGACGGTATAGCTCGGAGTATCATTTATTGTGTATTTCTGAGAATCTTGACGGTATAGCTCGGAGTATCATTTATTGTGTATTTCTGAGAATCTTGACGGTATAGCTCGGAGTATCATTTATTGTGTATTTCTGAGAATCTTGACGGTATAGATCTTTATTGCACAAGTCTTGCAGACAACGGAAGACGTCACAACGCGATGATGGATATATAGCGCTGACGTCCAGACGTAGCTGGTTTATGTCTGCTCCAAAACCGTTATATATGTTCTATAGTACATCTCGTATCTGCCTATCGGCTCAGACTATCCGGAATAGCTTAATCATATTTTATGTTGCTCTATTATGACAAAGAATCTCCATACAATGTATGCAAAGAAAGCAAAAATGGATCGAGCCTCAAGTTCTTACAACATTAGAGACTGCTCTTCCCAATCAGGAATAGGCTGCACGCCCGTGGTAGTTGTGGAAGTCGACCATACGTCTGGATTCCATTAAGGTGTACACACGCTCATATACGGCTGAAATGGACTACGGCATATAGTCGATGGATGAGTGTGTGTGTGTGTGTGTGTGTGTTTTACGTTTATTTATCGTCGCTACCGGTTGCCAATAATAGCGATGCCTCCTGAAGAGATTAGCCATTTTAGATTTTTGGAGGAAAGTGCAATGATACAGACAGAGACACATTACAGAGTCACCTCTGGTTCTTTTACGTGCACGATGTACTGACCTCGGTTTAAAGTCCCAAGTGAAAGACTGTTAATTTTATTAGGGTCAGAAGGGGGATCGAACCTGCGATCCCTGGATTACCAGTCCAGCGTCGATATATGAGGCAACAGAGGAATAACGTTCTCTTTATCGACGAATCCAGATTCTGTGCGAATGAAATTATTGTTAGATATTCACAGGTGATTATATTAAACATATGGGTTTTATATACTCGTTATTTCCTCATTACTGAGATTTCACAATTACATAATATAATTTAGTTTATACAAATTTATTTTTATTTTAGCTCGATTACGAAACTAGTTCTTACAACTTATATTAATCACTCTCGAGACCTCATTCCTGATGGAATCCATCGCCACGAGGGAGAGAGGCAATGTGGAACTTAAATGCCTTGTCTAAGGGCACAATCGTAACGGCTTCAGCGGGGCTCGAACTCCGGGCATTTCGCACCTGAAGCGAACGCGCTACCACTGTGCTATTACGACTTCCACATAATATACTTTATACCTACGGGAGTGATTAATATAAGTTGTTAAAGCTTGTTTCGCAATCGTTGTAAAATAAATAAAGCTTATACTTTTAGGATAGAAAAGTAAACTATGCCAACTTCAAGGGGAACCTTTAAAAGCGATATCTCATGTACCTATTAACTACGGTCGTAAGATCCTTAGGCAAGAAACTTAAATCCACATTGCCTCTTCTCGCTCCCTCATGGGGATGGATTCCATCAGGATTGAGTCTCGAGAGCGATTACCCAATGTGTTTCTCAATCGAGCTAAGATAATTTGTATAATTTTTACTATTGTATGAATGTTGTCCTATTTGGTCAATCGTATACCAGCAACAACAGTTACCACGTTACCCGCAACAACAGTTACCACGTTACCCGCAACAACAGCTACCACGTTACCCGCAACAACAGTTACCACGTTACCCGCAACAACAGTTACCACGTTACCCGCAACAACAGTTACCACGTTACCCGCAACAACAGTTACCACGTTACCCGCAACAACAGCTACCACGTTACCCGCAACAACAGTTACCACGTTACCCGCAACAACAGTTACCACGTTACCAGCAACAACAGTTACCACGTTACCCGCAACAACAGTTACCACGTTACCAGCAACAACAGTTACCACGTTACCCGCAACAACAGTTACCACGTTACCCGCAACAACAGTTACCACGTTACCCGCAACAACAGTTACCACGTTACCCGCAACAACAGTTACCACGTTACCCGCAACAACAGTTACCACGTTACCCGCAACAACAGTTACCACGTTACCCGCAACAACAGTTACCACGTTACCCGCAACAACAGTTACCACGTTACCCGCAACAACAGTTACCACGTTACCCGCAACAACAGTTACGACGTTACCCGCAACAACAGTTACCACGTTACCCGCAACAACAGTTACCACGTTTCTTCAAATGGGGTCATAGGGGTAGCAATCTGGGTCACTATGACATATTAATGGAGAGAACCGTTAAGCAACGTGTACAAACTAATTGTATGACTATCGCCAAGCTTGGTGAGCATGTATATAGATGCAGCGGCGGTCTATACCTTTATAATGCCATGCATGGTGTCACCTAGTTCAAGTAGGTCATGTGAGCGATTTTAAGACTTAAGATTTTTAAATTTAAGTTTGTTTAACGTCGCTACCGTTAGCCCATTTGAGCGACGGGCTTTTTACCTAACAACACATTTCATGGACAGGCCTCAGCGGTTGACCAGTACTTGGCGCACCAATCTTCGTAAGAAACTGCCAACGTTTTCATATAAAGAGACACGGTCTGAGCCCGGCTCGAAGCAGTGATGATGGGTTAAAGTGGTATACAAGTCCGCGAACGTAACCGCCTTAACCACAGACTCTCATATTAAATCGATATCGATCAACAGTGGTCAAGATGAGCAACGATTTTGTCTAAGCGAGTATCCTATGCTAATGAAGGATAGGGTTTATGCATGCAAATATAGTTAATTATACAAGATTTTATTTTTAATCACCACTTTTATTGTTATTGGATACAGCAAATTATTCTATATGCATTAAAATGACCTTACTTATTTATTCTGCGAGATCGTAATTCTCTACGCGTCGCGTTCATGATTGAGCCTAATTGCACTGTTGTTCTCTGAGAACTACTTTGTTTAAAATAATGAGCTTTCGGTACATCTGTTTTTACAAGAAAATAGGTTTCTTGTTCTTGGATGGTAATTGGCCCGAAAGACAATATACAGTTATTTCATGGGTGTTTGGGGAACAGTCAAAACTATTGTCCCGAGGTATCAGGGAAGACTTTCGAACTGTTGCCCGAGGCCGTTACCTGATACCGAGGGAAATAGTTTTGACTGTTCCCCAAACACCCATGAAATAACTGTTTTATTACCTAATGCTCTATATAACTGTTGTACATACCTTATATTCTATAATATTTGACTAACTCAAAAAACATTTTTTAAATCAATGACTAATCAATCATCATTTGTAAACGCTTGGTTTTGGTCTAAAAGCCGGTACGCCGGTAAGTATGCAATAAAATACGGAAAGGAATTAATGAACGGAAAGGAGGGCTTCATATAATGTATATCGATGACTTCAAGCGCAGTCAGAGCTCAAATGTATTCGGGACGTATTTTTTACTTTGACTTCCATAACACCCTATTGCGCATCCTACTGCGCACAATGAAAGCATACTCAGAGTATGATTGGTTCAAAAGTCTAGTATGAAACAGTTCAAACTATTGCCCGGTCAACAGTTCGAACTGTTGCCCAGACCTGAGCGAAGGTTAAAAAATGCAATGAAACAGGCAAAAATAGCGAATTACAAGTTATATAGAGCATTAGGTAATAATATTTATTATTATCCAACAGTTATACATCCTTCCTCCAATATCGTTATTTGATAGGCTTATATCAACAGTTATCTCGTCTGCTACAAGTTATTTGTGTTTTTTTTATTCGAATATTGATTTTTTTTAATATTTCATCTATGGTACTGAGGCAATGTTATTACAATATTAAGTGTTTCCGTTTCCCAAAGGTGTTCACATGCTAGAGGAATACATGCATCGATATACAGCCTGAATTGATGTGATTCTAATGTTGGGAGGTTGGAGTTGGCTTGTGTTTTAACCCTTTCCCTCATAGAAGCACCTCTTGGCGTCATTACCAATACAACATACATTGACAATGTAGTAGCCAAACCAATGTTCATAATAAAGGCCAGAATCTCATGTGGTCCCAGTAATATATATGGAGATGGGATAGATATGGCGACTACTTATCCACTACATGATAGATGAATGGCTGTCATTTGTATGGAGCTATAATAGTATATTAACCTAAATCTCTATGAAGGAGAGGGTTAAATGGCTGTCGTTTGTATGGAGATACAATAGTATATGCACCTAAATCGCTATGAAGGAAAGAGTTAAATGACTGTCGTTTGTATCGAGATACAATAGTATATGAACCTAAATCTCTATGAAGGAAATGGTTAAATGGCTGTCGTTTGTATGGAGATACAATAGTATATGAACCTAAATCTCTATGAAGGAAAGGGTTAAATGGCTGTCGTTTGTATGGAGATACAATAGTATATGAACCTAAATCTCTATGAAGGAAAGGGTTAAATGGCTGTCGTTTGTATGGAGATACAATAGTATATGAATATACAATCTTTATGAAGGAAAGGGTTAAATGACTGTCGTTTGTATGGAGATACAATAGTATATGAACCTAAATCTCTATGAAGGAAAGGGTTAAAACCGTATCAATGTAATTGTTTACGTACATCTCATTTTTTGAATTACGATTTCGCGGTATTCGGAGAGGGCTATGTTCGGAAGATACGATATTTGATCAATTATAGAGCGGAACAGAGGAGCATAACCATTCATTTTTAAATTTTTTTAATTTTATTGAATATATTTATTTTGTTATTTAAACACATTTCACAAACATTATACATTTAACAGTTTGATAATGACACAACTTATATGTAGCATTGTACATATTTATCAAATGTGGTTAAGTTACAAAATAATTTAAATCTATCATCTATAATCTACCATTCTCGCTTTCTCTCTCACATACACAGCCTCGTATTCACACTTACACCCCCCCCCCCATTCACTCACACAACCAACACCCACGCACGCATAACCATTCATTTCTGGCGTATACACGTCCACATTGTCACAGTTACATAACACATAGTATATAATTATACATTTATCAATTAGTGGTAGGTTTTAAAAAAGGTTTTAATCTTTATTAAAGTCTCATCTATGTACATACATGTAATGCAAACACAAATGTAAATAATCAGATTAAAAGTACATAGCCATTCTGAATAGAATTATAAGAGACATATTTATGTTTCTACTTTAATATAGATATATTATGTCTATCTAATATCATAATAGATATTGTAAATATGTTTAAATGTTACAGACGAGAAACTGTAAAGATTAATTCTTAATAAAGCATTCTTCTTCTTCTTCTATTATGTAATACATTCGGTCTAATTCAGATAGTTTTGGAAGATTAGCATTTATAATCGTATCAGAATAAATAATAACAGCAGCTTAACACATACATAAAATACAATTGCCAAGTGAGCACGCTTCTCACCAATGCAACCCGGGTTCGATCTTCGGTCCGGGAAGTATGTGAGATGCCACGGTGGTCGCCATATCGGACAGGTGGTTTTCTCCGGGTCCTCCGGTTTCCTCCCACACGAATGACCACATTTACGGGGGTATATCAGATATTACGTCGTGTTACCCTGGCTCTGTGACGGGATACAGTATATTGGGGGGTATATCAGATATTACGTCGTGCTACCCTGGCTCTGTGACGGGATACAGTATATTGGGGGTATATCAGATATTACGTCGTGCTACCCTGGCTCTGTGACGGGATACAGTATATTGGGGGTATATCAGATATTACGTCGTGTTACCCTGGCTCTGTGACGGGATACAGTATATTGGGGGGGGGGGTATATCAGATATTACGTCGTGCTACCCTGGCTCTGTGACGGGATACAGTATATTGGGGGGTCTGTATATCAGATATTACGTCGTGCTATTCTGGCCATGTGACTATATATTTGTAGTCATAGATTAGTATGATAAGTTGGTTATATTAGGATCAAGATAAAACTGAAAGAAAATGCTGAGTGTCCCCTGTCTAACCCTGCCAGTCCTAACACCCTTATGACAGATACACATATTTTAGTTGAAGTGAATTGTGTTTAAATAATATAAACGCTATTTATTTCACGACGATTGTGAAACACGTATATTAATCGTTATCGTTGGTGTGGATGAAAGACATACGGATCTGTAGTTCAGTGGTTAACTCGTTGGACTTGTAATCCAGGGATCGCAGGTTCGATCCCCCGTCTGGCCCTACTACAATTAACAGTATTTCAGATGTGACTTTAAACCGAGGTCTCGTGTTGGTGTTGTACACCGTTACGTAAAAGACCCAGAGGAGATTCTAGAATGGGTCTCTGTCTGTATCATTGCACTTTACTCCAACAGTCTAAAATGACTAATATCTTCAGGAGGCGTCGCTCATATGGGCAAACGGTAGCGACGATAAATAAACGCAGAGCTCACACACGGATGAAAACGTATACGTGGTTCTTCGTGTGGGAGGACACCATATAGCCCCCGGGGGGGGGGGTCCACCTGTCCGACCTGGTTACCACCGCACCGTGACTCACATGCATCGGTCGAATTTTGTTCATAAGGTGTCATAGAATTATAGAATGATATATATCAATATTCACACATTGTACAGCACATACTTTCCAGTTGCTAAGTGATTATGACGAATACCTATTCACATGTTATAGAGTACATCATTGTACATATAACCTACGCATCAAATGCTTAATTATTATCACAACTACTACATGTTGATATTTATACTAGAGGACATAGAAAACGCACACTTCGGATAAGTGTGTTTTTAGTGTTTACATGAAAAACAATAACTATATTAATACATAGGTTTAAACATTTTGGAATATTTTTAGTTGTTCAGTTTGTGTTTTGTAATAAAGATGTGATATATCTTTATTCCTATTATTTCGTTTTCATGTAATAATAATCATATTTAATTTAACCATATTTTATTGCCTATATATACATGAATATAGTTACACAATAATAAATTATTATTAATAATACAACATAACAAAAGCAATTGGGTTGGGCAACAAGTTCTAACAACATTACATTACGCCCTTCCCAGTAATGAAAATATACAGAATTATATAACTGGCGACATACAATTGATTACTTGTACAAACAGTTAATAATTTAAATGGTTAAATTGAATTGGAGGGACGCGTTTGTAAATGTAAACTGTATCTAAAATATCTTACTAAAGATGAATTTACTGAGATCATTGTTCATTGGTCACTATCCCCGGATACGTGCTCAAGCTATAACTTGCCAACTAGTAATCATATGCATGTATAGCTACAGTGTTGATAAGATCGGTGAGAATAATAGAAGAATCATATAATGTAGGTGTGCGTTTTCTATGTCCTCTAGTATAATAGAGTAAGGGGATTGGCATGAACATGAAGCCTCGAGTTTGTTGTTCACATACCTTTACAATTGTAGTCTGAGAGCTTCATTGTTCATGCAGGCAGTTGTGGAACTATTTCTGGAAATGGTCTGTATTAATAGTCATGCAATTGGAGATAATTATGAAGCTAGTAATGATGAGGAACACATGTATTTAGTTTAAACATTATTTATTTCAGTATTTTACATGTACATAACATAATTAACATTTTACATATAAATTAACAGCAATAGACTGAAAGAGATAACGAAAGAAATGTATTTGATATACATTAGTTTGAGTCCCGTTGAGAATATTGGGTATCAGAACTCTTATGGAAGGCCTGTTCTAAAATTGTACCATACTTGTATTTAATTTCTTCAAATTGGAAACTATTTTAGAAGTTATTACGTGGCTAGTTTCTTATCGACCCTAGGTAACTTGATATCAAGGTCATGACCTATGCTGATATGAAACAAGCCACGTAATAAAGTCTTTATTACGTTGACATAATAATCGGGAAATCATGCTCCCCATTACCCATGTATCAGGAATAAATCACACTTACTGAATTAGATACACGAAAACGATTAAAATATTATCATGAAACTACAAACATCTACGGGAAGTAAACAAACTAACACCGAGTACGCATGCGTTATTTAACATGAACTAGTTATGATACGGATTTTTCTGGTTTGATACGGGCTCGTGACCGTATCAAACCAGCAAGCGTAATATCAGGCAGGAAATCACAGAGTATCAACCTGGGTGGTAGACAGTATTTTGGTAGGCAAATAACGGCCAAACATAGTAAGTAACATATCTAAGTAATAGAAAGTATATTTCACATGGGCATTTATCATGACTTTATCTTCAATTTACAAATAATAATTTGTTAACCATTAATTAGTAAACAACCACTCGTAAGTTTACATAAATTCTTCTTGAGAAATGAACATACCGTTTCCGTGGTTGTTAAGGCGTCCCCCTACGGAGCGGAAGGTCGAATGTTCAAACCTCGCCAGGGGTTCATTCTGATATGGCCGGTTGGTGAGCCGCCAGCTAGTTAAATAATGGTAACCGATTGCATATTGCCTTCAATGATAGGATTCACGAAGTACTGATGCCCAGAGGAGGTGTCTCATAACCTCCGTATGAAGCTGCCAACTGTTAATTTGCCAACTGTTTCATATAAATGAGACACGGTCTGAGCGGGGCTCGAACCCGTGACCATCAGTGATGATAGGCTACAGTGGTATACACGTCATTGACCGTAACAACTTGACCACGAAGGCGGTCTGTGTGTATAATTCATCAGCTTATTTTGGTAGTGTCTGCCAACGACACAAATATGGCTTATCATTTTCTAATATTTTGAACAAGCCATTAAAAAGTGATATTCAGTTTCTATTACATTTATAGTACATAGCACACATGTTCTCTCTTCTATCGTTCTGGAACACATGTTCAGCGTAAGTATACCTTACAGGCAAAGCCGATACACTACTTGTAAATTGTCAATAAATGCAGATTGAGGCAGACATCCAAATTGTTCAAACATTAGTACCGATTTCATAATGATATGACTTGATTCCGATCTCAGAACCGGTAGCGCATTCGTTCGATTGGCAGTAAGAAACATAATTATGAGAGCATTATATATCTTAAACATATATCTTCAAATTAAATCTCATTTATTTCAAAGAGTATTGTGTGTAGACCCTGTTTAATTACGTGTAGAACATGGTTAATTGCGTGTAGAACACGGTTAATTGCATGTAGAACATGGTTAATTACGTGTAGAACATGGTTAATTACGTGTAGAACATGGTTAATTACGTGTATAACATGGCTAATTGCGTGTAGACCACGGTTAATTGCGTGTAGAACATGGTTAATTACGTGCATAACCTGGTTAATTGCGTGTAGAACACGGTTAATTACGTGTAGAACATGGTTAATTACGTGTAGAACATGGTTAATTGCGTGTAGAAATGGTTAATTGCATGTAGAACATGGCTACTTACACGTAGAACATAGTTACTTACACATAGAACATGGTTAATTGTGTGTAGAACATGGTTAATTGCGTGTAGAACATGGTTACTTACACGTAGAACATGGTTACTTACACGTAGAACATGGTTAATTGCGTGTAGAACATGGTTCGGAAAAATAAATAGCAACGTTCGTATTAGCAGTATTGTAAAGGATCACATTTTTAAAATATACGATAACATTTTAAAATGGCTAATCGCAACTGCTATTGGTTTTAAACCGACATATTGTATACTGATTAGGCCATTTTTTCTGCTAAGATTATAGAGGAAATAGAGTGTACAATTCTTCGAAACCAGCGCAGTTTTACTTATAAAACGAGTATATCGATAATACATGGGTCTTTGAAAGTACCTCTAGCATTGTGAACACATTCGTTGTATAGGAATGAGTAGGGCGTATGAATAACGAACGCTAATGGGTTTGTTTTTATTAGGACCGTGGTTTGTTTGTGAATACGTTCGGGTTAATTATAATTAGTGGTTATTATGAACAATGGACATACTATGGATTAAGAACGTGGATTGTTTGTGAAGACGTTCGTTTTTTTATAGGAATTAGTAGCAACTGTGCATAGTGGACATGTATTTGATATGAATGTGGATTGTTTGTGAAGACACCCGTTTTTTATAGGAATTAGTAGCAACTGTGCATAGTGAATATATAGTTGACAGGAACGTGGATTGTTTGTGAAGACATTCGTTTTTATAGGAATTAGTAGCTAATGTACATAGTGAATATATAGTTGACAGGAACGTGGATTGTTTGTGAAGACGTTCGTTTTTTTTAATAGGAATTAGCAGCAACTGTGCATAGTGAATATATAGTTGACAGGAACGTGGATTGTTTGTGAATTAGCTTATATGAATTAGTAGATACTTTAAAAACAATGTACACACCTGAATAGGAACGTGATTGGTTTTGATGACATCGATTTATAGGAATTATTGCTACTATAAAGCAGTGTACATAACTATATATCGGATTCGGAACGTGGATTGGTTTTGAAGACATTACTTTTATAGGAACTAGTAGCCAACTATGAATGATGGACATATATTGTGATTAGGCACGTGCATTATTTGTAAAGATATTCGTTTGTATAGGAATTAGTAGGAACTATGTACGATGAACATTTTGTGGATTTGGAACGTGGCTTGTTTTATGATGGATATTATCGCATACCTACTGTCGTGTTTCAGGGTAAGAGAAAATGATGACGTACAGAATGACGACAATATGAAAAGACATAAACATGACCAGGATTATTTCACGTAAGTTGTCTGATTTTATTTTAGAAACTGACATAGCCATATCTTAAAAAATATATATGACTTTTCGAATATTTAGAAATTTGAAATTTAAATATAAGCAGATATTAAAATAATATTGATTATGTTTCGAAGGAATTTTAGTTTAAACTTTATTTATTTTACAACAATTGCGAAGCAAGTTTTAACAACGTATATTAATCACCCTTGTTGGCGCGGATGAAAGCGTAACTGTGGTCATTCGTGTGGGAGGAAACCGGAGTACCCGGAGAAAACCCACTTGTCCGATCTGGTGACCACCGTACTATCTCACATACTTCCCGGTCAGTGGATCGAACTTGGGCTGCATTGGTGATAAGCGAGTGCGCTTACCACTGCGCTAATAGGATAGCCTAAGGAATCTTGACGGATTTAACAGTTTAGCGTGATCTATGAATAGCTTTCTTGCGACATTTACAACTGATATATTATATTATAGACTATAGTTGGTTGTACACCAGTAACCAACTCCTTGCTCGCTCATAGTAGGTAGTTTATTGAATACACGTAATCGCAATAAACATACATATCAGACGGATCTGTAGTCCAGTGGTATCACGCTGGACTGGTAATCCAGGGATCGCAGTTTAACAGTCTTTCAGTTGGGACTTTATCCCGAGGTCTCGTATCGGTGTTTTACACCGTGCACGTAAAAGAGCCAGAGGAGACTCTGGAATGGGTCTCTCTCTGTATCATTGCAATATCCTCCAAACATCTAAAATGACTAATCTCTTCAGAAGGCGTCGCTCATATTGGCAACCGGTAGCGACGATAAATAAACGAAAGTAAAACACACACTTTCGTTCGCACCACTGTCACCGTATATGGCGCGCCCTTTGAATATAGCTCCTGATGCGCTACATTCGTAGGAACATAGTTTCCCCGCAACTGTAACAATGTAAAAGTCAATATAAAGTTATTGTTGTTGTAACTAGTGCAGACATGTAAGCCAAAAGGGCAAACTACTAGGACCACTTAAGGGCCACATATGTAACTAGGGCACATCTGTAGCTTCAATGGCGCGTACAATGCGACTACGTGGACCAAAAAAACAACATCGTCTTCGGTGGCCTCTGAATCTCTATTCGGTCAAAGGACCTACCTACCACCCGAGAATGATCAAAATCAAAGAATAAGGGCCACTCTATCTAAATGTTTAAATTGCGACGAATCTGTCATTATAATTCAGTTAAATAACCCACTGTCATAGTTTCTATGGTTACACTGTATTTGGGTGTAATGTTGAGTCATTCTATTCTCCCACAAACAGACGGATCTGTAGTCCAGTGGTAACACGCTGGACTGGTAATCCAGGGATCGCAGGTTCGATCCCCCGTCTGACCCTAATAAAATTAACAGACTTTCAGATGGGACGTTAAACTGAGGTATCGTGTCGGTGCATTACACCGTGCACGTAAAAGAATCAGAGGAGACTCTGGAATTGGTCTCTGTCTGTATCATGCACTATCCTCCAAAATCTAAAATGACTAATCTCTTCAGGATGCGTCGCTCACATGGGCAACCGGTAGCGACGATAAATAAACGTAAAAACATTCTCCCACAAGTACTCTAATATCCATAGGATTGTATTAACTCTTCGTCATAATCTCGCGGTATCAGCTCAGTTCCTTTCGATAAACGAGACTTTCCGTGCTAAAACAATCCCCAAATTTGGACTACGAGCAATTTTTGCCAAAATGAAAACTTGAGAATGGATGACAGAACTAAAAAGAATAGATCGCAAGTTTATTATGACATAACATGCAATTTAGGGGGCGGTTGTTTAGCATTTCAAAGAGATGAAGTCATAACTAGTTCCTGAGAAATAACGCATGCGCACTTGATGCTAGTTTGTTTACTTCCCGTAGTATATCAGAGTGTCAAATTTGATGATTGTAGTTTCGTGGTAATATTGCAATCGTTTTCGTGTATCTAATTCAGTAATTGTGATTTATTCCTGCTAAATGGATAATGGAGAGCATGATTTTGATTAGTAAATGATCAAATTCATATCAAAGTAATAAAGACGTTATTATGTGGCTAGCTTCATAACAGCCTAGGTATCGACCCTCGGTAACTTTATATCAGGTTTCGACATTTGGTCTCAGGCTGAGGTCGCTGACTTGTATACCACTTTAACCTATCATCACTGATGGTCACGGGTTCGAGCCCCGCTGAGACCGTGTCTCATTTATATGAAAAAGTAGGCAGTTTCTTACGGAGGTTGGTGCACCCAAGTACTGGTTAACAGCTGGAGCCTGCCCAGGAAAGGTGTTGTTAGGTAAACTGCCCGCCGGCGATATAGCCCAAAATGGTGCTGATGCAGGCGTAAAACCCGAAATATAACATCAAAATATAACATAAGTCTCAGGCTGATATAAATTTACCTCGGGTTTATACCTATGCTGATAACCTCTAATTGATTGTATGCTTTCCAATGAAATGTAGAAATTTATCAGTGAAATAAAATGTCTTATTCCACTGGTTTGAACGCAGTGAAATAACACATTTTATTTCTCACGGTTTCGAGAGTGTGGCTGCTGCATGATGAAATGCTGTCAACGCGAACGTTTTCAGACTCAAGTTGTCAGTGACGTCATTTACAATGTTAAGTCCGTGAAATATAATTCGATCGTTCACTGAAACAAACACATGTCGTCTGAGTATTCAACTACTACCGTAACTACTCGTGTATATATAGCGTACGTATTATCTTAATTTCTGTTGACAGAACTATTACGATAATGGGTCCATATAGTTTTTGGGACAGTTGCAAGATTAATGTATTGACATTAATTGCATAGGGTACCTATAAAGATTGTCAGTATGGCTGATTGGGATGGGATTTCTATCGTTGTCGTTAGACGTAATGAGTAGTATGGCACGAGACGATATTGTTCGTGCTATTGTTATGTAAATCGAAGACGTTGTCACGTGACATACTTTGACGAGTAATATTCTGATTCCTGTCAGCCGTTGGTGATTGGGAAGCACTTATGCAAGCATAGGAGTCTCCATTCAGAGATACATATCTAACCTTCTCCGTGGCCTGGTGGTTAAGGTGTCTGCTTACAGAGCGGAATGTTGAAGGCTCGAACCTCGTCAGAAATTTCAGAAAATAACATAGAAGAATAAAGCGCTGCAAAAGAAATTATTTTGGAAAATAAGCATTCTAAATTACATATACGTCTCCGTGGCCTAGTGGTTAAGGCGTCCGCCTACGGAGCGGGGGTCGAAGGTTCGAATCTCGTCAGGGGTTCGTTCTGATATGGCAGGTTGGTGAGCCGCCAGCTAGTTAAATAATGGTTACCGATTGCCTACCAGTCTGGCGCCTGGCATATAATCATAGCATTCGGGAGGTATTGATGTTCATAAGAAGAGGTGTATCATAAGTCAGAAATGGGTGGCCCTTTAAATATGGGTGACACTATAATAAACAAACACGTACTTTACGTTACTTATTCGACGTGCGATCACGTAGGAAGCTGTCCATCGTTCACGGTTTCCAGCGGGAAGAGCTCGTTGGAGGCTCCCGAGAACTTTAGTGGTTACGGTCGTTGCCTTTAAATCACGAGCCACCCACCGACGTATGTTCAAATTTAATTGTAGGGTTTTCAAATTATTTCATAAGATGGGGATGAGAAGTTCTTATAACTTATATTAATCACTCCCGAGACCTCATTCCTGATGGAATACATCGCCACGAGGGAGAGAGAAGAGGCAATGTGGAATGTAAATGCTTTGCCTAATGGCACACTCGTAACGGCTACAGCTGTGCGCGAACTCCAGGCCGTTCGCACATGAAGAGAACGCACTATAACTGCACTATCACGACTCCCTCTTAAATAAGAAGAAGAACCAGGAAGAATGTGTGACTCGTGTAATGAACAAAAGCGCCCATTGGGCGAGACATTCCGTGAAATTTGTCATTAGAATGGCTCATCATCTGTAATTTAATGAACGCGTATTATGTAGGGCAATAACTTCACACCTTCAAAATATTGGGGGAATGTTAAGAGCACGAATATCGTAGAGGCATATTGATTGTTTGGGCAAGTATGGTTTCGAGATAATGTCTGCGATATGCGAACATGTATTGCCAGAATTATTTCAATTTTTAATTGAATTGTAAATTGTAGCTACGCACATACACTGAATGTGGTGCTATGTAGTTAATGAATCTATTTTAAGACTGGGCTTGCTTTAGATTGTTTTAACCGGCGCTGTGAAGCAATCTATACTCTATTATGCTATGACTAATCAATGTATTTGCTTGAACCGGGGTATTCAATGGAAATGTCTTTTGATATGTATGCAACTTAGATGTGAAGACTTAGAGGAGAATAATTATATAAGACTATGTCTTCCATTCTAATCCTGTTTCTGTATTCTGATTATGTGTGATTGTTCAATATGTATTATATTGGGAAATACAATATGTTTAAACTAACTTAGATGTGAACTTCACTTTCTTGATAAAGAATAATTTATTAACGTGTTCTTAATTTTGCTAGGCCGAGGTTAGCCTGGGTTCCAGTCTGTCGATTTTTCACTAATTTACTTCTGACAAAATGACATTGATATTATCAGAAACTCAATACGGCCCAATTAATGATCTCGGTATTAAAATATATTTAAATGACTTTTCAGGCAAACTATATCAATGCTTGTTCCCAGGCTAGTCCGAGGCCTGGGTAATAAATTCATTCTTACTTGTATTTGATATCAAACCTGTGTGAACCTATATATTTGCCTCGTTTAAAAATATGAAAACTGCAACACCAGATTCCATATGAATTAAAATCCTGAATTATATGATTCTCAGTGTAGTGTCATTTCGAGGTAATACCGTCATATGCACGCAGTTTGCCAGGTGTTTCATAAACATGGCTTAACTCTTTCAACCCCAAGTATCTGACATGGACTGGTCCATGCTATTTTTAGACCAATAAATTAATAAGAAAATTACCTTTGGACCAGTTCATTTATCAAAATGGGTAATTTTATCTAAAAATAGTAATAATTATTACTGGTAAAAAAGTGCAGATCCTGATGAGACGGCTCGTTACGAGCCGGCTCATCTGGATCTACACTTTTCATAAGCCTATTTAGAGGCCTGTGGGATTGAAAGGGTTAATTAGTAAATCGTTAAGTTCGCAACTAACAAAGTAAGCACACATTGAACACCGTGTCTGATCAGGATATATGCTGTGTGCTATTCAGTCAAGTAGTTTAGCTTCACTATCCGAATAGCAAACAGCATATTGTCTGATCAGACGGTTTCTGTGCCATCTTATCTGGCTCTATGATGTTTGCAAAAGCAACTTTTGTTGTGATAATCATGTTAAGGGTTAATATTCATTTTTGTTCCGGATTCGAGATTATTTTATTTAGCAGATTCCATTGTGCTATCAGGAAATCCACACTTACAATGGCTAATAGTATAAGGCATGTTTAACTGAACGTAGAAAAGGTGTACAATTCGAAAAGTCAAGAAATTAGCGAATATTCGTTCGGAATGATGGCAACATCACCATTCGTTGCCATCACTATTATAATATATAGAGCGGTTATTACACCTGTACATGTTAATTAAATTGCAGCTCCCGTTGCGTAACATATACGGGTTCGAACACATTCGGAACCACTGCGGTTGTGTCCTTAAGTTTGTTTGTTCGGGGTTTCACGCCTGTATCAGCACTTGCCTCTTCTCTCTCCCTCGTGGCGATGGATTCCATCAGGAATGAGGTGTCGAGAGTGATTAATATAAGTTGTAAGAACTTGTATCACAATAGAGCTAAAATAAATTTGTATAAACTAAATGATAAAACTGTCTTTGAGAGGTTACTGGACTCGGTCGTGCTACAGCGCTGCTATTATAATTTAAAACACGGGCGTGACGTCATACCTTTGTGCTTGCAGTCCATTATGTAATGACGGTCGAGGTCCAATATGACAGGCTTGATCCCAATAACAAGGCCAATATGAAATCACTTAATTAATGACAATTTTATTAATTGACTATTGAATATAACAAGATACACTATTTCATCGGCTAACAGTTTGAGCAACAGCCCACCTTCATCGTCACTCATCACTACCTGGTATTTCTACTTTCTGTTTAGCGTTTGTAAACACAGGCAGACGACAGTTTTCACGGTCAACGTGAGAAGTTCTGAACTGTGCGTATTGCAAACGCTAGGCCTATCACAACTAAAATTTAATCAATTCGAAATTGCCGTGACCAAATAAAGATCGCTATTACAAACAACTAACAAAGTAGCAAACATTAAGAACGAGTGTTTTTGCTTGTTTCCAAGATGGCGACTGCAAAAGAATTTCGTCAGGCAATCTCATACAGGCCGAGGTCCAATAACCAATCAGCAATCAGATTTCGACATTTTCATACAGGCCGCGTAAATCTCATATTGGCCGTGCTAGCTCCACATTGGCCTAGTTAAGCATCGATACTGACGAGCTCACGCTCGTATTGCACTAACAAATGACGTCATGTTGCAGACGATATTCTATAGTCAATAATAATTATTAATATTGGACTGGTGTCAAAAGGCCATGGTATTAAATTAACAAAAGAATCCTACCCGTACATGTACGAAATTAACAATTTTAAATATTAGGATCTTGTGTGTTTTAAGTAAGATGTAAACTATTGGCACTGTCTCGGCTCTACGCGCCACACAGTCCAATAATGGCTGTTTCACGCCGCGTGTCAAATTGTAGAGTTGGTAAGTATTGCCATTAAAATAATCTGATATAAAAGTTGTTTTTTCGGCACATGCTACATTATTTCTAATTGAAATAGCAAGTTGATTGTCTCGCTCAACGTTCGACGTTATCCGGCATTGTTTAGTATAGGTTGTGGGCATGGATTAAACAACTCCTACAGATAAGTGGTCTGACTCATTCGTGTGATCTATCGTTTCTCTAAGACCTTCCGATCCGAATTTCATTGAAATTTGCGTTGTTGCCAGCATTGTTAAATATACTAGAGGACATAGAAAACGCACACTTCGGATAAGTGTGTTTTTACATGAAAAAACAATAACTATATAAATACATAGTTTTAAAACATTTTGGAATATTTTAGTTGTACAGTTTGTGTTTTGTAATACAACTGTGCTATATCTTTGATGGAATCCTTCGTATTTCGTTTTCATGTAATAATAATCATATAATGTAGGTGTGCGTTTTCTATGTCCTCTAGTATATAATGTAGGTGTGCGTTTTCTATGTCCTCTAGTATATAATGTAGGTGTGCGTTTTCTATGTCCTCTAGTATATAATGTAGGTGTGCGTTTTCTATGTCCTCTAGTATATAATGTAGGTGTGCGTTTTCTATGTCCTCTAGTATATAATGTAGGTGTGCGTTTTCTATGTCCTCTAGTATATAATGTAGGTGTGCGTTTTCTATGTCCTCTAGTATATAATGTAGGTGTGCGTTTTCTATGTCCTCTAGTATATAATGTAGGTGTGCGTTTTCTATGTCATCTAGTGTATAATGTAGGTGTGCGTTTTATATGTCCTCTAGTATATAATGTAGGTGTGCGTTTTCTATGTCCTCTAGTATATAGTGTAGGTGTGCGTTTTCTATGTCCTCTAGTATATAATGTAGATGTGCGTTTTCTATGTCCTCTAGTATATAATGTAGGTGTGCGTTTTCTATGTCCTCTAGTATATAATGTAGATGTGCGTTTTCTATGTCCTCCAGTATATAATGTAGGTGTGCTGTTTGTTTGTCCTCGCGTATATAATGTAGGTGTGCGTTTTCTATGCCCTCTAGTATATATTGCAGGTGTGTGTTTTCTATGTCCTCTAGTATATAATGTAGGTGTGTGTTTTTTTATGTCCTCTAGTATATAATGTAGATGTGCGTTTTCTGTGCCCTCTAGTATATATTGCAGGTGTGTGTTTTCTATGTCCTCTAGTATATAATGTAGATGTGTGTTTTCTATGCCCTCTAGTATATAATGTAGGTGTGCGTTTTCTATGCCCTCTAGTATATAATGTAGGTGTGCGTTTTCTATGTCCTCTAGTATATAATATAGGTGTGCGTTTTCTATGTCCTCTAGTATATAATGTAGGTGTGCGTTTTCTATATCCTCTAGTATATAATGTAGATGTGCGTTTTCTATGTCCTCTAGTATATAATGTAGGTGTGCGTTTTCTATGTCCTCTAGTATATAATGTAGGTGTGCGTTTTCTATGTCCACGAGTATATAATGTAGGTGTGTGTTTTCTATGTCCTCTAGTATATAGTGTAGGTGTGCGTTTTCTATGTTCACTAGTATGTAATGTAGGTGTGTGTTTTCTATTTCCTCTAGTATATAGTGTAGGTGTGCGTTTTCTATGTCCTCTAGTATATAATGTAGATGTGCGTTTTCTATGTAATCTAGTATATAATGTAGGTGTGCGTTTTCTATGTCCTCTAGTATATAATGTAGGTGTGCGTTTTCTATGTCCTCTAGTATATAATGTAGGTGTGTGTTTTCTATGTCCTCTAGTATATAGTGTAGGTGTGCGTTTTCTATGCCCTCTAGTATATATTGCAGGTGTGTGTTTTCTATGTCCTCTAGTATATAATGTAGGTGTGCGTTTTCTATGTCCTCTAGTATATAATGTAGGTGTGTGTTTTCTATGTCGTCTAGTATATAATGTAGATGTGTGTTTTCTATGTCCTCTAGTATATAATGTAGGTGTGTGTTTTCTATGTCCTCTAGTATATAATGTAGGTTTGCGTTTTCTATGCCCTCTAGTATATAATGTAGGTGTGCGTTTTCTATGTCCTCTAGTATATAATGTAGGTGTGTGTTTTCTATGTCCTCTAGTATATAATGTAGGTGTGCGTTTTCTATGTCCTCTAGTATATAATGTAGGTGTGCGTTTTCTATGTCCTCTAGTATATAATGTAGGTGTGTGTTTTCTATGTCGTCTAGTATATAATGTAGATGTGTGTTTTCTATGTCCTCGAGTATATAATGTAGGTGTGCGTTTTCTATGTCCTCTAGTATATAATGTAGGTGTGCGTTTTCTATGTCCTCTAGTATATAATGTAGGTGTGCGTTTTCTATGTCCTCTAGTATATAATGTAGGTGTGCGTTTTCTATATCCTCTAGTATTCTCATTAATATGTTCCCTGTTCGCGGAAATTACCGTTAGATAATTGTGGTTTATGTCCTCCTCGTCGGATCCGACATGTTTAATCTATTTGACGGCGTTTGAATTGCTCTTATACGATATAAAACATCCTCACATGATTTATTTTACAAGCTTCAACAAGTTATATTAATCACTTTCGTTAACGTGGATGAAAGAAAGCGTATATGTGGTCATGCGTGTCGGAGGAAACCGCAGTACCCGGAGAAAACTCAGCTGTTCAATATGGCGACCACCGTATCAACTCACATACTTCCCAGTCCGAGGATCGAACATGGGTTGCATTGGTGAGCAGCGAGCGTGCCAGCCACTGCGTTAATCTGAGAGATTATATTCACATGATTTACCAACATATACCATGAAACGAAAGACTATGTATTTATTGTAACTCTAGAATTTTGGAAAATGAGTATCACTTTATTCTAATCTGCCCACATTATTCAACTCTTAAGATCGAAATTCATTAACAGATAGTACCGTACTTGACGACCGACAATACAGAAATGTATTAATCTTTTGTCAGGTAAATCTAGCTTGGGTTGCAGTCTGTCGATTTGTCGCTTTTTAACTTCTGGCAAAATTATGTTGATATTATCAGAAACCCAATACGGCCCAATTAATGTTATCGGTGTTAACATATATTTATTTGACTGACCATGCACAATATATCGACGCCTGTTTCCAGGCTAATGCAAACCCAAATACATCAACATCGATCTTTCCAAATTGATATATTTGGCAAATAAACAACGAAACTAACACGTTTTGACATAATATATTTGAATACTAATAATATACACGTTTGCTCTTTTGTCAAATTTCATGTCACTGCCTGTACGCTCTCAATAAGCTTGTTGTATTGTATTGTATTGTTTCCGCACAACTGTGTCTGTGCACTCTCTATCTTGACGAAATATGTGAAGCGGCAAATGTCATTAGTAAATTCGAAACCTGGCGCGAATGCTGTCGTAAGAATTTATTGTCGTTTCATTGCGAACAGATAGCTCTCCAAAATAGTCTCAATATATATATCCTATGCACTATCCAACGAGTATAGTCTTCCACAAGTAGTACAACAAACAGGCGGGTAATGTCTAAATTAGATAGAATATTTTATGAGCAATGTGTATACAGAGAGAATAGGTTTGTTAAATTATGCACGACTCGCAATAGACGTTTGTTGTTATTTGCAGGAGTTACGCGGATGTCTGCGTACACGAGGAGATGTTGACGGACACCGTACGGACGAATGCCTATAGGTAAGTGCAAGGGTACATGGTATTGTGTGTGTATTGCGTATATTTATCGATATCCTATTAATAAGCCTATTAGCACGTGGCTTAATTAATGACGTACTTGAATCGAAAGCGAGGCAATGCATTGTTTACGGGTCAACGGGACGATAGTTTTAAAAAGTACAATGTGTGTCTGATTTGACATACATACAGACGGATATGTAGTCCAGTAGTTAACACGCTGGACTGGTAATCCAGGGATCGCAGGTTCGACCCCCCGTCTGACCCTAATAAAACTAACAGTCTTTCACATGCGACTTTAAACCGAGGTCTCGTGTCGGTGCTGTACACCGTGCACGTAAAAGAACCAGAGGAGACACTGGAATGGGTCTATGTCTGTATCATTGCACTATCCTCCAACAATCTAAAAGGACTAACCTCTTCAGGAGGCGTTTAAATTTTGCAAATATATTTTTTTTTCGGAAGTTTAAATAAACTGTCATAAAACAGATACGTCGTTGTTGTTTTCTTTTCAATATATCATAAAACCATACAAAGTTACAATACAAAAGAAATCGCCAGAGGAGGTGTGAATAAACCATGTTGCGATCGCAACCACAGCAGGTGTTAATTGACATGTGTCATGAAATTGGATAATTACAGTAGATTCTAAGGTAGGTATTATTTGAATTTTATTGTTTAATTTATAAACATGTTAATCTGATTGAACCAATTCAATATTGCAAACTAATTTGTTTGCAAATTGTTGCTGCTGGGTAAATATCGTGGTTCTTTGAAATGGACGTGTGTTGTTCGGAAATAGTTCCAATAGTGCATGGGCTTCTGAATGACTGCCTGAGTATTGATAGTGCTGATAGTGGTCTGATAGTGAAAGTGAAGGATGTTATCAGTGGTGAACTTGTGCGACGATTTCAGCCGTCGTCGCTTGATGCCGCCAAGCCAACACCTATGCTAGCGTCTCTACTAGATCCGCGCTACAAACGTCTCCCGTTTCTCACCAATGAACAATGTCAGAGGCCTACGTGGAGGACGTACCCTTGAAACTGTATTCATGTGACACTAGTGGTGACTGTGAGTTAAAGAGCTATCTGCTAGAGAAAATGGATCCCCATGTGAAACCCCTTGAGTGGTGGCGGAAAAATGAACTGAACTTCCCCACTGTCGCCCGTAGACTACTGTCAGTACCAGCAACGTCAGTCCCCATCTTACTATAATTCATGTTTAACTACTATAATTCATATTCATGTTTAACTTACTATAATTCATATTCATGTTTAACTACTATAATTCATTTTAACTTACTATACATAATTCATGTGTTAACTTACTATAATTTTTCATGTTTAACTTACTATAATTCATGTTTAACTTACTATAATTCATGTTAACTTACTATAATTCCATGTTTAACTTACTATAATTCCTGTTTAACTTACTATAATTCATAATCATGTTTAACTTACTATAATTCATTTTAAAACTTACTATAATTCATATTCATGTTTAACTTACTATAATTATATTCATGTTTAACTTACTATAATTCATGTTTAACTTACTATAATTCATATTCTGTTTAACTTACTATAATTCATATTCATGTTTAACTTACTATAATTCATATTCATGTTTAACTTACTATAATTCATGTTTAATTTACTATAATTCATATTCATGTTTAACTTACTATAATTCATTTTAACTTACTATAATTCATATTCATGTTTAACTTACTATAATTCATGTTTAACTTACTATAATTCATATTCATGTTTAACTTACTATAATTCATGTTCATGTTTAACTTACTATAATTCATGTTTAACTTACTATAATTCATATTCATGTTTAACTTACTATAATTCATATTCATGTTTAACTTACTATAATTCATATTCATGTTTAACTTACTATAATTCATATTCATGTTTAACATACTATAATTCATGTTTACCTTACTATAATTCATATTCATGTTTAACTTACTATAATTCATATTCATGTTTAACTTACTATAATTCATATTCATGTTTAACTTACTATATTATTCATGTTTAACTTACTATAATTCATTCATGTTTACTTCTATAATTCATATTCATGTTTAACTTACTATAATTCATGTTTAACTTACTATAATTCATATTCATGTTTAACTTACTATAATTCATATTCATGTTTAACTTACTATATATCATGTTAACTTACTATAATCATATTCATGTTTAACTTACATATTCATGTTTAACTTACTATAATTCATGTTTAACTTACTATAATTCATATTCATGTTTAACTTACTATAATTCATATTCATGTTTAACTTACTATAATTCATGTTTAACTTACTATAATTCATATTCATGTTTAACTTACTATAATTCATATTCATGTTTAACTTACTATAATTCATATTCATGTTTAACTTACTATAATTCATATTCATGTTTAACATACTATAATTCATGTTTACCTTACTATAATTCATATTCATGTTTAACTTACTATAATTCATATTCATGTTTAACTTACTATAATTCATGTTTAACTTACTATAATTCATATTCATGTTTAACTTACTATAATTCATGTTTAACTTACTATAATTCATATTCATGTTTAACTTACTATAATTCATAGTCATGTTTAACTTACTATAATTCATGTTTAACTTACTATAATTCATTTTTAACATACTATAATTCATGTTTAACTTACTATAATTCTTGTTTAACTTACTATAATTCATATTCATGTTTAACTTACTATAATTCATATTCATGTTTAACATACTATAATTCATGTTTAACTTACTATAATTCATATTCATGTTTAACTTACTATAATTCATTTCATGTTTAACTTACTATAATTCATGTTTAACTTACTATAATTCATATTCATGTTTAACTTACTATAATTCATATTCATGTTTAACTTACTATAATTCATTTTTAACTTACTATAATTCATATTCATGTTTAACTTACTATAATTCATGTTTAACTTACTATAATTCATGTTCATGTTTAACTTACTATAATTCATGTTTAACTTACTATAATTCATGTTCATGTTTAACTTACTATAATTCATGTTTAACTTACTATAATTCATGTTTAACTTATATAATTCATGTTTAACTTACTATAATTCATGCTTTAACTTATTATAATTCATCATGTTTAACTTACTATAATTCATGTTTACCTTACTATAATTCATATTCATGTTTAACTTACTATAATTCATATTCATGTTTAACTTACTATAATTCATGTTTAACTTACTACAATTCATATTCATGTTTACCTTACTATAATTCATATTCATGTTTAACTTACTATAATTCATATTCATGTTTAACGTACTATAATTCATGTTTACCTTACTATAATTCATATTCATGTTTAACTTACTATAATTCATATTCAAGTTTAACTTACTATAATTCATGTTTAACGTACTATAATTCATATTCATGTTTACCTTACTATGATTCATATTCATGTTTAACTTACTATAATTCATGTTTAACTTACTATAATTCATGTTCATGTTTAACTTACTATAATTCATTGTTAACTTACTATAATTCATATTCATGTTTAACTTACTATAATTCATATTCATGTTTAACTTACTATAATTCATATTCATGTTTAACGTACTATAATTCATGTTTACCTTACTATAATTCATATTCATGTTTAACTTACTATAATTCATATTCAAGTTTAAGTTACTATAATTCATGTTTAACTTACTATAATTCATATTCATGTTTAACTTACTATAATTCATGTTTAACTTACTATAATTCATATTCATGTTTAACTTACTATAATTCATATTCATGTTTAACTTACTATAATTCATATTCATGTTTAACATACTATAATTCATATTTACCTTACTATAATTCATATTCATGTTTAACTTACTATAATTCATATTCATGTTTAACTTACTATAATTCATGTTTAACTTACTATAATTCATTTTTAACTTACTATAATTCATATTCATGTTTAACTTACTATAATTCATTTTTAACTTACTATAATTCATATTCATGTTTAACTTACTATAATTCATATTCATGTTTAACTTACTATAATTCATGTTTAACTTACTATAATTCATGTTCATGTTTAACGTACTATAATTCATATTCATTTTTAACTTACTATAATTCATGTTTAACTTACTATAATTCATGTTTAACTTACTATAATTCATATCTGTTAACTTACTATAATTCATATTCATGTTTAACTTACTATAATTCATATTCATGTTTAACGTACTATAATTCATGTTTCCTTACTATAATTCATATTCATGTTAACTTACTATAATTATATTCAAGTTTAACTTACTAAATCATGTTTAACTTACTATAATTCATATTCATGTTTACCTTACTATAATTCATATTCATGTTTAACTTACTATAATTCATGTTTAACTTACTATAATTCATGTTCATGTTTAACTTACTATAATTCATTGTTAACTTACTATAATTCATATTCATGTTTAACTTACTATAATTCATATTCATGTTTAACTTACTATAATTCATATTCATGTTTAACGTACTATAATTCATGTTTACCTTACTATAATTCATATTCATGTTTAACTTACTTATAATTCATATTCATGTTTAACTTACTATAATTCATGTTTAACTTACTATAATTCATATTCATGTTTAACTTACTATAATTCATATTCATGTTTAACTTACTATAATTCATGTTTAACTTACTATAATTCATGTTCATGTTTAACTTACTATAATTCATGTTTAACTTACTATAATTCATATTCATGTTTAACTTACTATAATTCATAATCATGTTTAACGTACTATAATTCATATTGATGTTTAACGTACTATAATTCATATTCATGTTTAACTTACTATAATTCATGTTTAACTTATTATAATTCATGTTTAACTTACTATAATTCATAATCATTTTTAACTTACTATAATTCATATTCATGTTTAACTTACTATAATTCATGTTTACCTTACTATAATTCATAATCATGTTTAACTTACTATAATTCATATTCATGTTTAACTTACTATAATTCATGTTTAACTTACTATAATTCATATTCATGTTTACCTTACTATAATTCATATTCATGTTTAACTTACTATAATTCATATTCATGTTTAACGTACTATAATTCATGTTTACCTTACTATAATTCATATTCATGTTTAACTTACTATAATTCATATTCAAGTTTAACTTACTATAATTCATGTTTAACATACTATAATTCATATTCATGTTTACCTTACTATGATTCATATTCATGTTTAACTTACTATAATTCATGTTTAACTTACTATAATTCATGTTCATGTTTAACTTACTATAATTCATTGTTAACTTACTATAATTCATATTCATGTTTAACTTACTATAATTCATATTCATGTTTAACTTACTATAATTCATATTCATGTTTAACGTACTATAATTCATGTTTACCTTACTATAATTCATATTCATGTTTAACTTACTATAATTCATATTCAAGTTTAACTTACTATAATTCATGTTTAACTTACTATAATTCATATTCATGTTTACCTTACTATAATTCATGTTTAACTTATAATAATTCATATTCATGTTTAACTTACTATAATTCATATTCATGTTTAACTTACTATAATTCATATTCATGTTTAACATACTATAATTCATGTTTACCTTACTATAATTCATATTCATGTTTAACTTACTATAAATCATATTCATGTTTAACTTACTATAATTCATATTCATGTTTAACATACTATAATTCATGTTTACCTTACTATAATTCATATTCATGTTTAACTTACTATAATTCATATTCATGTTTAACTTACTATAATTCATATTCATGTTTAACATACTATAATTCATGTTTACCTTACTATAATTCATATTCATGTTTAACTTACTATAATTCATATTCATGTTTAACTTACTATAATTCATTTTTAACTTACTATAATTCATATTCATGTTTAACTTATTATAATTCATGTTCATGTTTAACTTACTATAATTCATATTCATGTTTAACTTACTATAATTCATATTCATGTTTACCTTACTATAATTCATGTTTAACTTACTATAATTCATGTTTAACTTACTATAATTCATATTCATGTTTAACTTACTATAATTCATATTCATGTTTAATTTACTATAATTCATAATCATTTTTAATTTACTATAATTCATATTCATTTTTAACTTACTATAATTCATATTCATGTTTAACTTACTATAATTCATATTCATGTTTAACTTACTATAATTCATATCATTTTTAATTTACTATAATTCATATTCATTTTTAACTTACTATAATTCATATTCATGTTTAACTTACTATAATTCATATTCATGTTTAACTTACTATAATTCATATTCATTTTTAATTTACTATAATTCATATTCATTTTTAACTTACTATAATTCATATTCATGTTTAACTTACTATAATTCATATTCATGTTTAATTTACTATAATTCATAATCATTTTTAATTTACTATAATTCATATTCATTTTTAACTTACTATAATTCATATTCATGTTTAACTTACTATAATTCATATTCATGTTTAATTTACTATAATTCATAATCATTTTTAATTTACTATAATTCATATTCATGTTTAACTTACTATAATTCATTTTAACTTACCTTAATTCATATTCATTTTTAACTGACTATAATTCATATTCATTTTTAACTTACTATAATTCATATTCATGTTTAACTTACTATAATTCATAATTATGTTTAACTTACTATAATTCATATTCATGTTTAACTTACTATAATTCATAATCATTTTTAACTTACTATAATTCATATTCATGTTTAACTTACTATAATTCATAATCATTTTTAACTTACTTTAATTCATATTCATGTTTAACTTATTATAATTCCTATTCATTTTAACTTACTTTAATTCATGTTCATGTTTAACTTACTATAATTCATATTCATTTTAACTTACTTTAATTCATGTTCATGTTTAACTTACTTAATTCATGTTCATGTTTAACTTACTATAATTCATATTCATGTTTAACTTACTATAATTCATTTTAACTTACTTTAATTCATATTCATGTTTAACTTATTATAATTCATATTCATGTTTAACTTACTATAATTCATTTTTAACTTACTATAATTCATATTCATGTTTAAATTACTATAATTCATATTCATGTTTAACTTACTATAATTCATGTTTAACTTACTATAATTCATGTTTAACTTACTATAATTCATGTTTAACTTACTATAATTCATGCTTAACTTACTATAATTCATATTCATGTTTAACTTACTATAATTCATATTCATGTTTAACTTACTATAATTCATATTCATGTTTAACTTACTATAATTCATGTTTAACTTACTATAATTCATATTCATGTTTACCTTACTATAATTCATGTTTAACTTACTATAATTCATGTTTAACTTACTATAATTCATATTCATGTTTAACTTACTATAATTCATATTCATGTTTAACTTACTATAATTCATATTCATGTTTAACGTACTATAATTTATGTTTACCTAATTATAATTCATGTTTAACTTACTATAATTCATATTCATGTTTACCTTACTATAATTCATAATCATGTTTATCTTACTATAATTCATATTCATGTTTAACTTACTATAATTCATAATCATGTTTAACTTACTATAATTCATATTCATGTTTAACTTACTATAATTCATATTCATGTTTAACTTACTATAATTCATGTTTAACTTACTATAATTCATTTTTAACTTACTATAATTCATGTTTACCTTACTATAATTCATATTCATGTTTAACTTACTATAATTCATATTCATCTTTACCTTACTATAATTCATATTCATGTTTAACTTACTATAATTCATATTCATGTTTAACTTACTATAATTCATGTTTAACTTACTATAATTCATATTCATGTTTAACTTACTATAATTCATATTCATGTTTAACTTACTATAATTCATATTCATGTTTAACTTACTATAATTCATAATCATGTTTAACTTACTATAATTCATATTCATGTTTAACTTACTATAATTCATATTCATGTTTAACTTACTATAATTCATGTTTAACTTACTATAATTCATTTTTAACTTACTATAATTCATGTTTACCTTACTATAATTCATATTCATGTTTAACTTACTATAATTCATATTCATGTTTAACTTACTATAATTCATATTCATGTTTAACTTACTATAATTCATATTCATGTTTAACTTACTATAATTCATTTTTAACTTACTATAATTCATGTTTAACTTACTATAATTCATATTCATGTTTAACTTACTATAATTCATATTCATGTTTAACTTACTATAATTCATATTCATGTTTAACTTACTATAATTCATATTCATGTTTAACTTACTATAATTCATGTTTAACTTACTATAATTCATATTCATGTTTAACTTACTATAATTCATATTCATGTTTAACTTACTATAATTCATATTCATGTTTAACTTACTATAATTCATATTCATGTTTAACTTACTATAATTCATATTCATGTTTAACTTACTATAATTCATGTTTAACTTACTATAATTCATATTCATGTTTAACTTACTATAATTCATGTTTAACTTACTATAATTCATGTTTAACTTACTATAATTCATATTCATGTTTAACTTACTATAATTCATATTCATGTTTAACTTACTATAATTCATATTCATGTTTAACTTACTATAATTCATATTCATGTTTAACTTACTATAATTCATGTTTAACTTACTATAATTCATATTCATGTTTACCTTACTATAATTCATGTTTAACGTACTATAATTTATGTTTACCTTACTATAATTCATGTTTAACTTACTATAATTCATATTCATGTTTACCTTACTATAATTCATGTTTAACTTACTATAATTCATATTCATGTTTAATTTACTATAATTCATAATCATGTTTAACTTACTATAATTCATATTCATGTTTAACTTACTATAATTCATAATCATGTTTAACTGACTATAATTCATATTCATGTTTAACTTACTATAATTCATGTTTAACTTACTATAATTCATTTTTAACTTACTATAATTCATGTTTACCTTACTATAATTCATATTCATGTTTAACTTACTATAATTCATATTCATGTTTACCTTACTATAATTCATATTCATGTTTAACTTATTATAATTCATATTCATGTTAACTTACTATAATTCATATTCATGTTTAACTTACTATAATTCATTTTTAACTTAATATAATTCATGTTTAACTTACTATAATTCCTATTCATGTTTAACTTACTATAATTCATATTCATGTTTAACTTACTATAATTCATATTCATGTTTAACTTACTATAATTCATATTCATGTTTAACTTACTATAATTCCTATTCATGTTAACTTACTATAATTCATATTCATGTTTAACTTACTATAATTCATATTCATGTTTACCTTACTATAATTCATGTTTAACTTACTATAATTCAGTTTAACTTACTATAATTCATATTCATGTTTAACTTACTATAATTCATATTCATGTTTAACTTACTATAATTCATGTTTAACTTACTATAATTCATGTTTACCTTACTATAATTCATATTTATGTTTAACTTACTATAATTCATATTCATGTTTAACTTACTATAATTCATATTCATGTTTAACTTACAATAATTCATATTCATGTTTACCTTACAATAATTCATATTCATGTTTACCTTACAATAATTCATATTCATTCATATTCATGTTTACCTTACTATAATTCATATTCATGTTTACCTTACAATAATTCATATTCATTCATATTCATGTTTACCTTACTATAATTCATATTCATTTAATTTACTATAATTCATATGCAAATTTAATCTAATATTATCATTATTAAACTGAGCTCAGTAGGTGAGTGTCTCTGTTAAAATATGTATCTTAATTTCTTTATGGTTAATTTCATTTTTATTATAGTTATTAGACTATGCAGTGACCGACAGAGGCAGTATATTAAACATGTCCTAGGATTGGATTTCTTTACTGAAGAACATTTGTAATAAATGTTGTACACAATTACTAGTACTGATAACAAACCCTAACCTTCTTAGAAATGGAAACAGTCAAGTTCATCATTAACATACAATGAACATACAGCCTCTGTAGATTACTGCTATTATTAACCCTTAAAATGCTGAACAAATTGGGAGGAATGTGGTAACAACATAGATCCAGATCAGCCGTATCGTAACGTGCTATCTGATCAGGGTCTATGTTGTTTGCTATTCAGCCAAGTATTTTAACTCCACTATCCGTATATCAAGCAGCATGCTCTGTGATATTTGCAAATGCAACTTAGTAGCTGTAGAATTTTAATGGTTAATATACACATTAACACAGCTTAAAGTAAAGGCTACTTAATGGAAGGAAACAAACATATTCGGCCTCCGTGATCGAGTGGATAAGGTCACTGACTTGCATACAACTGTAACCTATCATCACTGGTGGTCAAGCGTTCGAGCCACGCTTAGACAATGTATTTATATGAAAACGTTGACAGTTTCTTACAGAGGTTGGTAAACCAAATACTGTTTAACCGCTGGAGCCTGTCCAGGAAAAGTGTTGTTAGGTAAACTGTCCGTCGTTCAAATGGGCAACCGGTAGCAACGTTAAATAAACTTAAATAACAAAATAAGAAACAAACCTCCCGGAGCATCCACCTCTGCGTAATATTCCCGCCGGCGCTTCATCTCACCTGTTAAGAGAAACATCACTCATTTAAATACAAGTGTCACATGGATTGCTATAAGGGACACAATGTCCCTTGTTGTTTAATGTTGAGGCACCTGGTAGCCACACTTGGTAGCACAACTTAGTCACTGAGGCACCTGGTAGCCACACTTGGTAGCACAACTTAGTCACTGAGGCACCTGGTAGCCACACTTGGTAGCACAACTTAGTCACTGAGGCACCTGGTAGCCACACTTGGTAGCACAATTTAGTCACTGAGGCACCTGGTAGCCACACTTGGTAGCACAACTTAGTCACTTGTTTATTTTAGTACCTAATCACTATCATTTTATTTTCTGCTTTTCAGTGAAATATTTAAATTTACCAATTTGAATAAAATAAATTGTGTTATTGCGTTGGTTGAAAGCAATGGAATACCTCACATTATCCTCAATGTTTTACAGTTTGATATATTGTAA
Organism: Archivesica marissinica; assembly: GCA_014843695.1. Classification (NCBI taxonomy): domain Eukaryota; kingdom Metazoa; phylum Mollusca; class Bivalvia; order Venerida; family Vesicomyidae; genus Archivesica; species Archivesica marissinica. Next base: position 57,782,755 of record CM026398.1, on the reverse strand, counting down.
CCTCACATTATCCTCAATGTTTTACAGTTTGATATATTGTAACCTCACATTATCCTCAATGTTTTACAGATGCAGTTTAATATATTGTAAACTCACACCGCGTTCGGACTCGAACCGTCGGTGAAGTCATATAAACGTGATCATAAAAACATTTATAAGCATAAAAAGATAATGTGTTCGATTAAGTGAAATTCAGAATGATCGAATTATAGTTCACCCATGCACATAGAAAGCTGTGAAATATAAATCGACCATACACTGAAACAAACAAATATTCTCTAAAGATATCTATTTCCCAGAGTTCAGACTACACGTGTTATCTTACTGCCTACTGTCAGGCTATGGGAAGGAATCCGTGGGCATTGCTTATGAAATCAATAAATTCTCGGGAATTTTAGTACAAATACAAAGCATGTGCCAATAACGGACATTAATACAATGACGTGACGTCAATATGGTGCACTGATTGACGATTATTGACAAGTAATTAATAGTTACAAGCAGTGGTATTTACTATTTACGTACATAAAATGCTTCTGTTGTTGCGTTCATGAAGACTACTGTTAGTTTATACAAATATATTGGAGCTCGATTGCGAAACAAGTTCTTACACTCTCGAGACCTCAGTACTGATGACATCCATCGCCACGAGGGAGAGAGAAGAGGCATGTGGAACTTAAATGCCTTGCCATAGGGCACAATCGTAACAGCTCCAGCGGAGCTCGAACTCTGTTAATGGATATATGATCTCACATGGATGCTGATGTGTTGGTAACACGGCCATGTATACATTGATGCTGATGTGTTGGTAACACGGCCATGTATACATTGATCTTTGTTCTCTATATGTGGTTTAAAGTGGCACGATCAGCTTCGGTGATATGGTGACCATCCAGTTATTATTACTGGAAGAAGAACCCTCCGAACATTTTCGACACACCCTGTGGGATTCGAACAGGACATGCATACAGGCTCCCTTTAAAGATCTCCGAACATGTGTCTCTCGTTTCTGACAGCTTCCTTGTGATTCCTCCATGAAACTATGTCCCAACGCTATTCCATATATCCCAACGCTATTCCATATATCCCAACGCTCATCCATATATCCCAACGCTATTCCATATATCCCAACGCTATTCCATATATCCCAATGCTATTCCATATATCCCAATGCTATTCCATATATCCCAACGCTATTCCATATATCCCAATGCTATTCCATATATCCCAACGCTATTCCATATATCCCAACACTATTCCATATATCCCAACGCTATTCCATATATCCCAATGCTATTCTATATATCCCAATGCTATTCCATATATCCCAACGCTATTCCATATATCCCAACGCTATTCCATATATCCCAACGCTATTCCATATATCCCAATGCTATTCCATATATCCCAACGCTATTCCATATATCCCAACGCTATTCCATATATCCCAACGCTATTCCATATATCCCAACGCTATTCCATATATCCCAACGCTATTCCATATATCCCAATGCTATTCCATATATCCCAACGCTATTCCATATATCCCAATGCTAGTCCATATATCCCAACGCTATTCCATACATCCCAACGCTATTCCATATATAACAACGCTATTCCATATATCCCAACGCTATTCCATATATCCCAACGCTATTCCATATATCCCAACGCTATTCCATATATCCCAACGCTATTCCATATATCCCAACGCTATTCCATATATCCCAACGCTATTCCATATATCCCAACGCTATTACATGTATCCCAACATTATTCCATATATCCCAATGCTATTCTATATATCCCAACGCTATTCCATGTATCCCAATGCTATTCCATGTATCCCAACGCTATTCTATATATCCCAACGCTATTCCATATATCCCAATGCTATTCCATATATCCCAACGCTATTCCATATATCCCAATGCTATTATATATATATCCCAACGCTATTCCATGTATCCCGATGCTATTCCATGTATCCCAATGCTATTCCATATATCCCAATGCTGTTCCATATATCCCAATGCTATTCCATGTATCCCAATGCTATTCCATATATCCCAATGCTATTCCATATATCCCAACGCTATTCCATATATCCCCAACGCTATTCCATATATCCCAATGCTATTCCATATATCCCAACGCTATTCCATATATCCCAACGCTATTCCATATATCCCAACGCTATTCCATGTATCCCAAAGCTATTCCATGTATCCCAATGCTATTCCATGTATCCCAATGCTATTCAATATATCCCAACACTATTCCATGTATCCCAACGCTATTCCATCATATATCCCAACGCTATTCCATATATCCGAACGCTATTCCATCATATACCCCAATGCTATTCCATATATCCCAACGCTATTCCATATATCCCAACGCTATTCCATATATCCCAACGCTATTCCATCATATATCCCAACGCTATTACATATATCCCAACGATATTCCATATATCCCAACGCTATTCCATATATCCCAACGCTATTCCATCATATATCCCAATGCTATTCCATATATCCCAATGCTATTCCATATATCCCAACGCTATTCCATATATCCCAATGCTATTCCATATATCCCAACGCTATTCCATCATATATCCCAACGCTATTCCATATATCCCAATGCTATTCCATATATCCCAACGCTATTCCATATATCCCAACGCTATTTCATCATATATCCCAACGCTATTCCATATATCCCAACGCTATTCCATATATCCCAACGCTATTCCATATATCCCAACGCTATTCCATATATCCCAACGCTATTACATATATCCCAACGATATTCCATATATCCCAACGCTATTCCATATATCCCAACGCTAATCCATATATCCCAACGCTATTCCATATATCCCAACGCTATTCCATATATCCCAACGTTATTCTATATATCCCAATGCTATTCCATATATCCCAACGTTATTCTATATATCCCAACACTATTACATATATCCCAACACTATTACATATATCCCAACACTATTACATATATCCCAACGCTATTCCATCATATATCCCAACGCTATTCCATATATCCCAACGCTATTCCATATATCCCAACGCTATTCCATATATCCCAACGTTATTCTATATATCCCAACACTATTACATATATCCCAACACTATTCCATATATCCCAACGTTATTCTATATATCCCAACACTATTACATATATCCCAACACTATTACATATATCCCAACACTATTACATATATCCCAACGCTATTCCATATATCCCAACGCTATTCCATGTATCCCAACACTATTCCATATATCCCAACGTTATTCTATATATCCCAACACTATTACATATATCCCAACACTATTACATATATCCCAACACTATTACATATATCCCAACGAATTCCATGTATCCCAACACTATTACATATATCCCAACACTATTACATATATCCCAACACTATTACATATATCCCAACGCTATTCCATATATCCCAACGCTATTCTATATATCCCAACGATATTCCATGTATCCCAACGCTATTCCATATATCCCAACGATATTCCATATATCCCAACGATATTCCATGTATCCCAACGTTATTCCATATATCCCAATGCTATTCTATATATCCCAACGATATTCCATATATCCCAACGATATTCCATGTATCCCAACATTATTCCATATATCCCAACGTTATTCTATATATCCCAACACTATTACATATATCCCAACACTATTACATATATCCCAACACTATTACATATATCCCAACGCTATTCCATATATCCCAACGCTATTCTATATATCCCAACGCTATTCCATATATCCCAACATTATTCCACATATCACTTACTTTTATACAGTGTTGGCACCAATTTGTAAACAAGATCTTGAAGTGTTTTGTCAGACCTGAAATAGATCGAATTTGAAAATAAAAACATGATGAATGATGGTATATACGATACGCTTGCAGTTTAAGTAGCACATCTTTGGTTTAAAGCGACATTATATGTGAATAAAGGATGGTTTAAAGCGACATTATATGTGAATAATGGATGGTTTAAAGCGACATTATATGTGAATAAAGGATGGTTTTGGTAAACAGTTCGAGATATTTAAAGAATATAGTTTCCAATAAACTGTGTTTAAAGTAAGCCAAATATTGGTACAGAAACGAATAAACGTTAGCAAATGTTATAACGAAATACAGGGCTGTGAATGGACAATTGTGAAAAAAGGATGTTTGACAAAATACTGAAAACAGAGGATCTGATGATTACATTTTGCTGGTTTACGAGCACGTATCAAACCAGAAAAGGCCGTATCAAAACTAGTTCCACTTTTCTCTATACTAATCTCTTTTTATCCTCGTGCTCCGATTTGATAGTTCATGTTCTAGAACTTTCTTCAAATATTTCTTTAAATGTTAACCATTTTCTTTTTTACATCCAAAACTATTGACTCACTAACACAATAAGTTCTGAAATTCTTTAGCATATACCTAGAATAGATTTCACGTATTTTCATTATTCTCCTGCCTATTGTATATCAATCAATTGATAGGGAGAAGAACTATATACGTTTTCTTTCGTTCTAATCCCGTTCAGTCTACTGCTGTTAAATTATATGTAAAATGTTCATTTCTTGATTACATGTACAAATACTGAAATAAATAATGTTTAAACTAAAACTAGTTCTTGAGTAATAACACATAACTCGGTGCTAGTTTGTTTACTTCCGTAGCGTACCATTGTGTCAACTTTAACATATAACATGTGTTGGTAGTTCATGGTAATATTTACATCGCTTTCGTGTATCTAATTCAGTAATTGTGATTTGTTCCTGCTAAATGGATAGCGGAGAGCATCATTTCGATTATTAAATGTTCAAATTAATATCAAAGTAATACAGACATTATTTCGTGGCTAGTTTCATATCAGCCTAGGCATCGACCCTCGGTAACTTGATATAGTTACTCTACCTTCGATCTCAGGCTGATATCAAGTTACCGAGGGTCGATACATATGCTGATATCAAGTTACCGAGGGTCGATACATAGGCTGATATCAAGTTACCGAGGGTCGATACATATGCTGATATCAAGTTACCGAGGGTCGATACATATGCTGATATCAAGTTACCGAGGGTCGATACATATGCTGATATCAAGTTACCGAGGGTCGATACATATGCTGATATCAAGTTACCGAGGGTCGATACATATGCTGATATCAAGTTACCGAGGGTCGATACATATGCTGATATCAAGTTACCGAGGGTCGATACATATGCTGATATCAAGTTACCGAGGGTCGATACATATGCTGATATCAAGTTACCGAGGGTCGATGCCTATGCTGATATCAAGTTACCGAGGGTCGATACCTATGCTGATATCAAGTTACCGAGGGTCGATACCTATGCTGATATCAAGTTACCGAGGGTCGATACCTATGCTGATATCAAGTTACCGAGGGTCGATACCTATGCTGATATCAAGTTACCGAGGGTCGATACCTATGCTGATATCAAGTTACCGAGGGTCGATACCTATGCTGATATCAAGTTACCGAGGGTCGATGCCTAGGCTGATATCAAGTTACCGAGGGTCGATACCTAGGCTGATATCAAGTTACCGAGGGTCGATACCTATGCTGATATCAAGTTACCGAGGGTCGATGCCTAGGCTGATATCAAGTTACCGAGGGTCGATGCCTATGTTGATATCAAGTTACCGAGGGTCGATATATCTGATATCAAGTTACCGGGTCGATCCTAGGCTGATATCAAGTTACCGAGGGTCGATGCCTAGGCTGATATCAAGTTACCGAGGGTCGATGCCTAGGCTGATATCAAGTTACCGAGGGTCGATGCCTAGGCTGATATCAAGTTACCGAGGGTCGATATATGCTGATATGAAACTAGCCACGAAATAACCTCTATATATATCTGAACAAGTTACACTAAATCTGACAATATTTATTTCTCAAGATTTTGACCCCCAAAAAAGGAAACCCTATAAAAGATGAAGATTGACAGCCCTGCAAATAGTGAACCTGTTAGAAAGTCGTTCTTATTCTCAAGGTAAGCCATGTCTAAGTATCCCCCTTATCACATCACAATCATCAATTATGTTATACACTTTAAAGCTGTATATATATAAGATGAAGCAACGACTAGATGATGAACTATAATATTACAAGTATTAGTTCACGATTGGAGCGTAGATCTCATTTCAGGATTTTTCTCTCAAATATAGCAGTGATATTCCATGTTTGAATTTGTTGAGAGGTTCCTGGTAAATTGACCTAGTTACTACATGTTTGAATTTGTTGAGATGTTCCTGGTAAATTGACCTAGTTACTACATGTTTGAATTAGTTGAGAGGTTCCTGGTAAATTGACCTAGTTACTACATGTTTGAATTTGTTGAGATGTTCCTGGTAAATTGACCTAGTTACTACATGTTTGAATTTGTTGAGATGTTCCTGGTAAATTGACCTAGTTACTACATGTTTGAATTTGTTGAGAGCTTCCTGGTAAATTGACCTAGTTACTACATGTTTGAATTTGTTGAGAGCTTCCTGGTAAATTGACCTGTTACTCAAACGAGTTATTTCATTAAATACATGCTTTTTAATTATTATTTATTTTAGCTTATTGTTATAAAATGAGTTTATGACAGAATCACCGCCCAATGACGTACCGGATGTAGTCTAATGGGCGTGTCTTGTGTACCATAACATCACAGACTGGGCAGTACTTGCTGGTCTCCAGGTAACGGGTAATGCATGTGCGACAAACTGAAAATGAAAAGATTTATTACATTTAAGTGCTAAATAAATAACTCAACGTTTTATTCTCATGGGCAATCAAATTGTATATACATTATCTATATAGATATGTGGGAATGCGTCAAACTTGACAACATAAATGTACGTAACACATGAGATGGAAATGAACTACACGCCATGTGTTATGTAACCTACACGTCACAGACGGATCTGTAGGTCAGTGGTAACACGCTGGACTGGTAATCCAGGGATCGCAGGTTCGATCCTCCGTCTGACCCTAATAAAATTAACAGCCTTTCAGGTGGGACTTTAAACCGAGGTCTCGTGTCGGTGCTTTACATCGTGCACGTAAAAGAACAAGAGGAGACTCTGGAATTGGTCTATATCTGTATCATTGTACTATCCTCCAACAATCTAAAATGACTAATCTCTTCAGGAGGAGTCGCTGATATGGGCAACCGGTAGCGACGTTAAATAAACGTAAACCACACACACAAACCTACACGTCGTGTAGATTGTTCACGCATTCTTACTACATCAATAAGGCATACCACACAGACGGCAAGTGTATACATATTAGGATTTACCGCATAACTGATCAAACCGAGCATAAATTATTCTGTTATTACCATCGCTACTAAAGATCACTTAAATTGAAAGTATGACTGATCAGTTCAACACGTAAAGATGATGTATTATTGTGCGCTAAGTAGCGAAATGGTAAATAAACCAAGGTTAAACATTTATTGTTCCCGTATGCGATGCATTTCTCTTCCACGGTGTACTGTTCCTACTGATGATGATGATTGCGATGATGATGAATATTTCGGATATTTCGTATAACAGATATGAACATCTTGTTTGCAACATTGGCTGGACCAAAATAATGCCAACGTTCAGTGAAATAATTTGGGCTATAAAAAGAATAATCGTATGTTCCGATGTGACCCTGAGTGTGCTCGCTAGCCACTTGAGAGACAATTATGTCTCCCTGAACACTCTTTACGGAGGATGTCTTTTTAATTGATATCCTCTGTTTTCACCGTGGCTTCCTTTGCACCACATGCTATTAATTGTCATCCGTTTTCTTATCTGATAATTATTAAATATCGACATATATCCTACAGTATTATTCAATTTACTGTAATATTTTGTTATCGATTACATTACATCATTTTGATAAAATCGCATTTATCATACCGCAACATCTGGTTATGCAATAACAGTAACAACAAAGGAGTCCAGCTAAACAGACCAATATACATTTCGGGATAAATCGGACATTATCTGTCAAGGGAGGTAATAGAAGAATCGGCAATGTATCGCACAGCCTGGGTTCCGGTGTGTCGATTTTTCATATCTTTTCACAGCTTTTCTGCTGACAAATCGACATATTAGAAACTGAATACGGTGTGGGCGTTAAATAAATCGATTTATTTGACGGACACTGCAAAATATATCAACGCCTGTTCCCGGCCTGTGCATCTCATTATTGAGCCATATGTTCTGTTCTTACTTACAGGAATGCAGGCATTCTGTGATCGTAGTTGCATTAATGTAGTAGCCGCCACACAGCACACAAATCACGTGCGGGTTCAACTCTGTTATCTTTAGCTTTGTCGTCCTGTTCATCTATAATTGATAACATGCAAATGTAATACATGACAAAGGTCCCCCGGTGACGATTGTAGTAAATGCTACAACGACAGATGTCTATATGTATATCGGAATTTTCCAGGTTGAATATTGCAAATAATAGTTGTCAAAATGTGCTCACGTAACGTGGTATGTCAAAATGTGCTCAAGTAACGTGGTATGTCAAAATGTGCTCAAGTAACGTGGTATGTCAAAATGTGCCCAAGTAACGTGGTATGTCAAAATGTGCTCACGTAACGTGGTATGTCAAAATGTGCTCAAGTAACGTGGTATGTCAAAATGTGCTCACGTAACGTGGTATGTCAAAATGTGCTCAAGTAACGTGGTATGTCAAAATGTGCTCACGTAACGTGGTATGTCAAAATGTGCTCACGTAACGTGGTATGTCAAAATGTGCTCAAGTAACGTGGTATGTCAAAATGTGCTCAAGTAACGTGGTATGTAAAATAATTCCTGGTGAGTAAATAATATTTCATTTAATTTAATATTTCATAATATTTTCACCTCTAGCATGCAAAGAGTAAAGTAAACCCTGTCAACACTACAAACCTAAATAGGCTTACAAAAAATGTAGATCCAGATGAGCCGGCTTGTGACGAGCCGTCTCATCATGATCTGCACGTGTTGGCAGTTAATATTATTATTTTTAGACAACATTACCCATTTTGATAAATAAATGTCCAAATGTAATTTTCTTATTAATTTATTGGTATAACAATAACATGAACCAATCCATGTCAGTTACTTGGTGTTGAATGAGTTAAACAGTTTTCAAGAAATGACTATATACAAACAATGAAGAAACATGGATTGAATTGAGAATATCTCCACTGCATGCTAGAAATAAAAAAAGTTTAAACTTTGTTTATTTTTTACAACGATTGCGAAGCAAGTTTTAACAACTTATATTAATCAATCTCGTTGGCGTGGATGAAAGCGTAAATGTGATTATTCGTGTGGGACGAAACCGGAGTACCCGGAGAAAACCCACATGTCCGATCTCGCGACCACCGTGCTATCTCACATACTTCCCGGTCCGAGAATCTAACCAGGGTAGCCGCATTGGTGAAAAGCTAGCGCGCTAACCACTGCGCTAATCGGACAGCTAGAAATGGGAAAGGGGTTATGGTTATTGGATAAACTGTGAATAACTACAGAAGCTATTGAGAAGTGTGCCGATGAACCTGCTAGTATTATATTATACTTGTTTCTACTGGTTCCGTGCATATTGGGTACCATGTTATTGCCTTGCACGTACGATCAGCTATAAGCAACAACACGTATATGCATGTGTGTTGTGATTAGCACAGTGGAAGTGTGTTCGCTAGGCTCGAGGTTGGCGCCCAACTGTAGCCGTTACGAGTGTGCCCTTCGACAAGGCATTTAAATTCCACATTACCTCTTCTCTCTCCCTCATGGCGGTGGATTCCATATAGAATGAGGTCTCGAACGTGATTATAACATAACATGTAGGAGCTTGTTTCGCAATCGAGCTAAATAAATTTGTATATTAGCTAAACATATATTCATACTCATCTTGGAGCATTTAACTAGTCCATGCTATATGGTACAAAAACCTTGTTTTATTATGTTTCAAACATAGTTCAACATATTTGAACGATTTACGAAAACCCGTTACACAATCAGCATTACAAGTTGTGCAGTACAATATCCATCCTTTTTAACATTTTTAATATACTCGGAATATTGTTGGAAAGCATATAATCTTATTTTGACTACGATAGTGTTTTTTCTTCGTAGCTTCAATTCTCCGTAACAAATCAGCAATGAAATGAATGTGCTTACATCATGTTTAACATGTTTTATTAATATTGCTGGCATTTCCAAGCAGAATAAATCTTTACAATTGCTGGCATACAAAGTGGAGCACTCGCATACATTGCGATTTCGTCGCCCTGAACACGACTATGATTTGTTCGCACACAGACTAGTCGCCCCTTTATTTGCCAACATAGCCGCATACCATTCACATTATGAAGTAGAGAAATATAATAACTTAGCCCTAACATTAATGACTGAACGTGTTAGACAGGTTTTAGAGATGCCGTACATCATTTGAGCGCGTACGTGCACGGCGTATACCATGTAATAGTTTATGACATGTTATTAACTCTCTTGAAATGTCACATTTGGTGTTATAAGTTCTATAAATTATTTGCCCTACGGTTTGCTCATAAATTATATAAAATCACACCATTAAACTGTAAACTAATACTGATCGTAAACACAATCTGGTAGAGTAGTAAGTGATTGTTTAAACAGTGGGATACAGACTGATTATATCATATGTCATATATCAAATCCCGCTTTTCATCTCAGGTTAAATTTATAGTTTCGCCGTTTGGCTGATGGCGATAAACCTATTGTCGCCGTGCAATAAATAGGCATGCAAAAATTATGATGCATTTATACAATGTCGAAAATAGCTAATCACCGAGAGACATTGGTCAGTTATTCCCCCTTCCCTAGAGGGTCTTTAAGCGTGTGTCCTATGAAGTGGTTTCCTCTGTTTTCACCGTGGTTTCCTTTGCACAACATGCATTTTTCATCCGTTTTCTCATCTTATAATTATTAAATCTCTCGACATATATCCTACAGTATATCCTACAGTATATCCTACCGTATATCCTACAAGATGAATCCAAGGGATGGTTTACTGTAGGATTTTGTTATCAATTACCAGACCTGGGGTAATTGAACAAAGTCATTGTAATTACCTGTAATTAATTACAAAAATGAAAGTAATTGGACGTAATTTGTAATTGAGTATTTGTTAATTACATGTAATTGTAATTTAATTAATTACTTTCAAAATATGACTAATTAACAACAAATCAATTACAATCATGTATAATATATATTGATGGCTTGCCATGGTTTACATCAATAATATAATGTACCTGTGTCAGGCAGGCTACATTTATTTATTGGACACAGAATTGTAACTCTTAAATTTAATATGAATAGATTTGGCCCAACATACAAATGTGCATCTCTAGCCAGAGGGTTTACATAAAAAGTTATCATAATCACAGGTAGGCCAACTATTGATCAAATCTGATTAGGAATTTAAATATTTAGTATTTTCTTTTGAAATAAATGGTCACCTATGCCACTGGACACCAGTCATGGTTTGGTGAACAAAGAAAACTGTACTCGCTTCCCAGCACTGGCAAAGCTGGCGGAGCTATACCTGTCAGTACCGGCGTCATCTGCTCCTGTTGAGCGATTATGTTCCGGCCTGAGAGATGCTCCCTTACAGATAAATATTTTGAAACATTGATGTTCCTGAAATGCAACTACTAGGACTGAATATAATAACAAATAACATTTTCTGATGTTCATATTTGGTCTTATTTCTCTCGTGAAGCATGATCTGGTAGTACAGTATAGTGTAAACAGTTGCACATGTTCATATCATGTATCTGTCTGAAAACATTCTCTATTTTCTAATGAGAATAATATATTTAAATGTTTGTTTGTAATTTAATTTGATGTAATTGTATTTATAATTGTAACATTGTCATGTAATTGGTAATTTAATTAATTACATTGCTATGTAACTGACCCCAAGTCTGTCAATTACTTAACACAATGTGGGGCGCACGGTGCACATATGGCTGGTTGAGGTGGGGTGCATGGACACGTATATATATTGGGTCACTATGCTGGTCGGACACTGCCTTGTTCTCGATGTGCTGTTTCTGTGCGCTTCTGCGAATGGACCTTTTTTCCGCTGTGAATTATTCGTTATGTTGTTACTATAATTGTTATTATATATAATCTGTATCTTTTCACAAATAAATTATGTTCAGTTCTGTTCTGATAAAATCACATTTATCATCCCGTATCATCTGGTTATGCAACAACAGTAAAAACAAAGGATTCCAACTAACCTGACCAATATACATATCGGGATAAATCGTACTTTATAATTATTAAATCGCGACAGATATCATACAGTAATAGATACTTTAATGTACACATTTGCTACCCATTAATTAACATGAGTTTGATAAAATCACATTTATCATAGCGCAACATTTTGTTATAGAACAGTAAAAACAAAGGATTTCAACAAAAAGGACCAATAAATATGTCGGCATAAATCGGATTTTATCTGCCAAGGGAGGTAATAGAAAACTACAAATGTTGCTCATTGTAATATTACTCATTATGCACTCAACCCTGTCTTAAGCAGCCAGCCAAGGGAATCACAGAAAGTGGCTGATTAGCACAGGTGGCTGATTAATAGAGATCAAATATATAACATAGCACCATATTGAGGATCTGACAACTGGCTGCTTAATGCAGTTTAGCTGCTTAATAGGTGATCACTAACACAGGTCTGACTGTATGAATAACTAATGATATGCTATCTGTCTGTTTCAACGAAATCGCATTGACAGAAATGAAAGACTATGTCAGATGTGTGAATGTGGTAATATTGAAGACGAGTTCCATTTCCTATTACAATGTGATAAATATAAACTTGATAGAAAAGGATATCCAAACAAATTATATTACTATGCCAAATATGATGCAACTTATTGAGTTATTGGATTGTAAAGACCCACTTAGATTAGCTAATCTTAGTTAAGTGTGGTGTGCTTTTAAAATACGTGATAACTTGATGAATAACTGATCAGCTTTATTTTTCCTGTTAGCTGTTCATTTCTACATAATCACCCTCCATATCAGTGAGCTGGTTTGTTAGGTTTCGCCAGATGTATACCATATGTTCATGTATTTGACTTTGACTGTATTTTGTTTAACACATATATGCTATGGATGAAAAACTGTTTTGGTTACGTCCAAAATAAAACATATGTTGCGTTCTGTTTTACACGTACACGTAACAATTTATTCTAAAGAAATGTATTATTCTGCATGCAATTAATTAGCACAGCATGCCCCTGCAATATAACAGATCTATTACAAAGGGACATGTCGCTTACATGTAACTTCATAGTAATACATTTACTGAATTCTAAATAAACAGAACGAGGAATTAGTTACAATACTTTTCGAATTAAAGACAATTTATCATAGTCTACACAGTAATTAGTGTCGACTAGCTCCTGTAAATCACTGCGCAAGTCACAAACGACGCCATCTAGCGTCCATAATGATAATCAACGCAATGAAACAGTAATAAATGCAACACTTAAATAAACATTATACGTCACTAGGTGACCAATACGTCGCCTGTATAAATACGCGATAGTAATGTATTACTCTATTGTGTTGTTAATTTACGAGATTCGTTCAAGAAATGTTCTCGTTAAGCCATAGAAAATACATTTCCTATTATTGTATCTGCCTAACTGCAACCGTATCGAGCATATACAGACATATTGTACCATCTGAGATACATATCTTTCCAATGTAAACATTAAATACACACGAATAATATTACAGACGGATCTGTAGTCCAGTGGTTAATATGGTGGACTGGGATTCCAGGGACCGCAGGTTCGACCCAAATAAAATGAACAGTCTTTCAGATGTGACTTTAAAACAAGGTCACGTTGTCAGTGCTTTACATGGTGCACGTAAAAGAACCATAGGTGATTCTGGAATGTGTCTCTGTTGTCTGTATCATTGCACTATCCTCAAACAATCTAAAATGACTAATATCTTCAGGAGGCGTCGCTCATATGGGCAACCGGTAGCGACGATAAATAAATATAAAACGCACGCACATTGCTATTACATGTTGATATAAAACAGTACCAAGCCCAATGAGGAGTTATTAGTATTGGCCTTTGGTACGTCAAGATATGTGTACGAACCCTTATAAAAGTCTCCACAATTATTCTTAGAATGTAAACAACCGACACTGCACTACACACACTAGTCAAAACAAAATGCGAAGTCGTTTACGTTTCCAAACGAAATTAATCCACACAACATATATTATGATGTGGATTCCACCAGGAATGAGGTCTCGAGAGCGATTAAACAAATGCTGTAAGAATTTGTTTCGCAATCGAGCGGAAGGACATTTGTATACACTAAAGCAGAACATAAATGAATAATCAATACATGTTACTGAATCAACTAACACATGGTATATATAGCAGATGTTTTGGAATGTCAAGACCAGACGTGCTGTAATGTGACAGTAAACTATTTAGTTTGGATAACATATCATACATTCCGCGTCAATAAAATAGAATAGATGCCTTATATATAAGTAATACTATTATTGATATTCGTTCCCGTTTCTAAAAAGGACAATTTGGTTTTAAATTATAAACTTACTCAGAAGAAAGTATATCATCATGTCCTCTTTTATCACGTAAAAATCCTCATAAATCCAAAACCACAATCTGTTTCATAAACTGTGAACTGTTTAAATCACATATAACTATAAACCATGTGAAAATCAGCCCGAGCCCGAGCAGTCGATTCAAGAACATGTCTAATGTTCCCGTGATAAATCCTCCAACTTAATCACTACATTTAATAAATCCCGTGCTTGCCTACAGAATGCTTAAACTCCACTTCTTTTATTCCGCTCCAGCGAGCTCCCGTGTTTTTAACTGCATTAAAAATGAAATACATGTGAATAAATTAGTGTAGACCCTAGTACAAGTTGCTCTAGTAGTGACGGCGATAAAATAGCAGATGAAAGGAGCAAGCCCGCCCAGCTTGTCTGTTCTTTCACTGTGGCGAATAAATTAAAGCAGGCTGCTTATATACACACATTTTGTTGAGACGTGATGCTAAATTTAGAATATCGAATATTGTTTAAAAACAACTATCTGACGAAATTAAAGGTTGATTTTTCTCTAAATGCAATGCAATTATTTTGGAAACTTCTATGATATGCCAAATTAGGCTTTCATGCCATTCCAGTATCATATTTAATGTTAGTCCATGCCATTCCAGTATCATATTTAATGTTAGTCCATGCCATTGGTTTGAGTGTTTTTTCTGATCATACTCTGTCAATTAGTTTAATACAGAATACATTAATGTGACGTTCTAGTGCGGGCTGTTTTCTAATGTTGTTGAAATTTGTATTGAAACTTATATTTTGTATGTTATGTCATGATGAACGCGATAAAATGTGGTTTAACATTTATACATCCCAAGTTGCCTTAATGCATAAATTAAAACTGGGTATTATTGTCATTGTTTTATTTAAATTGTTACAAAAGTGTTCGTCTTAATCCATTTAACAATTTAAAGTTTTAATATAATTATGACTTCACTAAAAAAAAATATAAAAAATAACGACACGGCACTCAAAGAGAATAAAATACACGCACAGACGGTGTCCTAATGAATAAAGTACTACCAACAAACAGTATGTGTAGTTGTGTCAATTGAAATACTAAATACACTTGTTCAGCTCACCAATGAACATCAATAGTAATATATCTTTCATTCAATTACAGACACAACTCAACCGGGACAACTATTCAACTGCTTTAGTTTATTTCCGGATCGCGTGCATGTTGACATAACCTGCTTTAAAATACAGACTACCGAAATAAAAACACGCATCGATCACAACATTATCATATGATCAACAGTCTTTTAGAACGTCAAAGAAATTCAAATCGCACATAGCTCTGGGGTAAAACGTCATTAAATATACATTACTAAAATGAATACCAACTCAGACAGTTTCCCTCATTAGCGCTGATATATCGCACAGTTAGGCAAACTGGTGCAATCGTAACATCTTGCGAGACCACCTAGCATTTATACAAGCTGTGTGTGTTTTTGAAGAGCACATTTTCATTTATTCCGGCATAATCGAGCTAACGTAAGCGAAGTTAATCCACGAACTCCGCAAGCTACCGACGCATTAATCTTGCTTGTGTTTGTCGCTTAGCACACTTCAATAAGCTGTTGTAATGTCAACTTAAACACACTCCTTCTTGGTGACACTTATATGGATGTTGCAACAAACACCGTAATTTGCCTTGCTGTACACGAGTACATTATTGGCAGTGAACGGTTATGAGATGGATGATTTCTAAAATGTTCACATGACGGATTCCAATCTGACTGCTGTCGTTATTGACACAACAACCGATCCTATTCAACCACTCTTCTCTATACTAATCTCTTTTTCATTTCGTGCTCCGATTTGATAGTTCATATTCTTGAACTTTCTTCAAATATTCCTTTAAATATTAACTACTGACTCACTAATATTATAACTTCTAAAATTCTTTAGCATATACCTAGAATTTAGTTCACGTATTTTCATTGTTATATATATGTATATTAATCTCCTGTCTATTGTATATCAATCAATTGATAGGAGAAGAACTATATAAGTTTACTTTCGTTCTAATCCTTTTCAGTATACTGCTGTTACATTAAATGTAAAATGTTCATTTCTTGATGACATGTACACATCAGGGCGAGTGAATGTTACATGTGGCCCCTGGCTGTAGCTCAAACAGGGGCCCATCAAGATAAATACTAGTGTAAGCAAACAAGAACATTCTAGTGGAAGTCGTGATAG
The DNA here is from genome assembly GCA_014843695.1 of Archivesica marissinica. NCBI lineage: Eukaryota > Metazoa > Mollusca > Bivalvia > Venerida > Vesicomyidae > Archivesica > Archivesica marissinica. The sequence continues at coordinate 57,765,788 of CM026398.1, read as the reverse complement.
CGCAGTGGATGCGCGTTCGCTTCAGGTGCGAAAGGTCCGGAGTTCGAGCCCCACTGGAGCCGTTACGATTATGCCCTTAGGCAAGGCATTTAAATTCCACGTTGCCTCTTCTCTCTCCCTCGTGGCGATGGATTCCATCAGGAATGAGGTCTCGAGAGTGATTTATATAAGTTGAAATAACTTGTTTCGCAATCGAGCTAAAATAAATTTGTATAAACTAAGAACATTCTATTGAATACACCGTTCTCACATTACCCCCGCTGACCGAAATTCACCGACATTAGGGCTTTCCGCTTATCGCATTGGTTGGTAAGAAGGGATTTCACCTGTCGATGCGTATTGCGGGACTATTAGACTCGGGGAACAGTGCACTATACGTTATTGCTGCAATCGACTAAACACACACTATTATTAAAGTCATACATCGTTGGAAAGCTCAGGATATCTTCTAAGTTATATCATTATGTAGTCATTTAAAAACTATTCGTTAAATTTTATTCAGTTAATTACAGATTTAAAATACTAATTTGGCTTCAGCCCAGTCAGCCCTCCCCTTAATCCGCCACTGGTACAAATACCGAAATAACTAATGTTTAAACTAATGCCGACAAAACAGTATGACACAAGGTAATATTCCTCACACTATTCCTCACTTTCACCATCTCAAACTAAAATAAATATCATTGAACACCAATAAATCGTATAATACTTATCCGAAGTGTGAGTGTTCTATGTCATCTAGAATATAAGCCTCAGACGGATCCGATATGTCAACTATTGATACTGTCTTCGGCGCTACGCGTCTCATACAGTCCAATGTGTTTACATATTGGGTCGTTTTCGGCTTATATCCTATACTTAAATTGCATGTATTCGCTTGGGCGTAGCTTGCATATACAAATGATAAATATATGGCTATGTTGATTGTATTGCTGATAACGTATATATGCATATTTGTATGTAGTCATCCAAATAATCCTCAAATACACTGCAACTCATATATGAAATAGTATCTCATATTGTCTTATCTGTTTGTGCGTCATGTCATTTAACTGAAACTTAACCAAAATATAACGTGTCTCTCTGCATCGAAGCCCTGCGCTGAATGCCCGAAACCGACCACCAGTCAGCTGACTTGACATACCAAGTGAGATTACACGATCCGATGAGGACATTATTTCCCACCTAATTCGTTTTACTCAAACGTCAAGAAATATAATTATATTCTGTATTCTTTTGGTATTAGTCAATATGAAGTATAGCTTCGTATGGTAAAACAGTTTTTAAACGAAATTGTTCTCGCTTAAAAACGAGCGACTACCAACAATTAGATCTACAATTTCAATTCAATTTTATCAGCAATCGGCAAATAATTATACCTTACATGATTATTTGCTAGTACCAGAAGCGCTATCTAATTATGTTACTGACTTTGATAATAATAAAAAATATCTGATAAATGTTTGTAAGTACATCAAAGAAGCTATGTCATTACGTAGTACTCCCCTGTCAATTACTACTATTTCTTAAATTATTGTATTTGTTTATATATGTAACATGTTTTGTGATGTCTTTGCCATGCTTCTATCGTTGTAAATGGCCAACGGCAATATAGTTGCTGATTATGCCAAGTAGAAATCAAGTCAATGCACTAATTGTGAATTTATATTATTATTCATATGTTTCGACTCTTTCAAATTACAAATACACACTTTCAAAAACGATATCGTCACTTCCGTTAGATCGCGATTATTAACGTGACAAAAAGCATAAGTACTCTTGACCAGGCTCGCAGATCAAAGTAACGTTCCACTAAGGACAACACAAAACATCGCTGGAAAACCTCGGTATTACTGACTTTTGAAAATAATTGTCCTAATATTCTTACTGATCACTACAATATCGGCATCATTTTGTTTTCGGATAAACATTGATATATCTGAGAATACTATAAGAAACGCTTCAAATATCCTATATAAATGTGTGTGGACGCCTGATTATTAGAAGATTATAAAACAAATATAACAAAAGATGAAACATTAGAATATACACTTAATTTACAGCAGAAATTAAGTCAATGTAATTTTGAAGATGCTGTAGATAGTTGTATTGTTAATATGGCTAGCATTATTGATGAAGTGTGTTCATCTTTGTGACCAACAGTAATATTAATGGAATGAAACGAACATAAAAACTGGTATAATGATTATTGTGCAGAATGTAAATATGTATTTTATGATAAGCTAAATATGCACAGACAAGAATGATATAAACAGGAAGTCAATGGTTTATGCCCGAACAGTGTGCAGAAAGGCAATACGTAGTGCTAAGCTTGCGCATAGAAAATTGAAACAAATAAACTTGTAGATGTACGTTTCAAAAATGCACAAACCTATTAGAATATGTTGAAGGGTCTCTGTGGCTTAAAATCTGGATATACTCCAATCGCCACATTTGAACAATATTCCAAAGCTACCGGATGATAGGTGTTTTACACAGCACGATGTTATTTATAATTGTATTCATGAAGTTCATAATGAATTGAATGAAATGTTTTCTGAACTTAACAAAGAAATATCTGAAAATGAATTAGCTGTAGCTGTTAAGCAATTAACAATTGGCACAATGGAGTTGCTATTTACATAGATGAATTATTTAAACGCGACTTACGACAATTTGGTCCTGTTTTCATTTGTTGTTACATATGCAGGTTACTTTCAACAGGTCAACAAGATATGCTACACTGTTGCATACCAAGGGTAGCATAAATGATGTAGAAACCTATAAAGACATTGTTTTATTGAGTACGCTGTGCAAATTATTTAGTATAATTTTAAATACCAGGTTAAATATCTGGGCCGAAAATATAATCCCTATGTCGAAGCTCAGTCTGGTTGCAGGAAAGATTTGTCTACTGTTGATAATGTATTTATTCTAAGTGCAGTTATGAATAAGGTATTAGATTCTGGTCAAAAACTGTATTATGCTTTTATTGATTTTAAGAAAGCATTTGATTATGTAGTTACAGTAGTACGAAATAATCTTTGGTACGAACATATAAAATTTGGAATTCGAGGAAAGATTACATTTTGATGTATCACGACATAAAATCTCAAGTGAAACTGAATAATACGAGCGGTATTGGGCGTACGTGCATGTTAGGTGTACGACAGGGTGAATGTTTCTCCCCCTTTTTTTATTTTCTATGCTGTTAAATGACATCGAACCTGGATTTTTTTAGAAAATGGTACCATTGAATTGATAATATGAAATTGTGTTTACTCCTATATGCAGATGATATGGTTTTCAAACGATGCTTTTTTTGTGTGTGATTATTGTCACCGATGGAATATAATTGAAAATTCAAAAAAAAAAAAATTATGGTATTCAGATTTCCAGACAACTTAAATGTATTTACAATGGCGAAGTACTCGAGATTATCGGGAGTTTTGCCTATATAGGAACACTATTTACGACCGGTAGACACAATCTATGTTATCTGTCCTGCGTTAAAAGCAATATTCAAGCTAGAAAAATGGTTGTATAAATGTGTAGACTTATTACTTAGACATGTATTAGATCTTTTATATCCTATTTTGTCGTACGGATATGAAATATAGGGGGGGGGGGGTCCCAAGAAAACTGCCTAGAATGCATTCATACACAGTTTTGTTAACACATTCTTCTTTGTGTGAATAAATACAACCAAAACGATTTTATATACGGAGAACTTCATGTAAGTCTAAGTGATTACTTTCTATTGTTAACTACTGGTTTATGATTGTACAATATGTATATAATGATATGTTAAGCATAATAGAGGCCAACCCATGAACACAAAATTGTCAAAGGTTTTATCATGTGTGGTTAAATCAATATGTAGATGTTCTACTAGCTATCGTAAGAGTTTCTAAGCAAAGGATAACTGATACATCTATACAAGAAAGGACTATGAGATTAGTTCATACCTCTAGAGCTTTTTTGTACCGAAATATTTCTTGTTTTGAGCTTCAATCTTATTTAGATATTATCCGTTGTAAATGTGTACGTCAATCAATTTCGATTGACATATCGATTAGAAATAGAAATAGGCAGATGGTCCAGAAATAGAGTGCAAGTAAATGAAAGGATATGTAGAAAGTAATTCTTGAAGATGAACATCACTGTATGCTATGTTGCCCGTTGTGCAACGACTTACGAAGAAGCTGCATACCCAGGTGTTATTCTCGTAGTGCTAGTATGTACTAATGTATGTAACTGTTTAAACGTGAAAATGCGAAATACTTTTTAACTTAGGATTATATATTTATAAAGCTATAAATACTATCATATACTAACATATACTAACATATATACTAATATATACTAACATATACTAACATATACTAAAATATACCAACATATACTAACATATATACTAAAATATATACTAAAATATACTATCATATACTAACATACTAACATATACTAACATATACTAACATATACTAACATATACTAACATATACTAACATATATACTAACATATATACTAACATATACTATCATTTACTAACATATACTAACATATACCTAATGATAGCTTCATCGTACGGAAGTCTTTATCAGGTGGGATTCGTACCCATAACGCTGATGGACAGATGGTTTGACGTAAACCGCTCAGCCACACAGCCACTTTTAAATTTGCAAAATGAAACAGTGAGGGACTACACACGGATGGTACCGATGTTGATGACGTGTACACGTGAATTGAAACTACGACAACCGCTGCGTGAATATGCACAGCAACTGATATGCATTGCTCGTCGGTATGTTTGACTCAGCGGGGGTCTTTATAAAGCAAGTCTCTCGTTATCAAACATCGGTGGATATATTTTATGCATACTCGGTGGGCAATATGACATGTCATTTAAAACATATCAATCATGCACAGTCTATCTAGCAGATACAGTTGATATCATTAGGTTTTCTCCCCGCTCCGATGGCGCTCATGAACCGCGGTGGTCTTACAAAGTACAAGCGAGTTATGAGTTAATAAAAACCATTTGACTTTTTTTAGAAAATATCGTTTACAGTCCTTTGTGTATATCTTGATGAAAACTATGTAATTGTTGCATGCATTCAGTATAAGTAGTTGGGAGGAAATGCGTCGCTTAAAGTATTTTATCAATTGCTTTGATTAAAGAGTCACCATTTTATCAATTAGTTTATACAAATGTAGTTTAGCTCGATTGCGAAACAAGTTCTTACTACTTAAATGAATCAATCTCAAGATCTCATTCCTGGTGGAATCAATCGCCACGAGGGAGAGAGAAGAGGCAATGTGGAATTTAAATGCCTTTCCTAAGGGCACAATCGTAGCGCTCCAGTGGGGCTCGAATAAACAAAGTGTTTCTTGGTACAAGATCAATATATTAATATTAATATGTTATGACGTCACCTGGCGCGTGTTGTCTACTCCTGTGTTTTACGTTTATTTATCGTCGCTACCGGTTGCCCATATGAGCGACGACTCCTGAAGAGATTCGTCATTTTTGATGTTTGGAGGATAGTGCAATGATATAGACAGAGACCCATTCCAGAGTCTCCTCTGGTTCGTTTACGTACACGGTGTACAGCACCGACAACGACATCTTGGCGTAAAGTCCCATCTGAAAGACTGTTAATTTTATTAGAGTCAGACGGGGGATCGAACCTGAGATCCCTGGATTACCAGTCCAGCGTGCTACCACTGGACTGCAGATCTGTCTACTTGTCTACTCCATCCTGTTTAAAGTCTCTGTATGCGTGTTATTCTTCAGTTGGAAAAGAGTTAATGGTGATTTTGGTAAAACAAATATCCATAAAGGGAGGTAATGTACGGACGAAATGTATTGTCAGAATGTATTGTCAGAATGTGTTGTCAGAATGTATTGTCAGAATGTGTTGTCAGAATGTGTTGTCAGAATGTATGTGTTGTCTAAATGTGTTGTCAAAATGTGTTGTCAGAATGTGTTGTCAGAATGTATTGTAAGAATGTATGTGTTGTCAAAATGTGTTGTCAGAATGTATTGTCAGAATGTATGTGTTGTCAGAATGTATTGTCAGAATGTATGTGTTGTCAAAATGTGTTGTCAAAATGGGTTGTCAGAATGTATTGTCAGACTGTGTTGTCAGAATGTATTGTCAGAATGTATTGTCAGAATGTATTGTCAGAATGTGTTGTCAGAATGTATGTGTTGTCAAAATGTGTTGTCAAAATGTGTTGTCAGAATGTATGTGTTGTCAGAATGTGTTGTCAGACTGTGTTGTCAGAATGTATTGTCAGAATGTATTGTCAGAATGTATTGTCAGAATGTGTTGTCAGAATGTATTGTCAGAATGTATGTGTTGTCAAAATGTGTTGTCAGAATGTATGTGTTGTCAGACTGTGTTGTCAGAATGTATTGTCAGAATGTATTGTCAGAATGTATTGTCAGAATGTATTGTCAGAATGTATTGTCAGAATGTATTGTCAGAATGTATTGTCAGAATGTATTGTCAGAATGTGTTGTCAGAATGTATTGTCAGAATGTATGTGTTGTCAAAATGTGTTGTCAAAATGTGTTGTCAGAATGTATGTGTTGTCAGAATGTGTTGTCAGACTGTGTTGTCAGAATGTATTGTCAGAATGTATTGTCAGAATGTGTTGTCAGAATGTATTGTCAGAATGTATGTGTTGTCAAAATGTGATGTCAAAATGTGTTGTCAGAATGTATGTGTTGTCAGAATGTGTTGTCAGACTGTGTTGTCAGAATGTATTGTCAGAATGTATTGTCAGAATGTGTTGTCAGAATGTATTGTATTGTCAGAATGTATTGTATTGTCAGAATGTATTGTCAGAATGTATGTGTTGTCAAAATGTGTTGTCAAAATGTGTTGTCAGAATGTATTGTATTGTCAGAATGTATTGTCAGAATGTGTTGTCAGAATGTATTGTCAATATATCGTAACAATCATTTTTCATATTGAGATTTCTTTGCTTTGAATAATGAATATTTTTTAAGCAAATGCAAAATTACAAGGTCGTATTTTAATATGTTTTCTACATTTAAGCCATTAAATATGTTATATAATCATATACATAATAATGCATTAAATGTTATACCAGATATGCGGAGTAAAGATATATAGTTATGTTGAATTAGCACTATATTCTAGTTGTTTATGCCAACTGTTTAACCATGTTAACAATGATGCACTCACATTGATGTCATTACTAAGATTTGCTACGGAAAAACGGAGCTACAAAGTCGGCCAAATTAATCAATATAAATATTATATCATAGTCAAAACAAGATGATATATTGTTCAACACTGTTTAAGTGCATCTACTGTACATTACAACTGTTAAGCAAAACAAGATTATATATTGTTCAACACTGTTTAAGTGCATCTACTGTACATTACAACTGTTAAGCAAAACAAGATTATATATTGTTCAACACTGTTTAAGTGCATCTACTGTACATTACAACTGTTAAGCAAAACAAGATTATATATTGTTCCAACACTGTTTAAGTGCATCTACTGTACATTACAACTGTTAAGCAAAACAAGATTATATATTGTTCAACACTGTTTAAGTGCATCTACTGTACATTACAACTGTTAAGCAAAACAAGATTATTTATTGTTCAACACTGTTTAAGTACTTCTACTGTACATTACAACTGTTAAGCAAAACAAGATTATATATTGTTCAACACTGTTTAAGTGCATCTACTGTACATTACAACTGTTAAGCAAAACAAGATGATATATTGTTCAACACTGTTTAAGTGCATCTACTATACATTACAACTGCTAAACAAAACAAGATTATATATTGTTCAACACTGTTTAAGTGCATCTACTGTACATTACAACTGTTAAGCAAAACAAGATTATATATTGTTCAACACTGTTTAAGTGCATCTACTGTACATTACAACTGTTAAGCAAAACAAGATTATATATTGTTCAACACTGTTTAAGTGCATCTACTGTACATTACAACTGTTAAGCAAAACAAGATTATATATTGTTCAACACTGTTTAAGTGCATCTACTGTACATTACAACTGTTAAGCAAAACAAGATTATATATTGTTCAACACTGTTTAAGTGCATCTACTGTACATTACAACTGCTAAGCAAAACAAGATTATATATTGTTCAACACTGTTTAAGTGCATCTACTGTACATTACAACTGTTAAGCAAAACAAGATGATATATTGTTCAACACTGTTTAAGTGCATCTACTGTACACTACAACTGCTAAATAGTGTCGCACTATATCAGTGAAAACACAAATTACTACAGAATGTATTTTCCTATTATATGGTATATTATTTCCCCAAATATTTGCCTCAAGTACTGAGTATTTCAACTAATAAACAAACGTCGTATACACGGTTTGTTGACACAACAAAATAATGTAAACATGCATGCGTAATGCAACTAGTGTATCCTGAATAACACGATTGATGGTACAGATTTACCGTTATATCTCATATTTGTGACTATTTATTTGTATACTGTTCTTAGTTAAATTATTTCTAAACGACATTACCTCGTGTTTAGCATTGACCCCGATGACAAACAAACGTCAATTCAGGAACATGGATGACCGTCATATGAAATGGTATCATACTTTCAATCCACAAAAACACTGTTTATTGATTCAATGTTAGTGTTCGTATGTTTCGGAAGAATTTGTAGTAGCAATGCATTTAGACGTGAAACATATGCATTGTATTTGCTTTGTGCAATGTAATGTCGCTTTAAAAAGGTTATATTTCATATCTGAACAACTTATATAATGCTAGTTTTGTTATGAATACAATTACTGTTTAAGCTTATTCATATTTTATTGCATTCATTCTATATATACAATGTACAGAACAAATAAACACACTTGTATAATTATGCAGAGTATATACGATTTATGTCATTGTTTGTTTGCACAAGAATCGTCAATAAATGTTGAAGCAAATGGGTTAAGCCACAAGTTGTAACAACGTTAGTTACAATTACTAGTACATGATAACAGCATTAATAGAAATTGTATCAAGCTTCTGATTGGCTCAGCCGAATGTAAATTTCAGGCTCAACCAATCAAATCACTTGAGCTCGAGTTTTCATTAGTGTATACAACTTTATTTTAGCTCGATTGCGAAACAAGTTCTTACAACTTATATTAATCATTCACGAGACCTCATTCCTAATGGAATCCATCGCCACGAGGGCGAGAGAAGTTAAGTGCCTTTCATTAGGACTCACTCGTAATTGCTACAGCTAGCCTATCTGTTCATTTAATAAACAATTGCGTTGAACATTACGTGCACCATTTTTATCTTCAAACGATTTTCAACAGAGGAACGACATAAAACAAGCATAAGATTCAATGTAACCTTCGTGTACGAAATGTATTTATTTCCTGCAGACCTTAACTTTACATTCTATTCGGCGACGTGTGGCCTACAAGAACGAAATACAAACAAATTTGTTATACTCGAGACAATGCGGACAGATGACAAATTTTATCTACATTTTAGTATCTACAGTCCGCCATTAACACTTCATAACTGGCGACTCAATTGCGGGAGCCCAGTGAAAAATGTAAAATTAATTCATTTCTCAATCGTTATAGGGGTAAACGTTGTTCCCTCAATGTATGTCACTTAACAAATGTGATCGAATAAACTAAGTACTTTTGAATTACGAAAAATGGCTGATAAAGCTTTAACAAAACAAGCGAAATAATTAAATGTTTGATATAATTTGATGATGGAAAAAACAGCATAGGTATAACAAACCACTAGCATAAATAGGTATAACATACCACTCGTATAAATAGGTATAACATACCACTCGTATAAATAGGTATAACATACCACTCGTATAAATAGGTATAACATACCACTCGTATAAATAGGTATAACATACCACACGCATAAATAGGTATAACATACCACTCGTATAAATAGGTATAACATACCACTCGCATAAATAGGTATAACATACCACACGCATAAATAGGTATAACATACCACTCGCATAAATAAGTATAACATACCACTAGCATACATAGGTATAACATACCACTCACATAAATAGGTATAACATACCACTAGCATACATAGGTATAACATACCACTCGTATAAATAGGTATAACATACCACACGCATAAATAGGTATAGCATACCACTCGTATAAATAGGTATAACATACCACACGTATAAATAGGTATAACATACCACTCGTATAAATAGGTATAACATACCACACACAGAAATAGGTATAACATACCACACGTATACATAGGTATAACATACCACACGTATAAATAGGTATAACATACCACACGTATAAATAGGTATAACATACCACACGTATAAATAGGTATAACATACCACTCGTATAAATAGGTATAACATACCACACGTATAAATAGGTATAACATACCACACACAGAAATAGGTATAACATACCACTCGTATAAATAGGTATAACATACCACACGTATAAATAGGTATAACATACCACACGCATAAATAGGTATAACATACCACTCGCATAAATAGGTATAACATACCACTCGTATAAATAGGTATAACATACCACACGTATAAATAGGTATAACATACCACACACAGAAATAGGTATAACATACCACTCGTATAAATAGGTATAACATACCACACGTATAACTAGGTATAACATACCACACGCATAAATAGGTATAGCATACCACTCGCATAAATAGGTATAACATACCACTCGTATAAATAGGTATAACATACCACTCGTATAAATAGGTATAACAACCACTCGCATAAATAGGTATAACAAACCACTCGCATAAATAGGTATAACAACCACTCGCATAAATAGGTATAACATACGCCACTCCAAGCAGTATATCATGCACCGGCCGGCATCCGGGTAGAACCACTGACCGTAACCACGTCAGCTGGATAGCTTCCTCTCATGCAATAATTCCATACCCCTGTGGGATTCGAGCATATAACGGTGAGGGGTAGGTGATTTGGTTTCAAATACCTTAACCACTCGGCCAAGGAGCCCCCGTAGAACCATCTCTTTTTTCTCTCTGTATTGTGCTTACCGAATATCTCCCCTATCGACTTCATTGGAGTATTTTCCTTAGCATAACTAGAAACTGCGATACAGGACAATGAGCCGGAGCATAGTGTGCAAGAACCATATCTCTCTGCTGTACTTACCAATTTGTCTCCCCTTTTCACTTCATTCGCTGCCTGTCCGCAGCATTAGTTTAAACTTTATTTATTTTACAACGATTGCGAAGCAAGTTTTAACAACTTGTATTAATCACTCTCGTTGGCGCGGATGAAAGCGTAAATGTGGTCATTCGTGTTGGAAGAAACCGGAGTTCCACCGATTTCCTTGCTATTTATTTCTTTCTATATATTATAATATTATATTCCCCCTTTGTACATGCTGCACGAGATATAGACGATGAGTTTCATTTTATCAGTGTATGGCGAAGTGTATGTTATGCTTATTTACGAAAACAATATAAAACTGTATTACTGTGCTAAGCCTAGTACACCAGTGCGTACCACTGGTGCGGGCCGTTGACTGGTGCGGGCCGTTGTCTAATGTTGTTCAAACTTGTGGCCCAAACCATTTGCATGTTCATATTATGTATTATATCTGTTTATGCATGACATATATAATAATGATTTGCAATAAAATATGATTAAACTAAACAGAATCCCTGAGGTCTGTAAATTAAAGATATACTATACAACTATTATAGTTGTTATAGTCACATCTCCGTACCTACATGGTCAATATAATGCAAACACAAATTCAAACATATACACAGTATATAGGCTAAGGATTGGAGTAGATTTACACGTACCATTATGCTGCACCACAACGACGTAGACATAAGTGGTTAATACCGGCGATTGTGGAAGTCGTGATAGCGCAGTGGATGGGCGTTCGCTTCAGGTGCGATCAGGTCCGGAGTTCGAGCCCCGCTGGAGCCGTTACGACTGTGTCCTTAGGCAAGGCATTTAAAGTTCACGTTACCTATTCTCTCTCCCTCGTGGCGATGGATTCCATCAGGAATGAGGTTTCGAGAGTGATTAATATAAGTTGTAAGAACTTGTTTCGCAATCGAGCTAAGATAAATTTGTATAAACTAATCTAACGCCGGCGATTAGAACGACACACCAGGTTTTATTCGCCAATGAATAACTAAACCATAAATATTATTTCGATTCTAACTGACCAAAATATCTAAAATGCGCAAACATAGGTGTTGTGATTTTTATTTTTTTCGAGTGCGTGATGACGTCACAAAACTACAAAAATGCTAATAAAATGACATCACTCGCTAAGTAATGTTTATTGCAGATTTAAACACGGTAAATTCTAGAATGTCCATGTTAGAAGGTGGTATATACAAACTGCGGCAGACGACTGGCGTGATATGCCCCAGCTGATAGAAATACGTCAGCTGCGTCATTTGATACCAAGAAAGAAAAATAGTTCGTAGATTATTGTTTCTTGTTAAACAAGCGAGTGTATCGGAGCTATGCACAAAGGACGCAGGTGTGTATCTGTACTCGGGGGTGGGGGTGGTCTTGTATATCTTACACTATCCTCCAAATTGTTAATTGATTACTAATCTTATGAGGTACCGTATACATCCGTTATGTCAAAGTCGGTTATATCGAATGCTCCTGTTAACTCGAAGTCGGATCAAAGTCCCGTTTCAGACACTAATATAAATGGATTTGTTTATATTATTATATTCATGAAGTCAAACATCGGTTATGTCGAAGTATTTTTTTCGGTCCGACGGAATTCATGATGATGATGATTGAGCTTATTTACCCTCGCCGCCGGCGAACCATATGTGCGAGCTTACTAAGAAGTGACGGAATTCAACATAACGGATGTAGACTGTATATCCCCGTAGTGTGTGTGTTTTTCGTTTATTTATCGTCGTTACCGGTTGCCCATATGAGCGACGCCTCTTGAAGAGATTAATCATTTTAGATTGTTGGAGGATAGTGCAATGATACAGACAGAAACCCATTCCAGAGCCTCCTCGGGTTCTTTTACGTGCACGGCGTACAGCACCGACACGAGACCTTGGTTTAAAGTCCAATCTGAAAGACTGTTCATTTTATTAGGGTCAGACGGGGGTCGAACCTGCGATCCCTGGATTACTAGTCCAGCGTGCTACCACTGGACTACAGATCCGTCTGTACCCTCGTAGTTGATGGGTGGGGGGGGTAGTATTTTAACATTTGTTTTCGTTTACATTGTACATCAATACAATACATCAAAATACAGAAATAATTGTAATAAATAATGTGTATATTATGCATAACGTATTAACAAATGCTGTGCATATATATGCAGTTTTATTTTTAATTAGGAGATTAGCAACGTTCATATAGATTTATCAGTTTTAGATGTGTACATAGTTATAGTTATAAATGATAGAGTCTATCTTAAAATACTAATTGTGATATAATTTATGTGTATCTAGAAGCATTATTATAACGTCTCTTATAATGCTTCCAGATTGGCAATGTATATTTTATAGTGATAATTTATTTTCCACATGTCTGTAATATTGTATTATACATTGATGAGACGAAAATAAAGATATACTACTACTACTACTATATGCTACATATTAGCGTATTAACATTTTAATTAAAATTCCAAAATAAGAATGCACATAATTATTTTCATAATCATTGATGCCATATCTTAAAATCATTCCTACTTTGGAAATACTATTTTAATCATTATACATAATGTTATTAATAAGAAAATAAATATATGAAAAAACCACTGGTTTAATATTGTATGCACCGTCGTGTCCACAAACAAACGCGAGATCATATGCCACATCACTATTAGCATGCCCTGAATAATCCACGTTTATAATTCCTTGATAACTAACGAGAACATTATGGTAATGATGATTGAAAATATGTGGATGTGAGGTATAGAATAGTACGTTATTTGTGTTCCATCGTACGTCATTTACCCACCGCCGTGAAAGAAGCCGACACGTCAGTTTCTATGCATTCGTAAGATTTGTATCTAAGAGGGTGATGTACATTATACGAAGACCACATGCGGGCAAAATAAACGTTTGTAAAACACATATTTCTTAATAATCCATGTTCGAGTGTGTAGTTTTCACCTGTATTCAAGTATCGTCTATGTGCGTACGTGGTATAGCTCAACGACAACGTTAAACAATCATATTACTTTATGCAAATTTATTTTAGCTCCATTGCGAAACAAGTTCTTACAACTTATATTAATCACTATTGAGACCTCATTCCGGATGGAATCCATCGCCACGATGGGAGGGAGAAGAGGCATCGTGGAATTTAAATGCCTTGCCTAAGGGCACAATCGTAAAGGCTCCAGCGAGGCTTTCGCATTATATATTAAAAGTACATAGCCTCTCTGAATAGAATTATAAGAGACATATTGCAACAAAACATCATATTATAATAATCACATGTTTATTCTATTAATTATAAACATTTATTTTTACATTCTAAAGCCAAGACACAGTTGCTAATTTCAATTTAAATACTATTTAAAACAAATATTGAATAAAACACTGAATTGAAAAACAGGCACTAATGCGCTATTAAGAACTATCTTACAGCATCAGCTATCTCCCTGGTTCACCTCGAGAATGGCCTAATTAGCAGCTGAATAATACTAATAATAAAGACTTTGTAATACGGAACGGCAATACATGAGTTACAATATGCTGTACGGATTACAGATGCTGAACTAGACATATAAGCTAATCGAATTCCGTTACTAACTGTTTTCCTCAATTCAAATAGCAATGTAGTAAAGTGATAAAAACGGTCTTACAATCGCGGTGATTTCATACTGGATTTTATTAAACGAGTTTTGGGATTTTGCTATTAAGCTCGCCAAAAGACAAACTTAATAGCAACGTTCCAAAACTCTTAATAGCAACGTTCCAAAACTCTTAATAGCAACGTTCCAAAACTCTTTTCAGAAAATATGGTATGAAATCATCACTATAGTGAAAGCCATTATTTATTGCGGAAATATTGTGGAAAATGCAACAATGTGATAATCCATGACTATATGAATTAGGTGTCAGTTTACTATACCGATTGGGAACAAAAGAATATTAAGTTTAAGCATTATTTATTTCAGTATTTTTACAGGTAATAAGATATGAACATTGTACATATAAATTAACAGCAGTCGACTGACAGGGAATAGAACGAAATAAAACGTATACAGTTGTTCTCGATACAATAGCCAGGAGAATAATATATGTATCAATGAAATACGTGTGTGCGTGCTTTACATTTATTTATCGTCGCTACCGGTTGCCCATATCAGCGACGCCTCCTGAAGAGATTAGTCATTTTAGATGTTTGAGGATAGTGGAATGATACAGACAGAGACCCATTCCAGAGTCTCCTCTGGTTCTTTTACGTGCACGGAGTAAAGCACCGACAGGAGACCCCGGTTTAAAGTCCTATCTGAAAGACTGTTAATTTTATTATGGTCAGACGCCGGGGGTCGAACCTGCGATCCCTGGATTACCAGTCACACGTGTTAAACACTGGACTTACAGACCCGTCTGTAATATGTGAAATCAAAGTATGCATGTGCCAAACCAGTTCGAATTATTATGTGAACAACAATTTATAGAATTAGTGAGTAACTAGTTTTGGATGTCAAAAAGAAAATGGTTAACATTTAAATGAATATTTGAGGAAAGTTCAGTAATATAAAATATCAATTCGGAGAAAAGAATAAGAGATTAATTTAACGAAAAGTTAGTTGAATAAGACAGGTAATTGCTGTGTCAATTACGGCAGGCAGCATTCAGAATCCGCCATGTGAACATTTTACAAATCATCCATCTTCTCAGAACCTTTCACTACCAATAATGTATTCGTGCACAGCAAAGAAAATTACGGCGCTGGAATCGAAATCCTTAGAAGTGTTTCCAAGAATGAGTGTGTTTAAGTTGACACTACACATTGTGGACAGAGAGTTCTACGGAGGGGATCGTAGAAATTGCATTGAAAGAATACGTGGAAATTGTCTTCTATAGAACCACATTGGCATAATGGTGATTCTACAATGTCCTTGAGGAAAAGATGGTGGTTCAGTGAACTACATTTAGTTCTGGTGGTTCAGTGAACTACATTTAGTTCTGGTGGTTCAGTGAACTACATTTAGTTCTGGTGGTTCAGTGAACTACATTTAGTTCTGGTGGTTCAGTGAACTACATTTAGTTCTGGTGGTTCAGTGAACTACATTTAGTTCTAAGCCGTGTATGTAGAACCTGTTATCTTCTGTTCGCGTAGTAACGGTTTGATTCAGTGTAGATATGTTGTACTAGAATGTACGATTGTTTATCACATAACTCTGCTTGTATTCAGTGAAACACAGCCATCACATATTTGCGTAACCAACACACGTGTAATACAACCTGGACGGATTCTGATTGGTCGCGGAATGACAGCTTGCTTTTGACATATAGTTTACAATTGTGCCATCATATTTCTTTGTAAAAAGCTCGTTTAGTAGCAACATTCCAAAAACTCGCTTCAAAATTATGGTATGAATTCACTACTAGTGTAATATATATATATATATTCATACAGTAAGTTGCTTAAACACGTTTCGCATTCGATGTAAACTAAAGTTATGACAATTTTAGGATTCTCGCGATTAATATTCCGAGAACAGCTATCGATCAGCTGCAGAGTATTGCGGTCGCGTAGAATGTGCTGCACACAAAGATATTCCAACAAACCGATGCATAGATCTCATATATATATATTTTTCAATAATACGTAATTGAAAATAAATCGACCCCCCCCCCCCCGCTATACCATACTAAAATGACTCATATCTTAGTATTTCGGGTGAGACTTTAAACTGAGGTATCGTGTCGGTGCTTTACACCGTACATGTAACAGAACCAGAGTAAGCTCTGGTATGAGCGTATGTCTGTATTATTGCATTATCCTACACAATCTAAAATGAATGATCTATTCCGGTAACGACGATAAAATAATGTATTCGTTTTAAAACCGGTATTGCCCTGGTGTCTTAAAACCAGTATTGCCCTGGTGTTTTAAAACCAGTATTTCCCAGGTGTTTTAAAACCAGTATTTCACAGGTGTTTTAAAACCAGTATTTCCCAGGTGTTTTAAAACCAGTATTGCCCAGGTGTTTTAAAACCAGTATTTCCCAGGTGTTTTAAAACCAGTATTGCCCAGGTGTTTTACTGATAAAAAATGTATATGTAACTTGTCCAAATATGTTAAAGAAGCAATATCCATAAGAAACACGTTGTTGAATAACCAAACTCGTATTTAGTATACTATATGTTCACCCTCTTTACCGTAAATTGTAATCAGTAATATACTGATTAACTTTCTTATTAGAATGATAGAAATTATATTAATATTATTGTACTATTAACTATTGTTATACAACATCCTTACATCACATGACAATAACTATGCATAATATATTGTATACTTTTCGACGATGTACTAAGACTAAGTCTTGAAAATAAAAATCTGTTCTGTTCTGTTCTGTAAAACCAATATTTCCCAGGTGTTTTAAAACCAGTATTAGTGTGTATGTATGTATAATTATGAATTGTTATATAGATAGTGTTGTATATGTGTATGTATGTGTGCATGTGTGTACCTATGAATTGTTATATATGTTTGTATGACTTGGCCACATTTTTGTAAATGAATATGAAAATGGTCATGTGCATTGATGCATGCCGCTTCTGTCAATAAATAAATGAGAAATTGTGACTAATATATTCTTGTTACGTCCAATTCTCCATGTAGCGTCGTTCCTCCAAAACAAAATATACGACCAAACAATTGAGTGAGTGAGTATTGGTTTAACGGCGTATCAGCACAGTTCCGACTATATCGCGCTCAAAAGTGAATTGAATGCGGTAAGTCACTTTAAGGCCTTTATCATGATTTTATTAAAATTACGGGCATAAATAAATGAATCACTTGCACACAGTTCATGTTTACCTTTGGCAGCAGGAATATAACTTAAACTACACTTTAATACAAGTACTTATACACGCTATATAAATAACTTCTGTTCTGTTCTGTATAAACATCTGGTAAGCATTTTTTCTATCTTCTGAGCCGCATCTATACTGAGCCCTTTATCTCACATGCCAAGTTAATTAGATGACAGGAACCAGCACTACACGCGTGACCACACAAGTACTGCCATAAACGCAGGTATATCTCCGGTATATACACGCACCCATTACACATTCAGAGTATACCCAAATTATACTGAATGTATCAACAATTGTTCATAAATAAATCGAATTTAAAGTCAACTATTTTGCTGTCAGCGTCACCGAATCACGTGATACACTAACCCCGCCTACTATGTGTAGCGTGACCTTCACCCACAGAGCACAATTGAATTCGCAAATTGAACAGAAAACCTTGTGTGGAACGTATTCTCTTATTTATTTATTTTATTTATATGCTGGCATACATTTTTGACGCGATACTTTATAATATTGAGCGACTGTCCCGGATCTAGGAATGGTGCTCGCTTCACATTTATACATTATATCAAAATTCTGACAAACGTCATCACAAATGCAAATTAACGCAACGAAAATGACTAACATTAGGAATACGTGTTCCAAAAAGCAAGTACAACCAACGTGCTTACATCTCCTTTATTACACGCTGTGTGTGTTTTACGTTTATTTATCGTCGCTACCGGTTGCCCATATGAACGACGCCTCCTGAAGAGATTAGTCATTTTAGATTGTTGGAGGATAGTGCATGATACAGAAAGAGACCCATTCCAGAGCCTCCTCTGGTTCTTTTACGTGCACGATGTACAGCACCGACACAAGACCTCGGCTTAAAGTCCCATCTGAAATACTGTTAATTTTATCAGGGTCGGGGGGGGGGTCGAACATGGGATCCCTTGATTACCAGTCCAGCGTGTTACCACTGTACTTCAGATCCGTCTGTTTATTATACCTACTTTAAACTCTACTTAAAACAATGCCGTGACGTCATATCTTTGTACTCGCAAGTCCATTATTATTATTATTATTATTATTGGACTACTTTCAAAAAGGCAAAAAGAGTATTATATTTAATTCCTATGCTTAAATGTGCGAAATGAACCATTTTAATTGGTAAGATATTGTCTATAAGTGTGTGCTTTAAGTAACATATAAGCCTCAAACAGTCTTAATATTTTACATATTGGATCGTTTCGGCTTATATCCAATACATACAAAACATTAGCCTGGGTTCCAGTCTGTCTATTGTTCACCAATTTACTTCTCGCAACTCAATACGGCCCAATTAATGATCTCGGTATTCAAACTGACCAGGACAGTTATATCAACGCCTGTTCCCAGGCTAACAATACATCATAATTATAGTCTAAAAACAGGAAACTGAATGTCGACATACTCAATATGGCTAAACGTTACATAGTATACGCAAGCAACGAACAATAAATGCAGTATGCAATGGCATCCCGTCCAGTTTATTATTATAGTGATTTCCAATTATCACATTTCTTAAGTTCGATCCCCCGTCTGACGATAATGAAATTAACAGTCTTTCAGATTGAACTTTAAACCGAGGTCTCGTGTCGGTGCTTTACATTGTGCAAGTAAAAGGACCAGAGGAGACTCTGGCATAGGTCTCTGTCTGTATCATTGCACTATCCGCCAACAATCTAAAATGACTATTCTCTTCAGGAGGCGGCGCTCATATGGGCAACCGGTAGCGACGATAAATAAACGTAAAACATACAAACATTTATTAGATATATCATGTACTTTGAATAATACACTGGTTACTGGGCCAGCTATATACGCTCTTGAACGTACGGCTATTGGCCACTCATGCACTATTGTTATTTCAAAATAGGTTTGCATTTTGAAACAAGAGTCAGTACAGACTGACATGTCTCTAGTAGAGGGCATGCTAATATTCATAAGGCGAAGCTTATTGTGGAAAATCTAACTGTTGTGTAAGGTAAATGGATTCCGCTCAGTTCGTGTACAAATTGTCCATAATCCTATAATATCTTGTCAATAAAGTGCATTGTCTATAATTGTATGCAAATACTATGTAACTCCGCTCCAAGTGCAATTATAATATACTTTATAATATAAATACATACTATTATACTTTGTAATATAAATACACACTTTATAATATAAATACATACTAAATGGTTAATGTTGAAATAAATTGTTACCTCAGACGGATCTGCAGTCCAGTAGTTAAAACGCTGGACTGGTAATCCAGGGATCGCAGGTTCGATCCCCCGTCTGACCCTAATACAATTATATAACTATATAGATATACATTACATTGTCCAAGTACTTATTTCTGGTCTAGGTCAAGCGAAACATCGAGGATTTTGACCCTGATATGATTGTTTAGAAACCAATGTGTTAATGGGTCCGTGTAAATGGGATTTAAATAATCTGACACGTCGCAATGTATTTAACAGGTTGCGTACCACGTAAATAAACAAAACCACATTTAACCTCTTTTGTTGGCTCCGATTTTTTTCAGATAACAAAACTGGCGTTTCTCATTGGCGGAAATTATACACTGGTTTCTTAATTTATCACCTGTCAGATTGAATGGGCAGGCAAACAATGGTCTGATTGATTAGTTCGCTTAGTGACCACTGATACAGATAATATCAAGGTCTTCCTCCCAGTTGCCAAAATAAGCAACAGTTCAGTTGAACAATAAAGATGGGAAATTGTTAAAAATATTCAATTTCATTATCAATGTCCATACATAGTTCCTTTAAAATTGAAGGTAGCTAGCTATGTAGCCGGTGCAGGCGAGTTAATACCCGGGGATAGTATATTAAATGACTGCTGCAGAACATGTGTTTGGCCTATAAAGCCATGCATTTCATGGAAATACTGCTGAATAGAATGTGTATATAATATATATTGTTATTATGATATAATATGACGTTACTTATAACAGCTACATAGCCGAAGGTATATAATTAAATTATGCATATATGATAAAAATCAACACATTCTAAATGCAGTTGGAATCTAGCACTGATTTTAAAGTATTGTCAATTTATTCATAGTAAGCCTATTACAATAGTAGTATTTTTCCTGCAGCTAATAAAATCAGCTCGCTATTTGTGTGTTGTAAGGTGTGAATAGTATCACCCAAGTCGGCAAGTGTTGATGTCATTGTTAAAAGCCAGACTTGCAAAACTCTTTTCAAATGTCATATTTATCGCCCAAGGAAATAATATTATATATAATCTACATAATGAAATATGCACCAATAATACAAAATGTTCCCACATTGTAAAACATAACACTCGACTATGACCTATTTCAGCCGCACCGTATAGTAAGCTCGCCTCTGACGTTTAAAGGCCTTTGCGTGTGGTCGAATTTTTTGTAACTAATTTGAATACGAGTCGATATTCCGATGTAGCGTCATATTTGCAGTAAAGTAAACACACTAGAAACTTACTATGTAGCATACATGACGCAACAGGTCAAACTGAGCATGCCAGATAAAAATCAACGCATAAATGCTTAATCTATTTCGTTATCACAAAGGATTTCATACTATGAGCAAGACGCCATTTTGTGTCCGTGTGATACAGAGATTTTACATTGAGCAATAAACGAAGAAACGTGTCCAAAAACAAGCGGCTCTCAGACGTAGATAAACTACATACATGTAAAGTAAACAGTAAAGCATAAATTGGCCTACCTTTTCCTGTTAATTTTCTTCAAAGTAGAAACAATGAACAATAACAAAGAAAATCAACCTTTCGCATTCAAATATCTCCAAAATCACGTGACCACCAATACGCTTCGGTGTTATTTACAAAGCCGTTATTTTTAGAACTGATAATGTCTAGCCAATTGTGTGCAAAGTAGGCGGAGTCATATAGCCTAATGCATATGCATATATACGTATACATTTTACAATAACTTGATGCAATATTATATTGGGTTTTATTATTGTTAGATATTGCGCAGTTAGGTATTGATTTATGTTTATCAGTTAGAGATGTACACATGTTGTAAATCAATGAAACATAACGTGTATACATTTTCATTGAACGTAAACAATATAGACAAAAGATAGAGTTTATATAGATTTCTAAATCTAGTTTATTTAATATGATACTAGATCTATCATAACATTGCTGCACACGTGTATGCATGATACAAGTTATTTAAGAAACAATACGTGTCTCTCAGATAGTTATTGGCGAATAAAACATGGTTATCGTTCTGACGAGTAGGAATTGATCACACAGGCTGTAAGCCTAAGTGGTTAATTCCGGCGCGCAGACGAACAACCATGTTTTATTCGACTATAAATAAAGCAAATACGAAATAATATTTCGATTATAACATGACCAATATATACAGAAAGCCCGACATGAGTTGGTTTATTTCTTATAGAGTGCGTAAATAACATCACACAACTACAAGCCATGTTTTATTACATATTTAAGCACGGTCAATTACTTCTTTCCAGACAAAATGCCGAGCCATGTTAGAATATATACTAGGACTATAGATGGTGGCGTGGAGCTTCCGGTATAATGGAAACGGTATCTCTCTCGTAACACAGTCATTGTGAGTTCGAGCACCGTCAGCATCACGGTGATGGTGTCCTTCGACGAGTCAAGTCCCCATGCATTCTCTCTCCCACAATGCGATGGAGTCCATCAGGAATTAGGTCTCGGGAGCGATTAAATGAATGTGGTAAGAACTTGTTTCGCAATCGAGCTAAACTAAATTAATAAGCCGAGCCAGTCAAAGATATGCGCACATTAAGGGGCTATGCCTTTTAACATGTGCTAGATATTGACCCAAAACAAATATGTTGAAAATTAACAACAAAATGCACTGTCACCACACTCATTTTTATTACATTAAATATTGGACCAACTACGATGTTTAGAAATATAAAATTGAGTTTGAAAATGTATGGTAAAGTAATGAATATCTGTGTGTATTTTACGTTTATTTATCGTCGCTACCGGTTGCCCACATGAGCGACGACTCCTGAAGAGATTAGTCATTTTAGATTTTGGAGGATAGTGCAATGATACAGACAGAGCCATTCCAGAGTCTCCTCTGGTTCTTTTACGTGTACGGTGTAAAGCAACGTCACCGAGACAAAAGTTCCACCTGAAAGACTGTTAATTTTATTAGGGTCAGACGGGGAATCGAACCCGCGAACCCTGGATTACCAGTCCAGCGTGTTTACACTGGACAACAGATCCGTCTTTAGAACAATATATTATTTATTACCATATCAACCAGAAGGAATGAGCAGTGTATGTCAATAGTTTACACAGTTATGCAATGGGGAGATATGTAGGGTTTCTAATATATTTGTTCAATTATTGTATCTATGGTAACACTGTTGTCCTCCAAAGAATATGTCACCTAATTTAGCGACCACAGAATCGAAGATTATAATGATTTCAGTGAACTTGCTCGTTCTGTATAATTAAGTCGTAGAAACCCTAAATACTTACATTAATAAGTGCTCGTTTGATACTTAAGTGTAGAAACCCTAAATACTTTTTGTGTTTTTGTTTGTGTGTTTTTTGTGTGTTGCATAACTTAAGTCGTAGAAACCCTAAATACTTGCCCATATAACTCTTCAGTAAAATAATATAACAGACGGATCTATAGCCCAGTGGTTACAAGTTGGACTGGTAATCCAGGGATCACATGTTCGATCCCCGTCTGACCCTAATAAAATTAAGTCTTTCAGATGGGACGTTAAACCGAGGTCTCGTGTCGGTACTTTACACCGTGCACGTAAAAGAACCAGAGGAGACTCTGGAATGGGTCTCTCTCTGTATCATTGCACTATCCTCCAAAATCTAAAATGACTAATATCTTCAGGAGGCGTCGCTCATATGGGCAACCGGTAGCGACGATAAATAAACGTAAAAAAAAATTCAGTAAAATATTCACACTTACGATTTTAGTTTGGCACCATATGACATGCTTTGTGTTGGCTCGCTGAAAAACACAAATCTGCATCATCGACATGAACCATATATTAAGTAGTGTATGTATCGCTGTTGTGGGCATCGAGGCAAGCGGGCTTATCATGTGAAAATAAAGCCAGCAATCGTATACTTTATTCAGATATTTGGCGGAAAATCGGAAGAAACTAATATTTATTTAACATACGTGACATAGTTAGGCAGTATTACCCAGTCCTAAACGTACAGGTTCCACTGGGACAAACCAGCTAATGTTGGTACAACTTGTTGCCCAACCCATTTGTTTCTAGATTTTTATTCTCAGTGTATAAACATAGCATTATTGTTGTATCATTTTGTTCATAATTATATATTTATCATGTTTATATTTGTACTTGTATTGTATATAAAACGAGCGATAAAATATTATTATAAACTAAAAACCACCTTTGCTAAGCAGCCACGTTCTGTGATTCACTGGCTGGCTGCTTTAAACAGGTTTGACAGTATATGTGCACTTAAAAAAAAAAAGTTTAAACTTTATTTATTTTACAACGATTGCGAAGCAAGTTTTATCACTCTTGTTGGCGCGGGTGAAAGCGTATATGTGGTCTTTAGTGTGGGGGGAAACCGAAGTACCCGGAGAAAACCCACATGTCCGAGCCGGCGACAATCGTACCATCTCACATACTACCCGGTCCGAGGATCGAACCCGGGTTACATTGGTGAGAAGCGAGCGTGCTAACCACTGCGCTAACCGGACAGTCACTCACTGTATACTCGTACTCAAACAAATAAGTTTCTCCTCGGTATACCTATACACAATATCGTCCATCCGTCCATCCGTCCATCCGTCCGTCATTAGTTTATACACATTTATTTTAGCTCGATTGCGAAACAAGTTCTTACAACTTATATTAATAACTCTCGATACCCCATTTCTGATACGATAATAATAATAATAATAATAATAATTAAAAAAAGTATTATAACAAAAAAATACTTCATTTAACGAGAGACTCATGTGAACAATAACGCTGGAGCCGTTACGATTGTGCCCTTAGGCAAGGCATTTAAATTCCACATTGCCTCTTCTCTCTCCTTCATGGCGATGGATTTACATCAGGAATGAGGTCTCGAGAGTGATTCATATAAGTTTAAAGAACTTGCTTCACAATCGAGCTAAAATAAATTAAAATAAAACTAACAATTACAAGTCAATCTACCATGAGGTCCCAACATGAAATAACACAATAAAACATGTGAACAATGGCCACTATTAAAGACTAATTTATCACGTTTGTGTGTTCCTTGCATTGCCTGATATACAGCTTTGAAGTGTAGAACAGAATGTGCTGCTTGGATGTGATAAGGGAGGGAATTCCACAAGTGTGACCCTGAATCTAAGAAAGATTGTACACTCAGTTCACTAGTTGGCTTAGGATGGTTGCACATTTTGACTTCGAACCGATATGACTTGGAATCAGAGGTAAATCTGAATGATTCTTGGTGATAGACACGTGCAATGCCGTTTGTTTGTTTTAAATATTAAGACTGCCGTGTTGAAAGCTACCCATTCCTGGAAAGGTCATCCAATTGTGTGTAGAGAATCCTTCGTAAGAAGCATGCATTTTGAAATTATTATTTGTTCACATTTTATTACAAAATGTCATGTTTGTAATCTGTGTTCTTAAATAAAGATACTGTTCTGTTCTGTGTTGGAAATATAAACTGTGTCTCCGTGCTGTATTGGTGGCCTACTTGTAACCGGGGTGTCGTGAGTGTGAGCCCCACCAGAACCACGGGGTGATGTCCATAGGCACGACACCCAGAACCACGGGGTGATGTCCATAGGCACGACACCCAGAACCACGGGGCGATGTCCATAGGCACGACACCCAGAACCACGGGGTGATGTCCATAGGCACGACACCCAGAACCACGGGGTGATGTCCATAGGCACGACACTTTACCACACTGCCTCTTCTTCTCTCCATCATGGCGAGCCAGTAAGAATTACAACTAGAGAGCGATGAATCTAAAGTTGCAAAAACAAAGTCGCAATGGAGGTACAATAATAAAGTCGCAATGGAAGTACAATAATAAAGTCGCAATGGAGGTACAATAATAAAGTCGCAATGGAGGTACAATAATAAAGTCGCAATGGAGGTACAATAATAAAGTCGCAATGGAGGTACAATAATAAAGTCGCAATGGAGGTACAATAATAAAGTCGCAATGGAGGTACAATAATAAAGTCGCAATGGAGGTACAATAATAAAGTGCTTATTTTACGAGGGGGCTTACATAACACATGGCTAATACAAATAAGGCCCTCAACATATATACAATGACATAGAATATTAATTAAAGAAACACTACATGTTAAGTACAGTATTCAGCAATACGTGGAAGCTCATCTATTATGTATATATATATACACCATATGTCTATGTTAAGTACAGTATTCAGCAATACGTGGAAGCTCATCTATTATGTATATATATATACACTAGATTTCTATGTTAAGTACAGTATTCAGCAATACGTGGAAGCTCGTCTATTATGTATATATATATACACTAGATTTCTATGTTAAGTACAGTATTCAGCAATACGTGGAAGCTCGTCTATTATGTATATATATATACACTAGATTTCTATGTTAAGTACAGTATTCAGCAATACGTGCAAGCTCATCTATTATGTATATATATATACACTAGATTTCTATGGATCTATTGGTTTGTTCCATCTTAATATCGAGTTTTAAAAATATTGAGTGAGTTGGAATTTTGAATATAATGAGGTAGTGAATTCCAAATGGAAGAACCTGAATAAACAAAAGTATTACATAATATGTCCAACTTAGGTTTAGGCGTATATACATGTAGTTGTAATGAAGAAGAGGATCTAAGACAACTGGAATGGACCTCCGATGTAAATGTAAACGATGTATTAAGGTATTCAGGAGCACAATCAACTTGCGTGCGTGCGTGTGTGCGTGCGTGCGTGCGTGCGTGCGTGCGTGCGTGGTGGTGGTGGTGACGTGCGTGCGTGCGTGCGTGTGAAGAGATTAGTCATTTTAGATGTTTGGAGGATAGTGCAACGATACAGACAGAGACCCATTCCAGAGTCTCCTCTGGTTCGTTTACGTGCACGGTGTAAAACACCAACATGAAACCTCGGTTTAAAGCTAAAAGACTATTAATTTTATTAGGGTCAGACCGGGGATCGAACCTGTGAGCCCGGGAATACCAGTCCAGCGTGTTACCACTGGACTAGAGATCCGCCTGTACATATGTTATCTATTGTCGGATGTTTTTATCTCCCAGGCTTGCTTGGCATTATGCAAATATGTAAATATTTGAGTACAATCGTGCCTGCACACTCTGTTAAGTTCTCAAGTGTTTAGCCACTTTGCCTTTGATGCATATTGAGAACTTATGTTTAATGGGAAATTAACGGTGCATGATATGTCGATGTTATTATTATAATTGAATGTTTCTATCTAAATATAAATGCAAATTCCTTTTTAAATACGTATCCCAATGCAGTGACATAAACACCTAACGTAACGTTTGTTATAAAGCACACACAACATTAGTGCTATCTAATGCCAGCCCTTGAAGAAACCATTAATAACATAACATTTTAAAGTTTTAAACTCATGTTTATAAAGACGGATTTGCTCTGTGTTTTTTGCATACATATATTTATCGTCGGTGCCATTGGTTACTCGGGGCGATACTCCCGGAAGTATATTACTCAATTTATTTGATTGCTATACAGTGCAAGGTTCGAATATTGTTAATATTATTATGTATGACCATATGGGGATCGAACCTGCAATATCCCTGGATTCGCAGTCGTTCGTGTAAACCACGAAGTTTCATAAGCTATGCTAAACTGGAGTGATTTATAACGCATTCATTTCTTTTGTGTTTTACGTTTATTTATCGTCGCTACCGGTTGCCCATATGCGCGGCGCCTCCTGAAGAGATTAGTCATTTTAGATTTTTGGAGGATAGCAGAGACCTATTCCACTGGTTCTTATACGTGCACGATGTAAAGCACCGACACCAGACCTCGGTTTAAAGCCCTATCTGGGTTCCAGTCTGTCGATTGTTTACTAATTGTTTACAATAAGGCCTACTTAATGGTATTGGTGTTAAAAATATATGCATATGACTGACCAGGCAAAATATATCAACGCCTGTTCACAAGATGTCAACTTTTGAGTTTGTAACGGTTACTATATTTATATGATATATTAAAATAGTACCTGTATATAAGTATTAGTTCTTGCAGTTTATATTTCATTCCACATGGTATATCTAGCAGCTATTGAAATCATCCAAATATTGCAGTACACGTTTTGCTTTTACCCCTGCCCACCCCACCTCACCCCTCCATCCGTTAATGTAGCATGTGATATTAGGGGCAGATCCGTACCTCTCCCCACCCCATCTCACCCCTCCCTCCGTTAATGTAGCATGTGGCACAGGGGGTAGATCCGTACCTCTCCCCATCCCACCTCACCCCTCCCTACGTTAATGTAGAATGTGGAAAGGGTGTAGATCCGTGCCCCTCCCCACCCCACCTCACCCCTCCCTACGTTACTGTAGCATGTGGACAGGATGCAGATCCGTGCCCCTCCTCACCCCACCTCACCACTGCCTACGTTAATGTAGCATGTGGCACAGGGTGCAGATCCGTACACCTCCTCACCCCACCTCACCCCTCCCTACGTTAATGTAGCATGTGGCACAGGGGGCAGATCCGTACCCCTCCTCACCCCACCTCACCCCTCCCTACGTTACTGTAGCATGTGGCACAGGATGCAGATCCGTGCCCCTCCTCATCCCACCTCACCACTGCCTACGTTAATGTAGCATGTGGCACAGGGGGCAGATCCGTCTCCCCACCCTTGTGTTTGTGTGTGGGGGTGGTGTCTCCCCACCCCACCTCACCCCTCCCTACGTTAATGTAGCATGTGGCACAGGGTGCAGATCCGTCTCCCCACCCCACCTCACCCCTCCCTACGTTAATGTAGCATGTGGCACAGGGTGCAGATCCGTCTCCCCACCCCACCTCACCCCTTGTTTGTGTGTGGGGGTGGTGTTTCCCTACGTTAATGTAGCATGTGGCACAGGGTGCAGATCCGTGCCCCTCCCCACCCACCTCACCCCTCCCTACGTTAATGTAGCATGTGGCACAGGATGCAGATCCGTCTCCCCACCCCAGCTCACCCCTCCCTACGTTAATGTAGCATGTGGCACAGGGTGCAGATCCGTCTCCCCACCCCACCTCACCCCTCCTACGTTAATGTAGCATGTGGCACAGGGGCCAGATCCGTACCTCTCCCCACCCCACCTCACCCCTGCCTACGTTAATGTAGCATGTGGCACAGGGTGCAGATCCGTCTCCCCACCCCACCTCACCCCTACCTACGTTAATGTAGCATGTGACACAGGGTGCAGATCCGTCTCCCCACCCCACCTCACCCTCCCTACGTTAATGTAGCATGTGACACAGGGTGCAGATCCGTCTCCCCACCCCACCTCACCCCTCCCTACATTAATGTAGCATGTGGCACATGGTGCAGCTCCGTGCCCCTCCCACCCCACCTCACCCCTCCCTACGTTAATGTAGCATGTGGCACAGGGTGCAGATCCGTCTCCCCACCCCACCTCACCCCTCCCTACGTTAATGTAGCATGTGGCACAGGGGGCAGATCCGTATCTCTCCCCACCCCACCTCACCCCTCCCTACGTTAATGTAGCATGTGGCACAGGGGCCAGATCCGTACCTCTCCCCACCCCACCTCACCCCTGCCTACGTTAATGTAGCATGTGGCACAGGGTGCAGATCCGTCTCCCCACCCCACCTCACCCTCCCTACGTTAATGTAGCATGTGACACAGGGTGCAGATCCGTCTCCCCACCCCACCTCACCCCTCCCTACGTTAATGTAGCATGTGGCACAGGGTGCAGCTCCGTGCCCCTCCCACCCCACCTCACCCTCCCTACGTTAATGTAGCATGTGGCACAGGGTGCAGCTCCGTCTCCCCACCCCACCTCACCCCTCCCTACGTTAATGTAGCATGTGGCACAGGGTGCAGATCCGTCTCCCCACCCACCTCACCCCTGCCTACGTTAATGTAGCATGTGGCACAGGGGGCAGATCCGTCTCCCCACCCCACCTCACCCCTCCCTACGTTAATGTAGCATGTGGCACAGGGGGCAGATCCCTGCCCTCCCCACCTCACCCATCCCTACGTTAATGTAGCATGTGGCACAGGGTGCAGATCCGTGCCCCTCCCCACCTCACCCCTCCCTACGTTAATGTAGCATGTGGCACAGGGTGCAGATCCGTCTCCCCACCCCACCTCATACCTCCCTACGTTAATGTAGCATGTGGCACAGGGTGCAGCTCCGTCTCCCCACCCCACCTCACCCTCCCTACGTTAATGTAGCATGTGGCACAGGGTGCAGCTCCGTACCCCTCCTCACCCCACCTCACCCCTGCCTACGTTAATGTAGCATGTGGCACAGGGTGCAGATCCGTCTCCCCACCCCACCTCACCCCTCCCTACGTTAATGTAGCATGTGGCACAGGGTGCAGATCCTTCTCCCCACCCCACCTCACCCCTCCCTACGTTAATGTAGCATGTGGCACAGGGTGCAGATCCGTCTCCCCACCCCACCTCACCCCTGCCTACGTTAATGTAGCATGTGGCACAGGATGCAGATCCTTCTCCCCACCCCACCTCACCCCTCCCTACGTTAATGTAGCATGTGGCACAAGGTGCAGATCCGTCTCCCCACCCCACCTCACCCCTCCCTACGTTAATGTAGCATGTGGCACAGGGTGCAGATCCGTGCCCCTCCCCACCCCACCTCACCCCTCCCTACGTTAATGTAGCATGTGGCACAGGGGACAGATCCGTGCCCCTCCCTACGTTAATGTAGCATGTGGCACAGGGGGCAGATCCGTGCCCCTCCCTACGTTAATGTAGCATGTGGCACAGGGGGCAGATCCGTGCCCCTCCCTACGTTAATGTAGCATGTGGCACAGGGGGCAGATCCGTGCCCCTCCCTACGTTAATGTAGCATGTGGCACAGGGGGCAGATCCGTGCCCCTCCCTACGTTAATGTAGCATGTGGCACAGGGGGCAGATCCGTCTCCCCACCCACCCTACGTTAATGTAGCATGTGGCACAGGGTGCAGCTCCGTCTCCCCACCCCTCCCTACGTTAATGTAGCATGTGGCACAGGGTGCAGCTCCGTCTCCCCACCCCTCCCTACGTTAATGTAGCATGTGGCACAGGGTGCAGCTCCGTCTCCCCACCCCCTCCCTACGTTAATGTAGCATGTGGCACAGGGTGCAGCTCCGTCTCCCCACCCCTCCCTACGTTAATGTAGCATGTGGCACAGGGGGCAGCTCCACGAAAACATTGTTTCATTATGGATCTTCTTGGATGAATAAAACACAAATAAAATTGCCGGTAAAATGCATTCTGTGAAACACTAGAGGATTTAATACAGTTTTGCATTCCGTGAAACACTAGAGGATTTAATACAGTTTTGCATTCCGTGAAACACTAGAGGATTTAATACAGTTTTGCATTCCGTGAAACACGAGAGGATTTAATACAGTTTTGAAAACTACTTGCCCACTTAATTTAGTCATAAAGTGGTACAGCGAAGCTGTTTTATATTCAGTCAGTGGTATCGCACTCTGATAGCACATAAGCCTCATGGCTTTCCGCACTGATATGGTGAGAAGATAACAACAAACAACAACAACAACAACGTATAAAAATTGCCTTGGACAAATTAACTAGTGCAGGATATAACGCCGCACATAAAATTTGTGTTTAAAGGGAAGCAACGCAGTCAACGATGGATACGATATGGTTGTCATTTTACAACCGCTACTCAGCATTGAACGGAACAGTGGCTCAATAGGCCGTTAGCCGTTTACACCATAGCGGATCCAGTGACTAACAAGCTGCACTTGTAATCCATGGGTCGCAGGATCGATCCCCTGCTAAACAATACTAAAATGACTCATATTTTAATGAGGATATTTATAATAGCTTTTCGAATGAGACTTTTAAACCGAGGTCTAGTGTCCGTGCTTTACATCGTGCACATAAAAGTACCCGAGAGAACTCATTTGGGAAAAATAAGTCAATTACAATGGGGCCCTTAACAACTGAAATCATGAAATAACACAATGAAACATATGTTAACAATGACCAATAACACAGACTGGCATGGAACATGGAACAATGACCAATAACACAGACTGGCATGGAACATGGACCAATGACCAATAACACAGACTGGCATGGAACATGGAACAATGACCAATAACACAGACTGGCATGGAACATGGAACAATGACCAATAACACAGACTGGCATGGAACATGGAACAATGACCAATAACACAGACTGGCATGGAACATGGAACAATAACCAATAATACAGACTGGCATGGAACATGGAACACTGACCAATAACACAAGACATGGAACAATGACCAATAACACAGACTGGCATGGAACATGGAACATGGAACAATGACCAATAACACAGACTGGCATGGAACATGGAACAATGACCAATAACACAGACTGGCATGGAACATGGAACAATGACCAATAACACAGACTGGCATGGAACATGGAACAATGACCAATAACACAGACTGGCATGGAACATGGAACAATGACCAATAACACAGACTGGCATGGAACATGGAACAATGACCAATAACACAGACTGGCATGGAACATGGAACAATGACCAATAACACAGACTGGCATGGAACATGGAACAATGACCAATAACACAGACTGGCATGGAACATGGAACAATGACCAATAACACAGACTGGCATGGAACATGGAACAATGACCAATAACACAGACTGGCATGGAACATGGAACAATGACCAATAACACAGACTGGCATGGAACATGACATATAAGCTTATATCATTGTATAACAGTCCTTACAGCCGGATCTGTAGTCAAGTGGTAAACGCTGGATTGGTAATCCAGGGATCGCAGGTTCGACCCCCGTCTGACCCTAATAAAATTAACAGTCTTTCAGATGGGACTTTAAACCGAGGTCTCGTGTCGGTGGTTTACACCATGTACGTAAAAGAACCAGAGGAGACTCTGGAATGGGATTCTGTCTGTATCATAGCACTATCCTCCAACAATCTAATATGACTAATCTCTTCAGGATGCGTCGCTCATATGGGCAACCGGTAGCGACGATAAATAAACGCAAAACACACACACAATAATAGTCTTTTCAAAATACTACCAAGTAGCATTATAGTTGACACACTAATATGCTATACAGCTGACGTACTATGCTTTGCAAATTATAACTATGTAAACATATATGTAAATTACATATATTGCTAAATAATATAATCTAAAAGTCAACAAAATAAACATTTGCAACTATAAAAGATTTAATCGCTTCTCACCAATGTAACCCGGGTTCAATCCTCGGACCGGGAAGTATGTGAGATGGTACGGTGGTAGCTAGATCCTCGGGCCGGGAAGTATGTGAGATGGTACGGTGGTCACCAGATCCTCGGACCGGAATGTATGTGAGATGGTACGGTGGTAGCTAGATCCTCGGACCGGGAAGTATGTGAGATGGTACGGTGGTAGCCAGATCCTCGGGCCGGGAAGTATGTGAGATGGTACGGTGGTCACCAGATCCTCGGACCGGGAAGTATGTGAGATGGTACGGTGGTAGCTAGATCCTCGGGCCGGGAAGTATGTGAGATGGTACGGTGGTAGCCAGATCCTCGGACCGGGAAGTATGTGAGATGGTACGTTGTTAGCCAGATCCTCGGACCGGGAAGTATGTAAGATGGTACGGTGGTAGCCAGATCCTCGGACCAGGATGTATGTGAGATTGTACGGTGGTAGCTAGATCCTCGGATCGGGATGTATGTGAGATGGTACGGTGGTCGCCAGATCCTCGGACCGGGCAGTATGTGAGATGGTACGGTGGTCGCCAGATCCTCGGACCGGGCAGTATGTGAGATGGTACGGTGGTCGCCAGATCCTCGGACCGGGCAGTATGTGAGATGGTACGGTGGTCGCCAGATCCTCGGACCGGGCAGTATGTGAGATGGTACGTTGTTCGCCAGATCCTCGGACCGGGAAGTATGTGAGATGGTATGGTGGTAGCCAGATCCTCGGACCAGGATGTATGTGAGATGGTACGGTGGTCACCAGATCGGACAGGTGGGTTTTCTCCGGGTACTCCGGTTTCCTCCCACACGAATGACCACATTTACACTTTCATCCGAGCCAACGAGAATGATTAATATAAGTTGTAAAATCTTGCTTCGCAATCGTTGTGAAATAAATAAGATTTAATAATTAAATGTCAATAAAATATGCAAGTTATTCATATTATTCAAAATGCACAAACCCCTTTATGTACCCCCGATGTTATCAGTGTGGGTTTATATCATGCTGGGTAATCGATCCGAGCTGACCCGCTGACCTACGCGCTGAAATACCGATAACGATAGTGCAATGGAGTAGAAAGTGTGTTTTGAGACAACCCCTGCGCATGATGTTGCTGTCAGTGAATGTGAATATAATTATACTGTAAATGCGAATATGTCGAGACCTACCATATAATACCATGTCTACATATGTACAAGTATCATTGTGTCCCAAATGAAATACAAACACAAACGAATATGTCTATAGTAATATGCGTGATTCATACGCAGATACATAATTATACACGAAGCAGCTGCGACACGTCAAAGTAAGCCGATTCAGTTTACCCCACCCACTCGCTCTCAGATTCAACAATCATTACCTCATTAACAAAGTGTACTCGCCCTATGTAGCAATCCGAAGCAACACAGAACTGTTAGGAATTTAATACAACGATGGACAAGAACTAACCGTCTCAGTAAATACACTTTGTTGTACCCGTATTACTGTATCTACAACAGATCGGTTACAATATCTACATACGTACTGCAATCTAATGGTAAGGACAACAGTTCGTCTACAATACCTACATACATACTGCAATCTAATGGTATGTTACAATATCTACATACGTACTGCAATCTAATGGTAAGGACAACAGTTCGGTTACAATATCTACATACGTACTGCAATCTAATGGTAAGTTACAATATCTACATACGTACTGCAATCTAATGGTAAGGACAACAGTTCGTCTACAATACCTACATACATACTGCAATATAATGGTAAGTTACAATATCTACATACGTACTGCAATATATTGGTAAGTTACAATATCTACATACGTACTGCAATATAATGGTAAGGACAACCGTTCGGTTACAATACCTACATACGTACTGCATTATATTGGTAAGTTACAATATTTACATACGTACTGCATTATATTGGTAAGTTACAATACCTACATACGTACTGCAATCTAATTGTACGTTACAATATCTACATACGTACTGCATTATTTTGGTAAGTTACAATATCTACATACGTACTGCAATCTAATTGTACGTTACAATATCTACATACGTACTGCAATCTAATTGTACGTTACAATATCTACATACGTACTGCAATCTAATGGTAAGTTACAATATCTACATACGTACTGCAATCTAATGGTAAGTTACAATATCTACATACGTACTGCATTATATTGGTAAGTTACAATACCTACATACGTACTGCAATCTAATGGTAAGTTACAATATCTACATACGTACTGCAATCTAATGGTAAGTTACAATATCTACATACGTACTGCATTATATTGGTAAGTTACAATATCTACATACGTACTGCAATCTATTGGTAAGTTACAATATCTACATACGTACTGCAATCTATTGGTAAGTTACAATATCTACATACGTACTGCAATCTAATGGTAAGTTACAATATCTACATACGTACTGCAATCTAATGGTAAGTTACAATATCTACATACGTACTGCAATCTATTGGTAAGTTACAATATCTACATACGTACTGCAATCTATTGGTAAGTTACAATATCTACATACGTACTGCAATCTATTGGTAAGTTACAATATCTATACATACGTACTGCAATCTATTGGTAAGTTACAATACCTACATACGTACTGCAATATATTGGTAAGTTACAATATCTACATACGTACTGCAATCTAATGGTAAGTTACAATATATACATACGTACTGCAATCTAATGGTAAGTACAACAGTTCGGTTACAATACCTACATACGTACTGCAATATAATGGTAAGGACAACAGTTCGGTTACAATACCTACATACGTACTGCAATCTAATGGTAAGGACAACAGTTCGGTTAATCGGTGTGACCACTCCAGAAATAGATTCGTTATTTTAATGTTTGGAGGATATTGCAATATACAGACAATCATCCGATTCCAGAAGCCGTGTGGTTCCTGGAAGTGTACGCAGTGTATAGCACCGATACACGAGACGTCGTGGTTCCTGGAAGTATGCTCGGTGTATAGCACCGATACACGAGACGTCGTGGTTCCTGGAAGTATGCTCGGTGTATAGCACCGATACACGAGACGTCGTGGTTCCTGGAAGTATGCTCGGTGTATAGCACCGATACACGAGACGTCGTGGTTCCTGGAAGTATGCTCGGTGTATAGCACCGATACACGAGACGTCGTGGTTCCTGGAAGTATGCTCGGTGTATAGCACCGATACACGAGACGTCGTGGTTCCTGGAAGTATGCTCGGTGTATAGCACCGATACACGAGACGTCGTGGTTCCTGGAAGTATGCTCGGTGTATAGCACCGATACACGAGACGTCGTGGTTCCTGGAAGTATGCTCGGTGTATAGCACCGATACACGAGACGTCGTGGTTCCTGGAAGTATGCTCGGTGTATAGCACCGATACACGAGACGTCGTGGTTCCTGGAAGTATGCTCGGTGTATAGCACCGATACACGAGACGTCGTGGTTCCTGGAAGTATGCGCGGTGTATAGCACCGATACACGAGACGTCGTGGTTCCTGGAAGTGTGCGCGGTGTATAGCACCGATACACGAGACATCGTGGTTCGTGGAAGTGTACGCGGTGTATAGCACCGATACACGAGACGTCGTGGTTCCTGGAAGTGTGCGCGGTGTATAGCACCGATACACGAGACGTCGTGGTTCCTGGAAGTGTACGCGGTGTATAGCACCGATACACGAGACGTCGTGGTTCCTGGAAGTGTGCGCGGTGAATAGCACCGATACACGAGACGTCGTGGTTCCTGGAAGTGTGCGCGGTGTATAGCACCGATACACGAGACGTCGTGGTTCCTGGAAGTGTGCGCGGTGAATAGCACCGATACACGAGACGTCGTGGTTCCTGGAAGTGTGCGCGGTGTATAGCACCGATACACGAGACGTCGTGGTTCGTGGAAGTGTGCGCGGTGTATAGCACCGATACACGAGACGTCGTGGTTCCTGGAAGTGTGCGCGGTGTATAGCACCGATACACGAGACATCGTGGTTCCTGGAAGTGTGCGCGGTGTATAGCACCGATACACGAGACGTCGGTTTAAAGTCATATCCGAAATACTGTTAGTATGATTAGGGTCAGACAGCGGATACATAATGATAGTGCTGTCGTCTATTTATGTATGCATGTACATGTATGACATTTTGTACTATGAATTATTGTTGCAAATTATATTAAAACCTGTCAGCGAATGAATGTCACGAGACTAAGTTACTTGTATAGAGCCTGACACTTGAAAATGACAGAATTGGCGTTAATACCATGTCATGCAATGTATTATTGTGTGTAGCTGTTGAAAAGGCTCGTAAGTAAAAGAAAACAATTATATGTTGTCAAAATATTTATTCTCTGCACGAGGAAATGAAGGAGTTCGCTTGTATCCGAACATAAACAAACGATCATCTCTAACGCTGGAAACAAACGATCATCTCTAACGCTGGAAACAAACGATCATCTCTAACGCTGGAAACAAACGATCATCTCTAACGCTGGAAACAAACGATCATCTCTAACGCTGGAAACAAACGATCATCTCTAACGCTGGAAACAAACGATCATCTCTAACGCTGGAAACAAACAATCACCTCTAACGCTGGAAACAAACGATCATCTCTAACGCTGGAAACAAACGATCATCTCTAACGCTGGAAACAAACGATCATCTCTAACGCTGGAAACAAACAATCATCTCTAACGCTGGAAATGTGTTTTGGAGTTTAAAGTCGCACCACCAGTTCCGGTGACTCTCCAGATAGTGTTGGTTGAGGAAAACCCCCGGTGCCCCGCCTAGAAGCATGTCCTGCAATAATGCTAAACCAAACCCTAAGTGGGATTCCAATCAACAGCTGTGAGGGGTAAGTGACAATGACCCTAACCACTCGGTCACGGTGTAATGCTTGAAATGGAAAAATAAAACTGCATGTATAGAATTCATATGAACAGTTATTGACGGAGGTTGGTGTACCACGTCCTGGTTAACCGCTGGATCCTGCCCAGGAAAGGTGTTGTTAGGTAAACTACACGTTGCACAAATGGGCAACCGGTAGCGACGTTAAATAAACATAAATGTTAAAGAAAATACGGTCACAATTACAAGACCATTTCCGAACAGTAATTAAGTATTTAAAGTAAGTAATTGAGTATTTAAAGTAAGTAATAGTATTGATTAGATAGTACATACATGTATCAACACCAATGCCCAAACATTTCGGCCGCAGTATTAGCATCCATATTGTGCTTATGGAAATTTTTCTATGCGTCTTCAAAATGCATGGCTACATCCAAATGATGCACACACACACACATGTAAAACTGTCACGCTGTCACGCGTTATAATAAAACGTAGTTGTCTTGGTCATAAAATGTCGCTGACAACTATTTCTGCCTAAATATAAAATATATCTGATTACTATGAATAAATGATTATATTGCATCTGGTAATGCGAACATAACAGAATCGCAGTGATAATTACAGTCTATGAACGTATATATCTTGTTTGTATTTATTTTCGTATGAATTTCCTCACTAATGCTATGCAGCTGACATGCGTACGGAGTTACGGGCATGTGCATTCGGAGTGTTGGGCTGTGTTGCTCGCAAGAAAAAGCGTGTCTTAGATTATAGGCTGTTCCAAAGATGATCTATTTACAAGATCACGGTAAGTCTCAAATCTGGACTTAATTCATTTTAAATGCCCAAATGTGCTGTATTTTTCTATGTGTTATACAAAATAATAATTAATGTAAATGCATTTATACGTAAAAAACCTATCTCGCAAAATACCCATGTTTACCGTATCTCACCAAATGTCCATGTTTACCGTATCTCACCAAATGTCCATGTTTACCGTACCTCACCAAATGTCCATGTTTACCTATCTCACCAAATGTCCATGTTTACCGTATCTCACCAAATGTCCATGTTTACCTATCTCACCAAATGTCCATGTTTACCGTACCTCACCAAATGTCCATGTTTACCTATCTCACCAAATGTCCATGTTTACCGTATCTCACCAAATGTCCATGTTTACCGTATCTCACCAAATGTCCATGTTTACCGTATCTCACCAAATGTCCATGTTTACCGTATCTCACCAAATGTCCATGTTTACCGTATCTCACCACTGTCCATGTTTACCGTATCTCACCAAATGTCCATGTTTACCGTATCTCACCAAATGTCCATGTTTACCGTATCTCACCAAATGTCCATGTTTACCGTATCTCACCAAATGTCCATGTTTACCGTATCTCACCAATGTCCATGTTTACCTATCTCACCAAATGTCCATGTTTACCGTATCTCACCAAATGTCCATGTTTACCTATCTCACCAACTGTCCATGTTTACCTATCTCACCAAATGTCCATGTTTACCTATCTCACCATATGTCCATGTTTACCTATCTCACCAAATGTCCATGTTTACCGTATCTCACCAAATGTCCATGTTTACCGTACCTCACCAAATGTCCATGTTTACCGTATCTCACCAAATGTCCATGTTTACCTATCTCACCAAATGTCCATGTTTACCTATCTCACCAAATGTCCATGTTTACCTATCTCACCATATGTCCATGTTTACCTATCTCACCAAATGTCCATGTTTACCGTATCTCACCAAATGTCCATGTTTACCGTACCTCACCAAATGTCCATGTTTACCGTATCTCACCAAATGTCCATGTTTACCTATCTCACCAAATGTCCATGTTTACCTATCTCACCAAATGTCCATGTTTACCTATCTCACCATATGTCCATGTTTACCTATCTCACCAAATGTCCATGTTTACCGTATCTCACCAAATGCCCATGTTTACCGTATTTCGCCAATGTCGATGAATCTTATTTAAAGCATACTAGATCCTCATTCGGATCACTTCCAAAATTGAAGAGATTCGTCTTTGACCCGAGGTCCACCCTTGCACAAATGTTATGACAATCCGACGTTAAGTATTTGCGTAGTCCGTGTAACAGATAAACGATGACAAACATATAACCTCATTTGCGGAGGTAAAAAACATTTAGTATGATGTTTATTAATAAATCGTTTGCAAGCTGCGCATTGATTATACAAGGAAGGTGCATTCACATGCCTGCACTGAGATAGCGCTGCACATGCCGTACACCAGACGCGCTAGGTTATTACGTATGACTTACTGCGTAATTTCTTGTTTGGTTTTTACATAACTACTACGATTCCCTACAACATGTGTGTGGAAGTCCGTTCTCAAAAGACATGTATATCAATATGAACACAATAAATGTATCATAAATTTAGAGAGTGAATTAACGCCGTGGTTATGTAACAGTTTATTCCCTAATCAGGGACCTTGTCTACTCTGGGGAATTAGTCGCAAATATCCAAACGCAAAAAGATACTGTGTTACTGCCGTATATGTGTTATGCAAATTATTGTCATATAACCGTAGTGAGAAATGTGAAAAATGCAGTCTGCATGTTGAAAATATTCTTGTCCATAAACTTCTTTTCTGCTGTTGTAATGAAAATCTTCGGACATATTTATGGCAAGATATTGTGTCATATGCACATATTGCATTATATTTGAAGTTCATTACTCAAGAGCCAGTCATACAAATATATGACTTACTGTCCGGTCTTCAGCAACACGGTGTTTCTGATTATGCAAATGAGAGAATAATATTAGCCAGTGTTAAAGCATTTCATTCAATGCTACTTTAGAACTGAGTTTCTGCTAATGACTGTATCTGGACATATGCAAATAAATTGTTGAATGCATATAATAACATTATGTAATTAAGTACATAATAACGTTGATATATTGTATTTCATACACTTAATTCACATGCAATCTGTAATATTGTTTTCACAATACATATTACAATTGATCGTACATGATTCCTTAAATAATTATTGTATTTCGTTTCGTCAAGGTTTTTTTGCTGGTTATCAAAGATGCATTGGAGAACGTCTTGTGAAATATACGTACATATGTAATAGCTCTGAATAGTTCTTGATGATAAATATGTAATTATTTCATTTATGTTTATACTACAATATATGTCATTTATGTTTGTCATTTCAATGTCTATATGTTTTGCACTTGTATGTGCTTTTGTGTAGCTCTCTCGTCAGTGGAGGTAATAAAGATATATATATATATATATATATAGTTGTCCTTGCAGTAGGACGACGTGTGATTTACTGCGTAATTTCTTGTTTGGTTTTTACATACCTACTATGATGCAGTTGTTCACGCAGTAGGACGACGTATGACGATGATGATCAAGTTATCTCGCGGCACATATACCATGATGCGTGCATAAACCCAATATCCACATCGTAATTGGATATCCTTTATACCAAATTGAT
The DNA here is from genome assembly GCA_014843695.1 of Archivesica marissinica. Lineage (NCBI taxonomy): Eukaryota > Metazoa > Mollusca > Bivalvia > Venerida > Vesicomyidae > Archivesica > Archivesica marissinica. The sequence continues at coordinate 57,723,746 of CM026398.1, read as the reverse complement.
GTAAATGTAACTCCTTAAACACGGTATCCGTGGTACTGTGAGAATACATTTTAATGCCATAATAATTATATGTTGTCTAACTGGATCAGTCTGCAGACTCGTGATATAGATTCAGTCCTCAACATCATGTATAATTATGTTCCTTGTATGCATACGTTTATGTATGTGTGTATGTATGTGCATAAGTGTGTGTGTATGTATGTGTGTACTGCTGTAGGGATATTATATGTGTATGTATGTATATATACGTATATACATAAACACATATATATGTGTGTATGTATATATATATATGATACATATCTATACATATATATACATACACACACACATATATCGCATTGTATATTCTGTAAATATGTGCGCTACTGTGTAATTTGTATATTCGTATATGTAAATATTTACTGTTGTGCTCTCCTATAATTGGAGGAAATAAAAGTTATTATTAGTTGTTCTCGCAGTAGGACGACGTATGACTTACTGCGTAATTTCTTGTTTGGTTATTACATACCTACTATGATGCAGTTGTTCTTGCAGCAGGACGACGTGTGACTTACTGAACAACAGTTGAAATGATAGTAATAATAATAAAATCTTTAGTTTTGGAAGGTTAATGTCCAAACAAAGAACTTGCAATCTGGCCATCACTTAGTACAAGGCATTTAAAGAACACTTGAATGAATGAATGCACTGAATGGAGGGGGAGTGGGAGGGAGGGAGAGTGAGAAAGGGAGGGAGGAGGAGTTGGAGGGAGAGTGAGGGAGGGAACGAGGAGGAGAAGGGGGGATAGGGGGAGGAGGAGGGAGTGAGATATAGAGGGAGATATAGAGGGAGATATAGAGGGAGATATAAATCGAGATATAGAGGGAGGGATTTAACGAACGAATGTTTAGAATGAAATGGCTGTCGGTGACTTTATATTATCGGGAAATCTGTCTATCATAAAATACGAGTAATCTTCGCTTTTATCTAACTTCAAACGTATTTGTAAAGCTAATATAAGTCATCTTGAACCTAACTATTCGCGGCCGTAACTACGTATCTACTGTATATATGCTTGTTCTATATTTTCAATATTTAACAGGTAAGAAATTCACAGAATACAATACTCAAATTATCGTCACTGAGGATTTTTTATGTTATCAAAAACTACTGAGGAGGAGGGGTATGTCCTGGTGGATTATGTCAGTATCCAATAAATGAATGTAAATACACAACGTGAGCGTTAGCAACTGGAAGAACTTACTGACTGTTAGGTTTAATTAAAGTCGCCACCGCATAAATGCACTTGGGCGATTAAATTGGAAGAAACAGGAAAAGACACATTATATACGTATATACTCCGTTTCCCCCGTATGTGACCTCACAAGCATGCGCACAAAACATGTATAAGATACATGATTGCACTTGACTGCGGCTGATAATCAATGTCAAATCAACGGCAGAGTATGAACGAATGAAATGTAAATCGACCAATGCGGGAGCAGCATATTTGGGTCATTTACAAGAATGCCGCGTTGTGGGGGAAACACCGCCACTTCACTGCCGCGGTGTGAGGGAAACACCGCCACTTCACTGCCGCATTGTGAGGGAAACTCCGCCACTTCACTGCCGCGGTGTGAGGGAAACTCCGCCACTGCACTGCCGCGTTGTGAGGGAAACCCCGCCACTGCACTGCCGCGTTGTGGGGGAAACACCGCCACTTCACTGCCGCGGTGTGAGGGAAACTCCGCCACTGCACTGCCGCGTTGTGAGGGAAACTCCGCCACTGCACTGCCGCGTTGTGAGGGAAACACCGCCACTTCACTGCCGCGGTGTGAGGGAAACTCCGCCACTGCACTGCCGCGTTGTGAGGGAAACTCCGCCACTGCACTGCCGCGTTGTGAGGGAAACTCCGCCACTGCACTGCCGCGTTGTGAGGGAAACTCCGCCACTGCACTGCCGCGTTGTGAGGGAAACTCCGCCACTGCACTGCCGCGTTGTGAGGGAAACTCCGCCACTGCATTTCGTGTATCTCTATCAACTATTTATCTATGAATAGCATATAAGCCGATCCAATATGTAAAATATTGCACTGTGTGAGGTGCGTAGATGCGTAGCGCCGACGACAGTACCAATATTTTACATATTGGATCCGTTTGATGCTTATATCTTACTTAAAACACAGACTTATATAACAAGATCCTATTAATTAAAATTGTTAATTTCCTACATGTACGCGTAGGATTTAATATAACACGCATGCCTTTTGACAGCAGTCCAATATTAATAATAATGTACTGCAAGTGCAAGGTTTTTACTTCTAGAAACAGTAGATGCACATATAGATACTCTTGGATCATTACACAACGTGCTTTGTTATGGGATGAGTTGTTTCCGGGGTATTTATCATTTACTTATCTCACTTAAGCAACTCAGTAATAGATACAAAACTATATGTACACAGTGTACTTGTTTCCGTAAACATCAGAGAAAGTAAAGTAATAGAAATTAACACTCTGTAAACACGTATCTGTAACACGAATACAATAAATCAGATTTACGTCGACTAGTCTTAAACACCAGCGTCTGCAGCGCCAATATACAGTTAAATGTAATGGCGTGTAGTGAGCTCTGGATAGTAGAAGGAGAGCTTACAGCATGCTATCTATCTAGACCAGACCGATCGATGAAGCCGACATTGTGGTCGCCTGCCAAGCAGCCAATTATGACAAAGTGAGAATTTATCCAGGCAGAGTCGCAATAGAGATACATATCTTTACGAGATGGCATGGATGTCTCGGTAAATCCTCGTATATTTCATTGCATACAATATATATTTACGAGATGTATGCCTCGGTAAATCCTCGTATATTTCATTGCATACAATATATATTTACGAGATGGCATGTATGCCTCGGTAAATCCTCGTATATTTCACTACATACAATATATATTTACGAGATGTATGCCTCGGTAAATCCTCGTATATTTCACTACATACAATATATATTTACGAGATGTATGCCTCGGTAAATCCTCGTATATTTCACTACATACAATATATATTTACGAGATGGCATGTATGTCTCGGTAAATCCTCGTATATTTCATTGCATATAATATATATTTACGAGATGGCATGTATGTCTCGGTAAATCCTCGTATATTTCACTGCATATAATATATATTTACGAGATGGTGGATGCCTCGGTAAATCCTCGTATATTTCATTGCATATAATATATATTTACGAGATGGTATGTATGCCTCGGTAAATCCTCGTATATTCCATTGCATACAATATATATTTACGAGATGGCATGTATGCCTCGGTAAATCCTCGTATATTTCACTGCATACAATATATATTTACGAGATGGCATGTATGCCTCGGTAAATCCTCGTATATTTCATTGCATATAATATATATTTACGAGATGGCATGGATGCCTCGGTAAATCCTCGTATATTTCATTGCATATAATATATATTTACGAGATGGTATGTATGCCTCGGTAAATCCTCGTATATTTCATTGCATACAATATATATTTACGAGATGGCATGGATGCCTCGGTAAATCCTCGTATATTTCACTGCATACAATATATATTTACGAGATGGCATGAATGCCTCGGTAAATCCTCGTATATTCCATTGCATACAATATATATTTACGAGATGTATGCCTCGGTAAATCCTCATATATTTCATTGCATATAATATATATTTACGAGATGGCATGTATGCCTCGGTAAATCCTCGTATATTTCATTGCATATAATATATATTTACGAGATGGCATGTATGCCTCGGTAAATCCTCGTATATTTCATTGCATATAATATATATTTACGAGATGTATGCCTCGGTAAATCCTCGTATATTTCATTGCATATAATATATATTTACGAGATGGCATGTATGCCTCGGTAAATCCTCGTATATTTCATTGCATATAATATATATTTACGAGATGGCATGTATGCCTCGGTAAATCCTCGTATATTTCATTGCATATAATATATATTTACGAGATGGCATGGATGCCTCGGTAAATCCTCGTATATTTCACTGCATATAATATATATTTACGAGATGGCATGGTTGCCTCGGTAAATCCTCGTATATTTCATTGCATACAATATATATTTACGAGATGTATGCCTCGGTAAATCCTCGTATATTTCATTGCATACAATATATATTTACGAGATGGCATGTATGCCTCGGTAAATCCTCGTATATTTCATTGCATACAATATATAATTACGAGATGGCATGTATGCTTCGGTAAATCCTCGTATATTTCACTGCATATAATATATATTTACGAGATGGCATGGATGCCTCGGTAAATCCTCGTATATTTCATTGCATACAATATATATTTACGAGATGGCATGTATGCCTCGGTAAATCCTCGTATATTTCATTGCATACAATATATAATTACGAGATGGCATGTATGCTTCGGTAAATCCTCGTATATTTCACTGCATATAATATATATTTACGAGATGGCATGGATGCCTCGGTAAATCCTCGTATATTTCATTGCATACAATATATATTTACGAGATGGCATGTATGCCTCGGTAAATCCTCGTATATTTCATTGCATACAATATATAATTACGAGATGGCATGTATTCCTCGGTAAATCCTCGTATATTTCATTGCATATAATATATATTTACGAGATGGCATGGTTACCTCGGTAAATCCTCGTATATTTCATTGCATACAATATATATTTACGAGATGGCATGTATGCTTCGGTAAATCCTCGTATATTTCACTGCATATAATATATATTTACGAGATGGCATGGATGCCTCGGTAAATCCTCGTATATTTCACTGCATATAATATATATTTACGAGATGGCATGTATGCCTCGGTAAATCCTCGTATATTTCATTGCATACAATATATATTTACGAGATGTATGCCTCGGTAAATCCTCGTATATTTCATTGCATATAATATATATTTACGAGATGGCATGTATGCCTCGGTAAATCCTCGTATATTTCATTGCATATAATATATAATTACGAGATGGCATGTATGCTTCGGTAAATCCTCGTATATTTCACTGCATATAATATATATATTTACGAGATGGCATGGATGCCTCGGTAAATCCTCGTATATTTCACTGCATACAATATATATTTACGAGATGGCATGGATTCCTCGGTAAATCCTCGTATATTTCATTGCATACAATATATAATTACGAGATGGCATGGATGCCTCGGTAAATCCTCGTATATTTCACTGCATATAATATATATTTACGAGATGGCATGTATTCCTCGGTAAATCCTCGTATATTTCATTACATATAATATATATTTACGAGATGGCATGTATGCCTCGGTAAATCCTCGTATATTTCACTGCATATAATATATATATTTACGAGATGGCATGGATTCCTCGGTAAATCCTCGTATATTTCATTGCATACGATATATAATTACGAGATGGCATGGATGCCTCGGTAAATCCTCGTATATTTCACTGCATACAATATATATTTACGAGATGGCATGGATTCCTCGGTAAACCCTCGTATATTTCACTGCATATAATATATATTTACGAGATGGCATGGATGCCTCGGTAAATCCTCGTATATTTCACTGCATATAATATATATTTACGAGATGGTATGTATGCCTCGGTAAAACCTCGTATATTTCATTGCATACAATATATATTTACGAGATGTATGCCTCGGTAAATCCTCGTATATTTCATTACATATAATATATATTTACGAGATGGCATGTATGCCTCGGTAAATCCTCGTATATTTCATTGCATATAATATATAATTACGAGATGGCATGTATGCTTCGGTAAATCCTCGTATATTTCACTGCATATAATATATATATTTACGAGATGGCATGGATTCCTCGGTAAATCCTCGTATATTTCACTGCATACAATATATATTTACGAGATGGCATGGATTCCTCGGTAAATCCTCGTATATTTCACTGCATACAATATATATTTACGAGATGGCATGGTTACCTCGGTAAATCCTCGTATATTTCACTGCATATAATATATATTTACGAGATGGCATGGATTCCTCGGTAAATACTCGTATATTTCATTGCATACGATATATATTTACGAGATGGCATGGATGCCTCGGTAAATCCTCGTATATTTCATTGCATATAATATATATTTACGAGATGGTATGTATCCCTCGGTAAATCCTCGTATATTTCATTGCATATAATATATATTTACGAGATGGTATATATGCCTCGGTAAACCCTCATATATTTCATTGCATATAATATATATTTACGAGATGGTATGTATGCCTCGGTAAATCCTCGTATATTTCACTGCATATAATATATATTTACGAGATGGTATGTATGCCTCGGTAAATCCTCGTATATTTCACTGCATATAATATATATGTACGAGATGGCATGGTTACCTCGGTAAACCCTCGTATATTTCATTGCATATAATATATATTTACGAGATGGCATGTATGTCTCGGTAAATCCTCGTATATTTCATTGCATATAATATATATTTACGAGATGGTATGTATGCTTCGGTAAATCCTCGTATATTTCACTGCATATAATATATATTTACGAGATGGCATGGATGCCTCGGCAAACCCTCGTATATTTCATTGCATATAATATATATTTACGAGCTGGCATGGTTACCTCGGTAAATCCTCGTATATTTCTTTGCATATAATATATATTTACGAGATGGCATGTATGCCTCGGTAAATCCTCGTATATTTCATTGCATATATTATATAATTTTACGAGATGGCATATTGTTTGTCTTTATTGTGTACATTTATTGTGTACATTTATTGTTTACATTTATTGTCTACATTTATTGTTTACATATATATTTATTATTTACATTTATTGTTTGCATTGCTTACATTTATTGTATATACTAGCTTGAATTTACTATAGACATCTGCATATTCAGTCGAGGCATTTAGTCGACTGGTTTCTCTAAGTAGATTACGTTGTCATCTAAGATGCTTATGTTGACAACTGGAACGGCATCTGCGTTCTTCTCAGGGTGACAAGTCCTGTATCATTTTTCGAAGGGGTCCCTTGTAGGGCCACCCCCTCCACGATTTGTCAGCTCTCTGCAGCAATAATGGTTCCGGTTTCTTCGCTGGAGTCCTCACGCTATCACCAAGTCTGCGTCCCACCGTCTTCCTTGAAGGAGATCCATCCCCTTGAAGGAGCCGGCTAAAAGGTAACTAGCTATCCGTCGTCGCCAGCACCGGGTGATGCTGTTTCGCCAAGTAGGGAAGTTTGTAGTAAGTTTATACTCTATATGTATTGAGTCACGCGACTTCTACCCGATGGCGCGGCTTCCGTCAGCGAAGTCCTTGACCCATATTCCTGCTGTGAGCTGTGTCTAGGTCACGGCATGCACGCTGTGGAGGAGAGACCTGGTTAAGTCACAGTCAAGTTACAATAGGTATTATATAGCCTTGAAAGTATTGGTAGTGAAATGCATCAGCCTCGTTGGTGTAGTGGTACTATATAATGCTCATGGCGTCAACGGTTCGAGCCTCAATGTAGCTATACTTTTTTTTGTCTTTTTAAATATTTAAAATTTATATAAATATGCAACAAACTTCATGAAATTCTTACGGCAGCTCAACGGATACTGCAAGTGAAAACGGAATGGAGATTTAAATTGTTAAACATTGAAATGTAATAGTATTACATGTATAGACTGCATAAAATAAACAATAAAGTAAATATAAATGAATAAATATAAAACGTTTAACAACCCCAAATTTGGATAATATTTTTTATTCATTAATAACTCGAATAAAAATATCATTATTCATTAATAACTCGAATAAAAATATCATTTTAGACGACAAACATGTTTTATACCTTTTTGAACATTATAGTTAACTAAATGTAGACTCATGATTTCTTCATTGAACAATGTTTCTAATTCACACACGGACCTGTGGTATTGTAATGTAATGCGGAGTACTAGCACCACATACAGCTCGGCTATTACCACCTATATATATGAAATCAATTTTATTCAATTAAACTGCAAAACTCCATTGCAAATGAAGCGTGTAATTATGATAATGTCTCAAGTATTTATTATGTTATATTTCGGGTTTTACGCCTGCATCAGCACCATTTCGGGCTATATCGCCGGCGGGCAGTTTACTTAACAACACCTTTCCTGGGCAGGCTCCAGCGGTTAACCAGTACTTGGGTGCACCAACCTCCGTAAGAAACTGCCAACTTTTTCATATAAATGAAACACGGCCTGAGCGGGGCTCGAACCCGTGACCATCAGTGATGATAGGTTACAGTGGTATACAAGTCAGAGACCGTAACCACTCGACGACGAGGGCGGACCATCAGTGATGACAGGTTACAGTGGTATACAAGTCAGCGACCGTAACCACTCGACAACGGAAGCGGACCATGTCTCAAGTAAATTTACGCTTGCAATATACAATAGGTAGTAAGTAGTATATACTATATGTATAATATCGAAAATACGCGAAACCTATACAAGATATATGCGGATCAATTACGTCACTCAGTTCAAAATGCTCCAACTATCCAACAGTTCAAACTGCTCCAACTATCCAACAGTTCAAAATGCTTCAACTATCCAACAGTTCACAATCTACTTAATGTGGAACTATAACACGATTGTACACAGTTTTTATCACATTTGTGTATTGCCATGATTGCTATATTTACTAGATTCTGAGAACTGCTGCCTTTAAGCTGATTTCACACATATTTTGAAGATACCCTTATAAGTCATATCTGCATATTGTTATATAGATTTATAGTCATTAATTGTCTCATTCCACTTTTCTACTAGACACTTCCATATATCATCATATTCCATAACATTATTTATCCTACCTTCATGCGAAATAACGTACAAAAACGGCCTGCCTAATAATTTTTGCTTTATTAGTCAGTGCCTAATAAAGCTTTTATGACCCAGATTACGGTTTGTAAATAAACAAAGCGTATGTGGTCACATTGTGTTGTCTGCTGAGTTTGGAAAATGTCCCAAGAAGAAAGTCGTATACAGTCAGGCAAACTTTCAGGTTGTTTGGGATGAATTAACAGCACTCGATGAGACCCCTCTGGAAACTACTGTTGTCAGAGAAATGTCATTTATCATTTCTCTATAAATAGAAATATTAATGCGCAACATATTACCAAGTGCGTAGCGAGTTTGTAAGCTGTTATGGCTAGTTTGTTTGTTTTTGTGTCGGGTGTACACTCAGAATGTAGGATAAATAGAATATTAGGTTACTGTCTTATACATTTTAATTTATAAGACAGTAACCTAATATTCTCTATATATAGTTTTTCTACTCGTCTTAACATTACTATATAATTCCAATCTGCATTTTTCACTTATAGTCCTATCTTTGATTATTTGATTTGTATATACAATGTATGTTGAGAGCCTCATGGTAGATTAACTTTTGTTAAATGAGTTCTCTCATTAAATGAATTCTTTATTATTATTATTATTATTATTATTATTATTATTTTATTAATATAATATTATTATTATTATTACTATTATTATTATTTTTTTAAATATAATATTATTATTAATATTATTATTACTATTATTATTATTATTTTTAAAAAACGACACGTGCTTAGATTTCACGTTCGTCTTTCTGAACAAAAATATTACTTTAATCATGACAACTCATTTTTACAAACGATTCAAGATTCAAGTCACGTGTTCAACGCGTCCTTTGTCACGTGTTCAATGCGTCCTTTGTCACATACTAATAATAACTGAAATTGTATTATAGAAGAGAGAATTTCCATTTTCCAGAAATGCATTCTCTCTCTTACAATGAAATATGGTTGCCGCTTAAATATTTATGTTGCAAATGTCTTCAAGAAACGAGCAATGAAACGAAAGGTAATACACGCGTGTTCTCGATTTATCGCGTCGTGGAAAAGAAGATGATATGTAGTGTCAATTTTCACCATTCGTTGTATTAATAAATCTCTTTCAATTCTTCTCGTACGCATTTTAATACAAATAATAACAGCGAGTCAAAGCAAGTTAACTTGACACCTGAAGCATAATATTATATTTATTTTGAAGGCATACGTAATAACGATTAAAACTACAAACTACGTTGTATATCAGATTACAGATAGCTCATTTAGTAAAACTAAAGTTTAAACTTTATTTATTTTTACAACGTTTGCGAAATAAGCTTTAACAACTTATATTAATCACTCTCGTATATGTTGTCATTCGTGTGAGAGGAAACCGGAGTACCCGGTGCAAACACACTTATCCGATCTGGCGACCACAGTACCATCTCACATACTTCCCAGTCCGAGGATTGAACCCGGGTTGCATTGGTGAGAAGCGAAACTAGTAACGCTAAAGTTCTAGAACTCATTTGTACTTTTCATTTCATATTCACTTCTTGGCAACTCTTACCTGAAGGGGTTAATGACAAGATTCGTCATCTGGAACAATAATTTATGAATAGGAATGTCCTGACATTCCCAACCTATCTGTCACATGTGGGCGCAGCAGGGCCTTAAACTGGGCCTTAAAACAGTATACATTCTTATATAGCTTGTTTCACAATTGTTGTAAAATAAATTAAAGATTTTAAAATAACAGTAAAAATAAAACAGCTGTATTTATGTGTATTATATACTACTTAGCTTGTATCGTATTGACTGATTTGCATGCTGGGTAAAATAAAAGCAATAAATTGTTCAAATAATTGTAGTAGACGACAATTCGTTAGTATTTCTTAATTGACGCTGAAAACTCTGGTAATACGTGATTGAATTTAATTAGAATTGTGTCGTGACTCGTGACATGAAAATCCATGACATATTTGACTGTTATTCTTACCGCCAGCGTGCACATGATTAACAACAGTACATAATTTATATAGTATATGAAATGTACCAGCTCAACTGCTGGCGACGATATATCCAAATGTTTGCTGGGTTAAACTAATACATTTTCAATGCTAAATTCAATTAATAAATACTATTTGTCGTACGGCCTGCGTGGTTATTTCCGGTGCTCAGAATGACACACCGCGCTTTATTCGACTATAAATAACGCAAATACAAATATTATTTCGATTCACACACGATAAAAAATATCTAAAAGTACGTAACTGATGCCATTAAATTACAAAAATAAAGATGCTAATAAAATGACGTCACGTATGACGTAACTCACTACAACAATGTTAAATTCTTTCTTTGCTTGTACATACACATTGTTTAATAATACTATTAACTGTAGCGAGGCTACAAATAATTATGATTATTGTTTTGCATAACTTAAAGCAATGTGGCATAAATATTATATTGAGTTTAGACAATATCGCTGCAACATTATGCTCGTATTGCGAATAGTTGCTGCTCAATTGTATTGCGAATAGTTGCTGCTCAATTGTATTGCGAATAGTTGCTGCTCAATTGTATTGCGAATAGTTGCTGCTCAATCGTATTGCGAATAGTTGCTGCTCAATTGTATTGCGAATAGTTGCTGCTCAATCGTATTGCGAATAGTTGCTGCTCAATTGTATTGCGAATAGTTGCTGCTCAATTGTATTGCGAATAGTTGCTGCTCAATCGTATTGCGAATAGTTGCTGCTCAATTGTATTGCGAATAGTTGCTGCTCAATTGTATTGCGAATAGTTGCTGCTCAATTGTATTGCGAATAGTTGCTGCTCAATTGTATTGCGAATAGTTGCTGCTCAATTGTATTGCGAATAGTTGCTGCTCAATTGTATTGCGAATAGTTGCTGCTCAATTGTATTGCGAATAGTTGCTGCTCAATCGTATTGCGAATAGTTGCTGCTCAATCGTATTGCGAATAGTTGCTGCTCAATTGTATTGCGAATAGTTGCTGCTCAATTGTATTGCGAATAGTTGCTGCTCAATTGTATTGCGAATAGTTGCTGCTTTTCCAAATTGTTCAACGACATTATGAATTATTAACGAGTCGATTTAGAATTTGTTTTTGCACAGCCTTGTATGATCACATATGTCACAGACCATATACGTCACACCGGCGTGATGCGTGCGATCACATATGTCACAGACCATATACGTCACACCGGCGTGATGCGTGCCATTGGGAATTTACGCCTGATATAATAATAGTATTAAAACGATACTACATCATATCGAAATATATATATATTATGATCAAATTTGAAATTGCAAGTAACGGCAATGCACACTTCTTCAATTAATATTTTTTAAAACAGTGTTTTTTTATTGCAATGTAACAAAGTTAGATAGATTTCTATTTCCATTTCTGGCCCATGAACAAAGCATCAATACAAAACATTACAAAGTGAAACATGTATGGTACTATGGTGACGGACACTAATCTCAACTAACAATTATAGGAGAGACATACATTCTTATAAACAAAAACAATGCACAAATAAAAAAACAACAACAAAAAACAAAACAAGAATTGAGTATTATTCATCGAAATCAATATTATCTATGACGATCTGTTTAGATATTGACAAATGATCTACGACGTGCAAATGCTTTGAAAACGTATACAGAAAATGTCCGAACTGTATTTTCATGTGTAATTGCATTAACTTAACAAATGTAACCATATTAGGTATATGCCAATACCATTTCTTGATGTAAAATGTTCTTAAATCCGTATAAAGCTAGCATTCAATAATACATTGATATTCATCCTCTAACTTGTTACATACATTGCATTTCCTTTCAATGAAAGGTGTATTTTGTGGGGTTTTCCATCAACCACATTCAATTTCTAATCTATGTGATGACATTGTAACCTTGACAAATCAATTTGATATTTTATTTACAGATTTACATATTTATTCTTTATTTCAGTCCCATCGTTGTACAATACATAAAATATACACAACAAATTATCGTGGCAAAGTACAACACCATTCATTATAAAAGAATTATAAGAGACTAATCTAATCACAGATAATCAAACTACCATAGTCTACTGACATATTATTATATTTACATATTAAAACCGAGGAACAGTCGCTAATTGAAAATTAAATACTTATTAAAACCAGAAATCAACCTCGATGGTTGAATTAATTAGCAGCTGTCGAAATGGATAAGAGACACACAGTCAATAAAACAAATGGATACATTATTTACATAAATAAAAGGAGCGTCTTTGAAGAATATAAAAACAGGTTTTGGCAACACTTCTAATAATTTGTTAACTCGAGATATGGTTGAACATTAAAACTAGCAATCGATCTATACAACAATGCCCTGGACGAATTCTCTAAACTAGCATGCCAATCTTGTACATACAATACCCATGGACGAATTCTCTAAACTAGCATGCCAATCTTGTACATACAATGCCCTGGACAAATTCTCTAAACTAGCATGCCACTCTTGTACATAATTGTCTTTAATATGGTTGCTTAACAATATTAAGGAATATATTATAATCACACACACCTTGGCTTAACAATACCTCATAAAAACCTAATGTGGTAAGTAAATTCTTAATTTCAGAGACCCAGTTTACTTTCTCCGGGTTGTAATTTCAAGTCACATGTTAGCATATTGTACGCTATTTTGATGTACCTCTTATCTTCTAGTCTGCATATTTTCAACCTGTATTTTATGAGAATGAAACACCGTTTAAAAATATGGTGTTCGACCCATTCACCATATACGAAACTACTGCACATCTGTACACCCAATAGTCTGTAACAAAAGTTTAAATGCACTCGTTCGATATTTCAACCTTTGTTAAAACCACACACTTCTGGTGCATAATTTAGAATAGGTGTTATCAATTTGTCGAAAAGTTTCATCATATGATTTTGGCGATAATGGTGTAAATTTATACACACATTTATTCAACTGGAACACAGCCGTAATGGCTTAATGCTAACATCCTATCCGTTTCGTTGTATGCACCACCACAACGTATCTCCCTCTATCGCCAATCAGAACACACATAATCGTGATAGCGTAGTGGTAGAGTGTTCGCTTCGGGTGTGAGAGGTCCGGAGTTCGCGCCCAGCTATAGCCTTTACGATTGCGCCCTTATTTAAATTCCACATTGCCCTTCTCTCTCCCTCGTGGCGATGAATTCCACCAAGAATGAGGTCTCAAGAGTGATTAATATAAGTTGCAAGAACTTGTTTCGCAATCGAGCTAAGATAAATGTGTACACACTACTAGTATTGTTGTGTCACGCATGCGTATTAATTAAGCATTGCCTAAATACGCGCATTGATCAACAATTCGCGTACACGATAGTGCTATCTTTATTTCATTTGTTTCTTTTCTGTGTAAACATTTGGCTTTTTTTAACACACCGTCATTGAAATTGATATCCTTTAAAAACAAATCTGGGACAGTTTGTCAAATACCCTTTACTCTGATATAGTGTCGCTTTAAAAGATGATTACAAATTGCATACCGAAAACAAAATATTGTCAATACCTTTTAATAAAATTATAAATGGTAATGAGTTAATATTATCTGAGTTTGTTGCGACGTCGTTCAGAGGCGCCATGTGCATTATTAATAAACGCATACACATCAAGATAGTAGTTTATTAATTAAAATTTTATCTGCACCGCCAATAATTGAAAAGTAAACTTACAAAAAAGAAATCAAAGAAATTATTATCTGCAAAGTATTTCTTAATATAATAAATCCAATTTTAGCATTTGCCAGCTTTTAAGATGTAATTCGGTTATCTAATATTAGCTAAACGGGGAATGCTAAACGGGCATGCTAAACGGGACCTGCTAAACGGGCATGCTAAACGGGACCTGCTAAACGGGACCATGTTAAACGGGACATGCTAAACGGGGCATGCTAAACGGGAATGCTAAACGGGACCTGCTAAACGGGAATGCTAAACGGGAAATGCTAAACGGGCATGCTAAACGGGACATGCTAAGCGGGACATGCTAAACGGGAATGCTAAATGGGGAATGCTAAACGGGACATGCTAAACGGGCATGCTAAACGGGACATGCTAAACGGGACATGCTAAGCGGGACATGCTAAACGGGAATGCTAAACGGGACATGCTAAACGGCACATGCTAAACGGGACATGCTAAGCGGGACATGCTAAACGGGAATGCTAAACGGGCATGCTAAACGGGACATGCTAAACTGGGCATGCTAAACGGGACATGCTAAACGGGGCATGCTAAACGGGAGCTGCCCAGCGGGACATGCTAAACGGGACATGTTAAACGGGGCATGCTAAACGGGGAATGCTAAACGGGGCATGCTAAACGGGAGCTGCTAAACGGGAATGCTAAACGGGACATGCTAAACGGGCATGCTAAACGGGACATGCTAAACGGGACATGCTAAGCGGGACATGTTAAACGGGAATGCTAAACGGGGAATGCTAAACGGGACATGCTAAACGGGAATGTTAACGGGACATGCTAAACGACACATGCTAAACGGGACATGCTAAGCGGGACATGCTAAACGGGGCATGCTAAACGGGAGCTGCCCAGCGGGTCATGCTAAACGGCACATGCTAAACGGGGCATGCTAAACGGGGAATGCTAAACGGGAATGCTAAACGGGGAAAGCTAAACGGGCATGCTAAACGGGACATGCTAAACGGGACATGCTAAGCGGGACATGCTAAACGGGAATGCTAAACGGGACATGCTAAACGGGCATGCTAAACGGGACATGCTAAACGGGACATGCTAAACGGGGCATGCTAAACGGGAGCTGCCCAGCGGGACATGCTAAACGGGCATGCTAAACGGGAGCTGCCCAGCGGGACATGCTAAACGGGACAAGCTAAACGGGGCAAGCTAACGGGCATGCTAAACGGACATGCTAAACGGGACATGCTAAACGGGAATGCTAAACGGGAGCTGCTCAGCGGGACATGCTAAACGGGACATGCTAAACGGGGCATGCTAAACGGGAATGCTAAACGGGACATGCTAAACGGGGAATGCTAAACGGGATGCTAAACGGGACATGCTAAACGGGAATGCTAAACGGGACATGCTAAACGGGAATGCTAAACGGGCATGCTAAACGGGACATGCTAAACTGGGCATGCTAAACGGGACATGCTAAACGGGGCATGCTAAACGGGAGCTGCCCAGCGAGACATGCTAAACGGGACATGCTAAACGGGGCATGCTAAACGGGGAATGCTAAACGGGGCATGCTAAACGGGAGCTGCTAAACGGGAATGCTAAACGGGACATGCTAAACGGGCATGCTAAACGGGACATGCTAAACGGGACATGCTAAGCGGGACATGTTAAACTGGAATGCTAAACGGGGAATGCTAAACGGGACATGCTAAACGGGAATGCTAACGGGACATGCTAAACGGCACATGCTAAACGGGACATGCTAAGCGGGACATGCTAAACGGGGGCTGCCCAGCGGGTCATGCTAAACGGCACATGCTAAACGGGGCATGCTAACGGGGAATGCTAAACGGGAATGCTAAACGGGGAAAGCTAAACGGGCATGCTAAACGGGACATGCTAAACGGGACATGCTAAGCGGGACATGCTAAACGGGAATGCTAAACGGGACATGCTAAACGGGCATGCTAAACGGGACATGCTAAACGGGACATGCTAAACGGGGCATGCTAAACGGGAGCTGCCCAGCGGGACATGCTAAACGGGCATGCTAAACGGGAGCTGCCCAGCGGGACATGCTAAACGGGACATGCTAAACGGGGCAAGCTAAACGGGGCATGCTAAACGGACATGCTAAACGGGACATGCTAAACGGGAATGCTAAACGGGAGCTGCTCAGCGGGACATGCTAAACGGGACATGCTAAACGGGGCATGCTAAACGGGAATGCTAAACGGGACATGCTAAACGGGGAATGCTAAACGGGATGCTAAACGGGACATGCTAAACGGGAATGCTAAACGGGACATGCTAAACGGGAATGCTAAACGGACATGCGAAACGGGATGCTAAACGAGACATGCTAAACGGGACATGCTAAACGGGACATGCTAAACGGGAGCAGCTAAACGGGACATGCTAAGCGGGACATGCTAAGCGGGACATGCTAAACGGGACATGCTAAACGGGCATGCTAAACGGGACATGCTAAACGGGACATGCTAAACGGGGCATGCTAAACGGGAGCTGCCCAGCGGGACATGCTAAACGGGACATGCTAAACGGGGCAAGCTAAACGGGGCATGCTAAACGGACATGCTAAACGGGACATGCTAAACGGGAATGCTAAACGGGAGCTGCTCAGCGGGACATGCTAAACGGGACATGCTAAACGGGGCATGCTAAACGGGAATGCTAAACGGGACATGCTAAACGGGGAATGCTAAACGGGATGCTAAACGGGACATGCTAAACGGGAATGCTAAACGGGACATGCTAAACGGGAATGCTAAACGGACATGCGAAACGGGATGCTAAACGAGACATGCTAAACGGGACATGCTAAACGGGACATGCTAAACGGGAGCAGCTAAACGGGACATGCTAAGCGGGACATGCTAAGTGGGACATGCTAAACGGGACATGCTAAACGGGACATGCTAAACGGGACATGCTAAACGGGAGCAGCTAAACGGGACATGCTAAACGGGACATGCTAAACGGGACATGCTAAACGGGACATGCTAAACGGGACATGCTATACGGGAGCTGCCCAGCGGGACAGTGAGACGGAGAGAGCATTCCACCCACGTACAAGTGTGTGTTTGATTTTACGCTACATGTATTTATCGTCTCTACCGGTTGCACATATGAGCGACGCCTCCTGAATAAATTAATACTCATTTTAGATTTTGGAGGATAGTGAAATGATAGAGATAGAGATACATTCCAAAATGGTCGCTCTAGAGACGACTAGAAACAACTCTAATTATATTACTTATCAATTATTAAAAGCGTAAACGTGTTTGAGTATCACCCCTATAGAAAGGGCCAGCCATTTCTAACTTATCCCATTTGATTCTGGATACCGTTCAAACAGTATTTGCAAAGAACATAGAGCTATGAAACAAACACCATAGATCCTGATCAGCACGCAGCGAGTGTTTAGGTTCTATGGATCCAAATGATGATATGCCCTGCAGGGGAATTCCCTTAGCCCCAACCATGTAAAATACCAAATTTGCCTATTTTGTTTCTAAAAGGACATACAGAAGTGTGCCTCTAAAAGGACATACAGAAGTGTACCTCTAAAAGGACATACAGAAGTGTACCTCTAAAAGGACATACAGAAGTGTACCTGTAAAAGGACATACAGAAGTGTACCTCTAAAAGGACATACAGAAGTGTACCTCTAAAAGGACATACAGAAGTGTGCCTCTAAAAGGACATACAGAAGTGTGCCTCTAAAAGGACATACAGAAGTGTGCCTCTAAAAGGACATACAGAAGTGTACCTCTAAAAGGACATACAGAAGTGTGCCTCTAAAAGGACATACAGAAGTGTGCCTCTAAAAGGACATACAGAAGTGTACCTCTAAAAGGACATACAGAAGTGTACCTCTAAAATGACATACAGAAGTGTACCTGTAAAAGAACATTCAGAAGTGTACCTCTAAAAGGACATACAGAAGTGTACATCTAAAAGGACATACAGAAGTGTACCTCTAAAAGGACATACAGAAGTGTACCTCTAAGGCAAGTACAAAGTTTGGTGTCAGTATAGTATAGATCGTGTACATGGTTGGGGCTAACGAAATTCCCATGTAAGGCATACTTATGATCATTTGGGTCCATTGAACCATACTTAGGTATGGAATTAAAAATACTGTTAGACAACACAGTATGTACTTGTCCTCATTGAAAACAAACTTTTAAAAAATTATGTAACATAAACAAAGAAGCTACCTTTCCCAACTTTGCCTTTTCTACACATTTTACATCCTCAAGCAGATTTGTGTTAGCATCTAGATACTCATCATTGGCAATGCTATCATGCAACGCGTTGTCATTTATTGCAACATGTAAATTATCATTAGCATTTAGCAACACACAAAATTCATGTTGGCATCTGTTTAAAACAGTTTTGACATCATCAGTAATACATACATCTTCAAGTACAACTTGCATACATCTTCAAGTACAACTTGCATACATCTTCAAGTACAACTTGCATGCATACATCTTCAAGTACAACTTGCATACATCTTCAAGTACAACTTGCATGCATACATCTTCAAGTACAACTTGCATGCATACATCTTCAAGTACAACTTGCATGCATACATCTTCAAGTACAACTTGCATGCATACATCTTCAAGTACAACTTGCATGCATACATCTTCAAGTACAACTTGCATACATCTTCAAGTACAACTTGCATGCATACATCTTCAAGTACAACTTGCATACATCTTCAAGTACAACTTGCATACATCTTCAAGTACAACTTGCATGCATACATCTTCAAGTACAACTTGCATACATCTTCAAGTACAACTTGCATGCATACATCTTCAAGTACAACTTGCATGCATACATCTTCAAGTACAACTTGCATGCATACATCTTCAAGTACAACTTGCATGCATACATCTTCAAGTACAACTTGCATGCATCTTCAAGTACAACTTGCATGCATACATCTTCAAGTACAACTTGCATACATCTTCAAGTACAACTTGCATGCATACATCTTCAAGTACAACTTGCATACATCTTCAAGTACAACTTGCATGCATACATCTTCAAGTACAACTTGCATACATCTTCAAGTACAACTTGCATACATCTTCAAGTACAACTTGCATGCATACATCTTCAAGTACAACTTGCATACATCTTCAAGTACAACTTGCATACATCTTCAAGTACAACTTGCATACATCTTCAAGTACAACTTGCATACATCTTCAAGTACAACTTGCATACATACATCTTCAAGTACAACTTGCATACATCTTCAAGTACAACTTGCATGCATACATCTTCAAGTACAACTTGCATGCATACATCTTCAAGTACAACTTGCATGCATACATCTTCAAGTACAACTTGCATGCATACATCTTCAAGTACAACTTGCATGCATACATCTTCAAGTACAACTTGCATGCATACATCTTCAAGTACAACTTGCATACATCTTCAAGTACAACTTGCATGCATACATCTTCAAGTACAACTTGCATACATCTTCAAGTACAACTTGCATACATCTTCAAGTACAACTTGCATACATCTTCAAGTACAACTTGCATGCATACATCTTCAAGTACAACTTGCATGCATACATCTTCAAGTACAACTTGCATACATCTTCAAGTACAACTTGCATACATCTTCAAGTACAACTTGCATACATCTTCAAGTACAACTTGCATGCATACATCTTCAAGTACAACTTGCATGCATACATCTTCAAGTACAACTTGCATACATCTTCAAGTACAACTTGCATACATCTTCAAGTACAACTTGCATACATCTTCAAGTACAACTTGCATACATCTTCAAGTACAACTTGCATGCATACATCTTCAAGTACAACTTGCATACATACATCTTCAAGTACAACTTGCATGCATACATCTTCAAGTACAACTTGCATGCATACATCTTCAAGTACAACTTGCATACATCTTCAAGTACAACTTGCATACATCTTCAAGTACAACTTGCATGCATACATCTTCAAGTACAACTTGCATACATCTTCAAGTACAACTTGCATGCATACATCTTCAAGTACAACTTGCATACATCTTCAAGTACAACTTGCATGCATACATCTTCAAGTACAACTTGCATGCATACATCTTCAAGTACAACTTGCATGCATACATCTTCAAGTACAACTTGCATGCATACATCTTCAAGTACAACTTGCATGCATACATCTTCAAGTACAACTTGCATGCATACATCTTCAAGTACAACTTGCATACATCTTCAAGTACAACTTGCATGCATACATCTTCAAGTACAACTTGCATGCATACATCTTCAAGTACAACTTGCATACATCTTCAAGTACAACTTGCATGCATACATCTTCAAGTACAACTTGCATGCATACATCTTCAAGTACAACTTGCATAGCATACATCTTCAAGTACAACTTGCATACATCTTCAAGTACAACTTGCATACATCTTCAAGTACAACTTGCATGCATACATCTTCAAGTACAACTTGCATGCATCTTCAAGTACAACTTGCATGCATACATCTTCAAGTACAACTTGCATACATCTTCAAGTACAACTTGCATGCATACATCTTCAAGTACAACTTGCATACATCTTCAAGTACAACTTGCATACATCTTCAAGTACAACTTGCATGCATACATCTTCAAGTACAACTTGCATGCATACATCTTCAAGTACAACTTGCATGCATACATCTTCAAGTACAACTTGCATACATCTTCAAGTACAACTTGCATGCATACATCTTCAAGTACAACTTGCATACATCTTCAAGTACAACTTGCATGCATACATCTTCAAGTACAACTTGCATACATCTTCAAGTACAACTTGCATGCATACATCTTCAAGTACAACTTGCATGCATACATCTTCAAGTACAACTTGCATACATCTTCAAGTACAACTTGCATGCATACATCTTCAAGTACAACTTGCATGCATACATCTTCAAGTACAACTTGCATACATCTTCAAGTACAACTTGCATACATCTTCAAGTACAACTTGCATGCATACATCTTCAAGTACAACTTGCATGCATACATCTTCAAGTACAACTTGCATGCATACATCTTCAAGTACAACTTGCATACATCTTCAAGTACAACTTGCATACATCTTCAAGTACAACTTGCATGCATACATCTTCAAGTACAACTTGCATACATCTTCAAGTACAACTTGCATACATCTTCAAGTACAACTTGCATATGCATACATCTTCAAGTACAACTTGCATATGCATACATCTTCAAGTACAACTTGCATATGCATACATCTTCAAGTACAACTTGCATGCATACATTTATTACGTCTTCCAACATTTGACATCATTATTCTCTAAAATAGATAGTGTGTGTGTGTGTGTTTTACGTTTATTTATTGTCGCTGCCCGTTGAATATATGAGAGACGCCTCCTGAAGAGATTAGTCATTTTAGATTCTTGGAGCATAGTGCAATGATACAAACATAGACCCATTCCAGAGCCTCCTCTGGTTCTTTTACGTGCACGATGTAAAGCTCCGACACGAGACCTCGGTTTAACTTGAAGTCCCATCTGAACGATTTTAATTGTATTAGGGTCAGACAGGGGATCGAACCTGCGATCCCTGGATTACCAGTCGGACGTGCTAACCACTGGACAACAGATCCGCCAAGTAACAATTATAAACGCTTCACTCTTGTATGCTTTTTGTCAGATTTGAATGTAGGTCGGACATGTCTTTGAATTTTTCAAGCGCATTAAAACTTATTTGGATTTCTGTATTGAAGCACGTGGATTTTACAGGTTTTGCATGAAACAATCATTTTAAAGATTGCATTTATTTTTCAATTCCTTTAGGCTAAAAAGCCAATGAGGACCATATCTGCATCACATAGACGAACAGTGTTTTAACAACAAATACATATAGACAATATCTGCATCACATAGACGACCAGTGATTTAATAACAAATACATATAGACAATATCTGCATCACATAGACGAACAGTGTTTTAACAAATACATATAGACAATATCTGCATCACATAGACGAACAGTGTTTTAACAAATACATATAGACAATATCTGCATCACATAGACGACCAGTGTTTTAACAAATACATATAGACAATATCTGCATCACATAGACGAATAGTGTTTTAACAAATACAATAGACAATATCTGCATCACATAGACGACAGTGTTTTAACAAATACATATAGACAATATCTGCATCACATAGACGACCAGTGTTTTAACAACAAATACATATAGACAATATCTGCATCACATAGACGAACAGTGTTTTACCAACAAATACATATAGACAATATCTGCATCACATAGACGAACAGAGTTTTAACAACAAATACATATAGACAATATCTGCATCACATAGACGAACAGTGTTTTAACATATACATATAGACAATATCTGCATCACATAGACGACCAGTGTTTTAACAAATACATATAGACAATATCTGCATCACATAGACGACCAGTGTTTTAACAAATACATATAGACAATATCTGCATCACATAGACGACCAGTGATTTAATAACAAATACATATAGACAATATCTGCATCACATAGACGACCAGTGTTTTAACATATACATATAGACAATATCTGCATCACATAGACGACCAGTGATTTAATAACAAATACATATAGACAATATCTGCATCACATAGACGAACAGTGTTTTAACAACAAATACATATAGACAATATCTACATCACATAGACGAACAGTGTTTTAACAAATACATATAGACAATATCTGCATCACATAGACGAACAGTGTTTTAACAACAAATACATATAGACAATATCTGCATCACATAGACGAACAGTGTTTTACCAACAAATACATATAGACAATATCTGCATCACATAGACGACCAGTGATTTAACAACAAATACATATAGACAATATCTGCATCACATAGACGAACAGTGTTTTACAACAAATACATATAGACAATATCTGCATCACATAGACGACCAGTGATTTAATAACAAATACATATAGACAATATCTGCATCACATAGACGAACAGTGTTTTAACAAATACATATAGACAATATCTGCATCACATAGACGACCAGTGATTTAACAACAAATACATATAGACAATATCTGCATCACATAGACGACCAGTGTTTTAACAAATACATATAGACAATATCTGCATCACATAGACGACCAGTGTTTTAACAAATACATATAGACAATATCTGCATCACATAGACGAATAGTGTTTTAACAAATACATATAGACAATATCTGCATCACATAGACGACCAGTGTTTTAACAAATACATATAGACAATATCTGCATCACATAGACGACCAGTGTTTTAACAACAAATACATATAGACAATATCTGCATCACATAGACGACCAGTGTGTTAACAACAAATACATATAGACAATATCTGCATCACATAGACGACCAGTGTGTTAACAAAAATACATATAGACAATATCTGCATCACATAGACGAACAGTGTTTTAACAAATACATATAGACAATATCTGCATCACATAGACGACCAGTGTTTTAACAAATACATATAGACAATATCTGCATCACATAGACGAATAGTGTTTTAACAAATACATATAGACAATATCTGCATCACATAGACGACCAGTGTTTTAACAAATACATATAGACAATATCTGCATCACATAGACGACCAGTGTTTTAACAACAAATACATATAGACAATATCTGCATCACATAGACGACCAGTGTGTTAACAACAAATACATATAGACAATATCTGCATCACATAGACGACCAGTGTGTTAACAACAAATACATATAGACAATATCTGCATCACATAGACGAACAGTGTTTTAACAAATACATATAGACAATATCTGCATCACATAGACGACCAGTGTTTTAACAAATACATATAGACAATATCTGCATCACATAGACGAATAGTGTTTTAACAAATACATATAGACAATATCTGCATCACATAGACGACCAGTGTTTTAACAAATACATATAGACAATATCTGCATCACATAGACGAATAGTGTTTTAACAAATACATATAGACAATATCTGCATCACATAGACGACCAGTGTTTTAACAAATACATATAGACAATATCTACATCACATAGACGACCAGTGTGTTAACAAATACATATAGACAATATCTGCATCACATAGACGACCAGTGTTTTAACAAATACATATAGACAATATCTGCATCACATAGACGACCAGTGTTTTAACAACAAATACATATAGACAATATCTGCATCACATAGACGACCAGTGTGTTAACAACAAATACATATAGACAATATCTGCATCACATAGACGACCAGTGATTTAATAACAAATACATATAGACAATATCTGCATCACATAGACGAACAGTGTGTTAACAACAAATACAAATAGACAATATCTGCATCACATAGACGACCAGTGTTTTAACAAATACATATAGACAATATCTGCATCACATAGACGAACAGTGTTTTAACAAATACATATAGACAATATCTGCATCACATAGACGAACAGTGTTTTAACAAATACATATAGACAATATCTACATCACATAGACGAACAGTGTTTTAACAAATACATATAGACAATATCTGCATCACATAGACGAACAGTGTTTTAACAAATACATATAGACAATATCTGCATCACATAGACGAACAGTGTTTTAACAAATACATATAGACAATATCTGCATCACATAGACGAACAGTGTTTTAACAAATACATATAGACAATATCTGCATCACATAGACGAACAGTGTTTTAACAAATAAATATAGACACTAATGATGGACATCTCTAATTTTCTAGTACCTCTCTTGGCAGATAAAATCTGATTTATCTCAAAATGTAAATAGGTCATTTTAGTTGGAATCCTTTGTTTTTACTGTTCCCTAGCAATATGTTTGCAGTATGACAAATGTGATTTTATCAAAATCATGTTAATTATCTGGTAACATTGTTTCTAGAAATAAGTACCCATTGCATATACTGTAGGAGATCTGTCGAGATATAGTAATTTAATAATTATGAGAAGTGAAAGTGGAATAAATTTGCTAGCATGTTGTGCAAGGTAAAGAACGATAAAAACAGAGGAAAACACTTAATAGGACCTCGTTTACTTTTAGGGAGTATTCAGGGGCAGTAACTGACAGATGTCTCTCATTCGATGGAGAAGGTTAACCAGTTAATTTTAAATGTTTCAGCGTAAACTTATATCATTCATGAACATATAAATCTATTGTTCTCATGGCTACCGACATCTGTGTTAATAATGCTTGCAATGTTCATTCGGTATCGGTGAAATATAATGCGATCATTTACTTGAACAGACACAACTCATCAAACCAACAACAAAATGCACACAAGATTTACGTGCAGAAACAATCAAACAACTGATCCCAGGAACTACTTATACGGAAAATAAATAGTCACAGCCACCCATTGGTATGGTATATACATATCAGTCAGGTATCGAGTATCGCTGTCACAGCCACCCATTGGTATGGTATATACATATCAGTCAGGTATCGAGTATCGTTGTCACAGCCACCCATTGGTATGGTATATACATATCAGTCAGGTATCGAGTATCGCTGTCACAGCCACCCATAGGTATGGTATATACATATCAGTCAGGTATCGAGTGTCGCTGTCACAGCCACCCATTGGTATGGTATATACATATCAGTCAGATATCGAGTATCGTTGTCACAGCCACCCATTGGTATGGTATATACATATCAGTCAGGTGTCTAGTATCGCTGTCACAGCCACCCATTGGTATGGTATATACATACCAGTCAGGTATCGAGTATCGCTGTCACAGCCACCCATAGGTATGGTATATACATATCAGTCAGGTATCGAGTGTCGCTGTCACAGCCACCCATTGGTATGGTATATACATATCAGTCAGATATCGAGTATCGTTGTCACAGCCACCCATTGGTATGGTATATACATATCAGTCAGGTGTCTAGTATCGCTGTCACAGCCACCCATTGGTATGGTATATACATACCAGTCAGGTATCGAGTATCGCTGTCACAGCCACCCATAGGTATGGTATATACATATCAGTGAGGTATCGAGTGTCGCTGTCACAGTCACCCATTGGTATGGTATATACATATCAGTCAGGTATCGAGTGTCGCTGTCACAGCCACCCATTGGTATGGTATATACATATCAGTGAGGTATCGAGTGTCGCTGTCACAGTCACCCATTGGTATGGTATATACATATCAGTTAGGTGTCGAGTGTCGCTGTCACAGCAACCCATATGTATGGTATATACATATCAGTCAGGTATCGAGTGTCGCTGTCACTGTAGATTCGAATCCCAATATCAGTGTAGAATGTTTACATGTTAGGAAGCTATCCAACTGGCTTGCTAAAGGTCAGTGGTTCTACCAGAGTGCACGTCTGTGTATGAAATACCACTCGGAGGGGCCCCCGGGGTCCTCCCCAACCAATACTAGATTGAGAGTCGCCATATGGCTTCAACTGTCTGTGCGACATTAAAACCCAAAATCAAATCAAGACCAAACTTGTGACACTGTGTTAGCTAGAGAAAAATGAGTACATCAATCGATAGTTGGCGGAAAGCTTAACACATAACATACGCCTAGAAGAAATAGTATTTGGCGGTTCTTCCATAACGTTGAACATGGTTTCTCGATATTGTGTTGGTATTAATGCCGTAGAGAGCACTTCAGAATGTAAGGCAGGAAGCCATGGTTTGATTAGGTATCGATCGAGATACTTGCGTCTCCAAAACGAGTTAGCTAAGAGGGAATCACTAATTGTTCTTCGAATATACCACATGAATGAGCTCAGTCCGCAAGCAATAAAACCATTAGATTATATTGCAAATTTATTCAAGTGAATGAAAATGCTTCAAAATTGTTAAACATAAAACAGTTTTTTGTGTGTGATGTTTAGTATTCCAAGAATAGCCGTGCGATAATGTACGCCATCGGGAGATTGGCATGCATGTTTGTAGAAGCTTGTCGACAGAAGATGTTGAAATGCATGCTGGGATTTCTAGTTGAGCGATACGAAATATTGGAATATGGCAACACTTTTTAAAACATAAGTATAACAGCTATTAGCGGATTTGTGTAGCTTATACACATTTATTTGAATACAATTCGAAACAAGTACTTACAACTTATAGTAATCACTCTCGAGACCTCATTCCTGATGGAATCCATCGCCACGAGGGAGAGAAGTGAGGGAATGTGGAATTTAAATGCCTTGCCGAAGTCAAAATCGTAACGGCTCCAGCGAGACTCGAACTCCTAATAATAAAGACTTTATTTAACGAGAGAACTCATTTGAACAAAAATGTCAATCTACCATGAGTCCCTCAACAAATTAAAACATGAAATAGCATAATGAAACATATAAAACAAGTTTATACTTTATTTATTTTACAACGATTGCGAAGCAAGTTCTAACCATATATATTAATCACTCTCATTGGCGCGGATGAAAGTGTATATGTAGTCATTCGTGTGGGAGGAAGCCGGAGTACCCGGAGAAAACCCACCTGTCCGATCTGGCGACCACAGTACCATCTCACATACTTCCCTGTCCGAGGATCGATTCCGGGTTGTATTGGTGAGAAGCGAGCGCACTAACCACTGCGTCAATCGAACAGTTACCAGTAAAATTTCCATATAACATACAGTATGGATACTACTCATTACTTATATTTTCAAAACAAATTCTATTCAATGACACAAATAATATAACACTTTGTATATAACATGTATTTAGGCCAGACTTGCGACATACTGTCTGCCGGACCTGATAATTACACATTCATTGGACCTGTAGACAAACTTTGAATAGCAAAGAAATGCTGCTCGACACTGACAATGCGCATGTCCGTAATTTCGAGTGCGCATGTCAGCTGCATATCATTAGTAAAGAAAATCACACGACAATAAATACAAACAGTACCAATACAAACAGTACCTATACAAACAGTACCAATACAAACAGTACCTATACAAACAGTACATATACAAACAGTACCTATGCAAACAGTACCTATACGCTCATGGAAGCTAATGCAATAGAGATTTAAACAGAAGAGAAATAATGTTCCAGGCTATGACCACCCACATAGAACCACGGATCTTGCGCAAACTACATAACATAGCTTCATCAGTTGAAGAAAGAGTCCAACAATTCGAACCCACATCTGTGAGTGGCACATGCATGTAACCACTCAACTAAGAACCCCACCAAGCGTGTGTATACCAGACTGTAGACGGCCGTGTCACTTCCAGACTCCGCGGCACCAGATAGATAGACACAGATAGCCATGAACACAAAATAACACTCCAAAATCCATTACAGACAGTTTTGCAAAACATCTAGTTATTGTTAAGTAGAGACCTGCAGTAGATGAAACCTCCACTAGTCTATGATTACCAGAGATGGATGACAAGAAATCGATCAAAGACCTTACTGCCAATTATCAATCAACTAAAGAACTGACGCTAAGAGGCCTAATGGGGAAGATAAATAAATTGATCATGCATTTATACTACCAATTAGCGGCACAGATACATAGACACGGACAATAAAGGCCTGTAGAGGGCGGTGTTGTAGATTAGCGATAGTAGCTGGTGAGGAAATACGGCCCTATGATGAATGATTGTTTTGGTATATGGCATATATATGTGTCGAAACATATTATATGAAACGGACAGGGAGAGAACACGGAATGGCTAGATATATGGCATATATATGTGTCGAAACATATTATATGAAACGGACAGGGAGAGAACACGGAATGGCTAGATATATGGCATATATATGTGTCGAAACATAGTATATGAAACGGACAGGGAGAGAACACGGAATGGCTAGATATATGGCAGATATATGTGTCGAAACATAGTATATGAAACGGACAAGGAGAGAACACGGAATGGCTAGATATATGGCAGATATATGTGTCGAAACATATTATATGAAATGGACAAGGAGAGAACACGGAATGGCTAGATATATGGCAGATATATGTGTCGAAACATATTATATGAAACGGACAAGGAGAGCACACGGAATGGCTAGATATATGGCATATATATTTGTCGAAACATAGTATATGAAACGGACAAGGATAGAACACGGAATGGCTAGATATATGGCATATATATTTGTCGAAACATAGTATATGAAACGGACAAGGAGAGAACACGGAATGGCTAGATAGGCTGCCGTTGTTGATTCTGCAGATGTCGACTACGGGGTTTTATTTGTGTAGTATCGCTATATAGCGAGATGTGATTGTATAGTTTTCAGAATCGTTTGTACGGAAACATACAAGTATCGTAGCCAGAGGAAAATTTCAACCGAGGTAATATAGGAGGTCCGGGGGCATGTTCCCCCATTAAATTTTGTTTTATTTAATGAGATGAGTTTAGACGTATAATTATGTACTGATTTTTCAGCTCTCTAGCAGTCAACATTTTATACAGCAAAAGGATAAGTTTTTTATTTTATTTATTTAATTATTCATTTGTTTTGGCGTTGGACATTTTAACCATCGCAGCTGCCTCGGTGTGCCTCAGTGTGGCTACGGACCTGTATACCACAATAAACTCGCTACTCCCTGTATGATAATGACCAATTTATAAATGCCCTCTATATATAAAATTGTCATGGTAATCTATAATGTTCATGATGAGTTCTCATATTTCAAAATAATCCCCATAATGCATCATCATACAGATGTCTTGACAGCTCTAGATATACCAGATACTGTAGCTAAATGTCAACTAGCTCGTGGTGGTCGATACTGACGCGAGAAGTAGAACGGCCTTCGGTGAGGTCACTCCAGCAATAAAAATGGATTTAAGTTACATTCACCAAAACGCAGATATTGTCACTTGTTTTAGAACTTGCGTATGCATTACCTGCGATTGTTAGCGATAACGGTGATGGCATATTTTGTTACGGGTGCACGGTGTGTACATACATGCGTGGTTATATTGTTATTATTTAGTCCTTCGACACAATTATGTTTTATCCTAATAATGGTCAAATCGCCATGTCTGTGTGTTTGTGTTTACATTTATTTATCGTCGCTACCGGTTACCCATATGAGCGACGCCAGAGATTAGTGGCCCAAACCATTTGTATCTTCATGCTATGTATTGTATCTTTATGTGTATGACATATGTACTATTGGTTTGCAATAAAATATGGTTAAATAAAAATAAATTAGTCATTTTAGATTTTTGGAGGAGAGTACAATGATACAGACAGAGACCCATTCCAGAGTCTCCTCTTGTTCTTTTACGTACACGGTGTACAGCACCGACACGAGACCTCGGTTTGAAGTCCCATCTGAAAGACTGTTAATTTTATTAGGGTCAGACGGGGGATCGAACCTGTGATCCCTGGATTACCAGTCCAACATATTAACCACTGGACTACCGATCCGTCTGTGCACCATGTCTAAATTAGGTAGTGCCTACTAAACCATAGCGCACTGACATCATATTGTTCACAGATGGTATGATAAACTTCAGGACATGAATATTCGTTAGCCCGTTCTTTCCTCTCTAAAGCTTCTTTTTCTGAACGAATGGGAATTTATATAAGAATTACTTCTATGTATTCGTATTGTAGTTATTAAAAGAGTCCAATTGTTTTCAGGGAACTAGTTTCAAGCTTTCACTGGTGTGCGCATAGAAATACAAGCTTGAGCTGGAATCCAGAAATATATTAAAGCAGTTGAAATTCAACAGAACAATAATTTGTTCCCATATGATTCGCGGATGCATATACATAGCAAGGCTTTACTATCAGAAGAGTAAGCATTAGACTGTCTTAGACATTTTAAATTTATTAGGCGTGTCTACGGAAAAATATAACTCGCCTAATTACTTTTAATTTATAACCTACTATTCGCTATATACACCCTCTCCCCTCTCCCCTCATAGTTAGCATAAGCTGTATACATTGTAACGATTGCGAAACAAGCTTTAACTTTAATATATCACTATCGTTGGCGCGGATGAAAGCGTGTATATGGTCATTCACGTGGAGACACTGGAGTACACACATATAACATATATGTCGTATCGGGCCATGGGACAACAGTACAAACTATTCAATCTTGGTCGGAGGATCGAACCAGGGTTGCATTGGTGAGAAGTAAGCATACTAACAACTGCGCTAATCGAACCGCTGAAGTTAGACGGGTTCATAGTATGCGATAGCATATTATTGTGCAGTTAGACCCTAAGGACCCTAAGGACCCTAAGAACCCTAAGGACCCTAAGATTCGTGTCCGTGCGTGTGTAATCTATATTACACGAGCTTATTGACGCACAAGTTAATCCCAAATATATTGTTTCTATTTCGTAGATAAAACCAGGTCGGGTATCGAGCCGACGACGCCGACGACGAAGGAATTGGATTGTTACCCACTCGACGACATCTATATTACCTAAATCCATGATTGCATATGCATTCGGGGAGACAAGAAACACATGTATAATATCATTGCCTTTCTAAACGTGTGCATGCGTCACAGAATATATAGCAACATAATATATATATAGCTCTAGCCACAGAATATATATATAGCTCTAGCCACAGAATATATATATAGCTATAGCCACAGAATATATATATAGATATAGCCACAGAATATATATATAGCTATAGCCACATAATATATATATAGCTATAGCCACAGAATATATATATAGCTATAGCCACAGAATATATATATAGCTATAGCCACAGAATATATATATAGCTCTAGCCACAGAATATATATATAGCTATAGCCACAGAATATATATATAGCTATAGCCACATAATATATATATAGCTCTAGCCACAGAATATATATATAGCTTAGCCACAGAATATATATATAGCTATAGCCACATAATATATATATAGCTATAGCCACAGAATAATATTATTAGGATATATATTATATAGAATATATATATAGCTATAGCCACAGCAAATATATATATATAGCTATAGCCACAGCATATATATATAGCTATAGCCACAGAATATATATATAGCTATAGCCACAGAATATATATATAGCTATAGCCACAGAATATATATATAGCTATAGCCACAGAATATATATATAGCTCTAGCCACAGAATATATATATAGCTATAGCCACAGAATATATATATATAGCTCTAGCCACAGAATATATATATAGCTATAGCCACAGAATATATATATAGCTATAGCCACAGAATATATATATAGCTATAGCCACAGAATATATATATAGCTATAGCCACATAATATATATATATTCTCTAGCACAGAATATATATATAGCTATAGCCACAGAATATATATAGCTATAGCCACACATATATATATAGCTATAGCCACAGAATATATATATAGCTATAGCCACAGCATATATATATAGCTATAGCCACAGCATATATATATATATATATATCAATATATATATAGCTATAGCCACAATATATATAGCTATAGCCACAGCATATATATATAGCTATAGCCACAGAATATATATATAGCTATAGCCACAGCATATATATATAGCTATAGCCACAGCATATATATATAGCTATAGCCACATAATATATATATAGCTATAGCCACAGCATATATATATAGCTATAGCCACAGCATATATATATAGCTATAGCCACATAATATATATATAGCTATAGCCACAGAATATATATATAGCTATAGCCACAGCATATATATATATAGCTATAGCCACATAATATATATATAGCTCTAGCCACAGAATATATATATAGCTATTGCCACAGAATATATATATAGCTATGGCCACATCATATATATATAGCTATAGCCACAGAATATATATATAGCTATAGCCACAGCATATATATATAGCTATGGCCACAGCATATATATATAGCTATAGCCACCGAATATAATATAGCTATAGCCACAGAATATATATATAGCTATAGCCACAGCATATATATAGTATGGGCTATAGCCACAGCATATATATATAGCTATAGTCACAGAATATATATATAGCTATAGCCACAGCATATATATATATTGCTATAGCCACAGAATATATATATAGCTATAGCCACAGAATATATATATAGTATAGGCTATAGCCACACCATATATATATATAGCTATAGCCACAGAATATATATTGTATAGCTATATATATCGATATATATATATATATCTGTGGCTATAGCTATATATATATAGGCTATAGCTATATATATATTCTGTGAATATATATTATGCTATAGCTATATATATATTATGTGGCTATAGCATATATATATTCTGTGGCTATAGCATATATATATTTGTGGCTATAGCCACATATATATATATGCTGTGGCTATAGCATATATATATATATGCTATAGCTCCATAGATATATATATAGCTATAGCCACAGAATATATATATAGCTATAGCCACAGCATATATATATAGCTATAGCCACAGAATATATATATAGCTATAGCCACAGAATATATATATAGCTATAGCCACAGCATATATATAGCTATAGCCACAATATATATATAGCTATAGCCACAGAATATATATATAGCTATAGCCACAATAATATATAGCTATAGCCACAGAATATATATATAGCTATAGCCACAGAATATATATATAGCTATAGCCACAGCATATATATATATAGCTATAGCCACAGCATATATATATATAGCTATAGCCACATAATATATATATAGCTCTAGCCACAGAATATATATATAGCTATAGCCACAGAATATATATATAGCTATAGCCACATCATATATATATAGCTATAGCCACGAATATATATATATAGCTATAGCCACAGCATATATATATAGCTATAGCCACAGAATATATATATAGCTATAGCCACAGAATATAATTATAGCTATAGCCACAGAATATATATATAGCTATAGCCACAGCATATATATATAGCTATAGCCACAGCATATATATATAGCTATAGCCACATAATATATATATAGCTATAGCCACATAATATATATATAGCTATAGCCACAGAATATATATATAGCTATTGCCACCGAATATATATATAGCTATAGCCACAGAATATATATATAGCTCTAGCCACAGAATATATATATAGCTATAGCCACAGCATATATATATAGCTATAGCCACAGCATATATATATAGCTCTAGCCACAGAATATATATATATATAGCTATAGCCACAGCATATATATATAGCTATAGCCACCGAATATATATATAGCTATATCCACAGAATATATATATATATCTATAGCCACCGAATATATATATAGCTATAGCCACCGAATATATATATAGCTATAGCCACATCATATATATATATATAGCTCTAGCCACCGAATATATATATAGCTATAGCCACAGAATATATATATATAGCTATAGCCACACAATATATATATAGCTATAGCCACAGAATATATATATAGCTATAGCCACAGCATATATATATAGCTATAGTCACAGCATATATATATATATAGCTATAGCCACAGAATATATATATAGCTATAGCCACAGCATATATATATAGCTATAGCCACAGCATATATATATAGCTATAGCCACAGAATATATATATAGCTATAGCCACAGCATATATATATAGCTATAGCCACAGCATATATATAGCTATAGCCACATACTATATATATAGCTATAGCCACAGCATATTATATAGCTATAGCCCAGCATATATATATAGCTATAGCCACAGTATATATATATATATATATATATATAGCTATAGCCACAGAATATAAATATAGCTATAGCCACAGCATATATATATATAGCTATAGCCACAGCATATATATATATAGCTATAGCCACATAATATATATATAGCTCTAGCCACAGAATATATATATAGCTATTGCCACCGAATATATATATAGCTATAGCCACATCATATATATATAGCTATAGCCACCGAATATATATATAGCTATATCCACAGAATATATATATAGCTATAGCCACCGAATATATATATAGCTATAGCCACATCATATATATTTATAGCTCTAGCCACCGAATATTTATATAGCTATAGCCACATCATATATATATATACCTCTAGCCACAGCATATATATATAGCTATAGCCACCGAATATATATATAGCTATATCCACAGAATATATATATAGCTATAGCCACCGAATATATATATAGCTATAGCCACCGAATATATATATAGCTATAGCCACATCATATATATATATAGCTCTAGCCACCGAATATATATATAGCTATAGCCACATCATATATATATATACCTCTAGCCACAGAATATATATATAGCTATAGTCACCCAATATATATATAGCTATAGCCACAGCATATATATATATAGCTATAGCCACAGAATATATATAGCTATAGCCACCGAATATATATATAGCTATAGCCACAGAATATATATATAGCTATAGCCACAGCATATATATATAGCTATAGCAACAGAGCT
>CM026398.1:57643819-57686398 GCA_014843695.1 Archivesica marissinica | reverse complement strand
CATTTTGAAATGATATGATGCTATATGAAACTATGGATCTTTTTCGAAACTTATTAGTTACGCAATTGTATTTTGCTTTTCATTTACCTATTGTTGCCAGCGTTATCAATTACTGTAGTAGATTGTTATATTCCTGTCACGCGGGAGACCGGGGTTCAATTCCCCGACGGGGAGTATACATTTTTTATTATTACTATTTGACTGTTTGGTTTGTTGGTGGTTTGTGGGGTGGGTAATGAGATGAATGAGAACTTTGATACTAAAGCATATCCATGACATAATCTTGCATGATGTGGTGATCTATATGAAACAATGGAACTTTGTCGAAACTATACTTACCACGTGCATTTTGCTTTTCATTTACCTATTGATGCCATCGATATCAATTACTGCAGTACATTTTATCGCATTCCTCGTTAGTATAGTGGTGAGTATTGCCGCCTATAACGCGGGAGACCGGGGTTCAATTCCCCGACGGTGAGTATACGTTTTTATTATTACTACGTTTTGACGTATTTGACTGAAATTTAAATGCATTCAGTAAAAAATATACTGAAAATCTAATTGATAGAAATGGATGGAAAGTAATTGCTGCATGAGAACGGCGATACCAACATACATGCATGACATACATTTTGAAATGATATGATGCTATATGAAACTATGTATCGTGTTCGAAACTGACTAGTGACTCACATTAAAGTAATTTGCGTTTCATTTACCTATAATTGCCAGCGATATCAAGTACTGTAGTAGATTAAGTCATATTCCTTGTTAGTATAGTGGTGAGTATCCCCGCCTGTCACGCGGGAGACCGGGGTTCAATTCCCCGACGGGGAGTATACATTTTTTATTATTACTATTTGACTGAAATTTAGGATTTAGTAAAAACCAATCGAACGACTGGTTTCGTAGGAACGGATGGAAAGTAATGAGATGAATGAGAACTTTGATACTAAAGCATATCCATGACATAAATCTTGCATTGATGTGGTGATGCTATATGAAACAATGGAACTTTGTCGAAACTTATTACTTACCAAGTGCATTTTGCTTTTCATTTACCTATTGATGCCAGCGATATCAATTACTGCAGTACATTTTATCGCATTCCTCATTAGTATAGTGGTGAGTATCCCCGCCTATAACGCGGGAGACCGGGGTTCAATTCCCCGACGGTGAGTATACGTTTTTATTATTACTACGTTTTGACGTATTTGACTGAAATTTAAATGCATTCAGTAAAAAAATATACTGAAAATCTAATTGATAGAAATGGATGGAAAGTAATTCTGCATGAGAACGGCGATACCAACAAACATGCATGACATACATTTTGAAATGATATGATGCTATATGAAACTATGGATCGTGTTCGAAACTGACTAGTGACGCACATTAAAGTAATTTGCGTTTCATTTACCTATAATTGCCAGCGATATCAAGTACTGTAGTAGATTAAGTCTTATTCCTTGTTAGTATAGTGGTGAGTATCCCCGCCTGTCACGCGGGAGACCGGGGTTCAATTCCCCGACGGGGAGTATACATTTTTTATTATTACTATTTGACTGAAATTTAGGATTTAGTAAAAACCAATCGAACGACTGGTTTCGTAGGAACGGATGGAAAGTAATGAGATGAATGAGAACTTTGATACTAAAGCATATCCATGACATAAATCTTGCATTGATGTGGTGATACTATATGAAACAATGGAACTTTGTCGAAACTTATTACTTACCACGTGCATTTTGCTTTTCATTTACCTATTGATGCCAGCGATATCAATTACTGCAGTACATTTAATCGCATTCCTCGTTAGAATAGTGGTGAGTATTGCCGCCTATAACGCGGGAGACCGGGGTTCAATTCCCCGACGGGGAGTATACATTTTTTATTATTACTATTGTTTGACGTAATGAGATGAATGAGAACTTTGATACTAAAGCATATCCATGACATAAATCTTGCATTGATGTGGTGATGCTATATGAAACAATGGAACTTTTCGAAACGTATTACTTACCACGTGCATTTTGCTTTTCATTTACCTATTGATGCCAGCGATATCAATTACTGCAGTACATTTTATCGCATTCCTCATTAGTATAGTGGTGAGTATCCCCGCCTATAACGCGGGAGACCGGGGTTCAATTCCCCGACGGTGAGTATACGTTTTTATTATTACTACGTTTTGACGTATTTGACTGAAATTTAAATGCATTCAGTAAAAAAATATACTGAAAATCTAATTGATAGAAATGGATGGAAAGTAATTCTGCATGAGAACGGCGATACCAACAAACATGCATGACATACATTCCTTGTTAGTATAGTGGTGAGTATCCCCGCCTGTCACGCGGGAGACCGGGCTTCAATTCCCCGACGGGGAGTATACATTTTTTATTATTACTATTGTTTGACGTATTTGACTGAAATTTGGGAATTAGTAAAAACCAATCGAACGACTGGTTTCATAGGAACGGGCTTCAATTCCCCGACGGGGAGTATACATTTGTTATTATTACTATTGTTTGACGTGGAACTGGGAAAATGAACGAAAACGGCCAGAGACTACTGGAACTATGCTGTGCCAGGAACATGTGCATAACGAACACATATTTTCCAAACAAACACAAACACAGTGTCTCATGGATGCACCCCAGGTCACACCAGTGGCACCAACTAGATGTTATCATCACTAGAAGAAACCGTCTCCAAGCCGTCCACAACACACGCAGTTACCACAGTGCCGACTGTGATACCGACCACTCTCTTGTCATCGCAAATGTGGTACTGCAACCAAGAAAGAAATTCCACCAAGCTAAGCCAAAGTGTCTCCCTAAGATCAACACGACCCATATCACCGACACAGACAGAACCAACAAGTTCATGTCCCTCATCGAGGATATCGCCCCAGCCGATGCTGGCATATCTGCAGAAGCTAGATGGAGCCACCTTAGCTCAACCATCCACAAATCTGCCATCGATGCCTATGGGAAGAAGGAAAAACGAAATGTTGACTGGTATGAAGCAAATGCACAAGTTCTGGAACCTGTGACAGAAAGTAAAAGGCAGGCCCTCGTCAATTGGAAGAAAGCGCCAACCCAGCAAAACTTGGAATCACTCAGGAAATCCAGGAGTGAATGCCAGAAGATAGCCAGGAAATGTGCCAACGACTATTGGCTCCAGCTATGCTCCACCATAGAGCATGCTTCCTCCTCCGGCAACATAAAGTCCATGTACGAAGGCATCAAACAGGCCACGGGTCCCAAGGTGAAGAAAACGGCTCCACTCAAAACCAAGTCAGGCGAGGTAATCACCGACCGAAACAAGCAGATGGAGAGATGGGTAGAGCATTACCTTGAGCTGTACTCCACAAAGAACACAGTCTCCGAGGAGGCCCTCAACAGCATCCCGACACTTCCCGTACTTGAGGAGCTCGACAATGGCTGAACTTGAAAAAGCCATCAACGCCCTCACCAGCGGAAAAGCAGCAGGAACTGATGCCATACCCCCTGAGCTGATTAAACAAGGGAAGCCAGCTCTACTACCACTTCTCCATGAACTTCTCTGTCTATGCTGGAAGGAAGGTGAAGTGCCACAAGACATGCGCGATGCAAAGATAGTCACACTCTTCAAGAATAAGGGTGACAGAAGCGACTGCAACAACTATCGCGGCATATCCCTACTCAGCGTTGTTGGCAAAGTATTTGCTAGGGTCATTCTCGCAAGACTGCAGGTGGTAGCAGAGCGCATATACCCAGAATCCCAGTGTGGTTTCCGATCTGGCCGATCCACCGTTGACATGATCTTTTCAGTAAGGCAACTCCAGGAAAAGTGTAGGGAGCAACAACAACCACTGTACCTCGCATTCGTGGACCTAACAAAGGCATTCGACCTGGTCAGTCGCTGTGGACTTTTCAGACTGCTACACAAGATTGGCTGTCCACCAAAATTGCTAAGCATGATCACGTCGTTCCACAAAGACATGAAGAGCACCGTCAGCTTCGACGGCGACACTTCCAAGCCTTTTCCCATCCTCAGCGGAGTCAAGCAAGGCTGCGTCCTCGCACCGACGCTCTTCGGCATCCTCTTCTCACTCCTCCTGACATATGCCTTCCAGTCCTCCTCTGACGGTGTCTACATCCACACTCGACACGATGGCAAGCTATACAACTTGGCCCTCTTGCGCGCCAAAACCAAAACAACTCGTGTCCTACTCAGGGAGATGCTGTTCGCTGACGATGCAGCCCTCGCAAGCCACACACACGATGGCCTCCAGCGCCTCATGGATCAGTTCTCCAATGCATGCCGTGAGTTTGCCCTAACCATCAGCATAAAGAAAACAGAGGTCATGACCCAGGACGTTGCAGATCCAGCTCCCATAGCCATTAACGGCTCTACACTCGCCATGGTCGACAACTTCAGATATCTAGAATCACTGATATCCAACAACCTGTCCCTCGATGCTGAGATCAATGCACGCATTGGGAAAGCAGCCACCGTCATGTCAAAACTCACCAAAAGAGTCTGGGAGAACAGAAACCTAACGCTGAACACCAAGTTGAAGGTCTACCAGGCCTGCATACTCAGCACGCTCCTCTACGGCAGTGAGTCATGGACGACATATGCCAGACAAGAGACAAAGCTGAACTCATACCATATGAGGTGCCTTCGCAGGATCCTGGGAATCACTTGGGAAGATAGGGTCACCAATACAGAGGTCCTCAGCAGAGCGAGTTCAACAACCATCTATGCAATGCTCAGTGAACGCCGCCTGCGCTGGCTAGGTCATGTCCGACGCATGGACAAAGGACGCATCCCCAAAGATCTACTGTACGGTCAACTTGAACAAGGATCACGTCCAACTGGTCGCCCCCACCTAAGATACAGGGACACTTGTAAGAGGGACCTGCGTTCAGCGCAAATCAACATAGAGTCTTGGGAGGACACAGCATCAAACCGGTCATCATGGAGACACGTTGTGAAAGCTGGGGTCAGACGAGCCGAGGCTGAGCGAACTCGGCTTCGTGAGCAGAAACGACAGAAGCGAAAGGCATCAACCAAACTGGATGACTCGATCTTCACCTGCGATGACTGCAACAGAGACTGCCACTCAAGAATAGGCCTACTCAGTCACCGCAGAAGATGTTCAACAAGAGCGCAATCCATCGTCTCATAAGACGGACGGAGGCTGATGACTGTTTGACGTATTTGACTGAAATTTGGGATTTAGTAAAAACCAATCGAACGACTGGTTTCGTAGGAACGGATGGACAGTAATGAGATGAATGAGAACTTTGATACTAAAGCATATCTATGACATAAATCTTGCATTGATGTGGTGATGCTATATGAAACTATGGAACGTTGTCGAAACTTATTACTTACCACGTGCATTTTGCTTTTCATTTACCTATTGTTGCCAGCTATATCAATTACTGCAGTAGTTTGAGTCACATTCCTCGTTAGTATAGTGGTGAGTATCCCCGCCTGTCACGCGGGAGACCGGGGTTCAATTCCCCGACGGGGAGTATACGTTTTTATTATTACTACGGTTTGACGTATTTGACTGAAATTTAAAAGCATTCAATAAAAAAATATACTGAAAATCTAATTGATAGAAATGGATGGAAAGTAATTGCTGCATGAGAACGGCGTTACCAACATACATGCATGACATACATTTTGAAATGATATTATGCTATATGAAACTATGGATCGTGTTCGAAACTGACTAGTGACGCACATTAAAGTAATTTGCCTTTCATTTACCTATAATTGCCAGCGATATCAAGTACTTTAGTAGACATATTCCTTGTTAGTATAGTGGTGAGTATCCCCGCCTGTCACGCGGGAGACCGGGGTTCAATTCCCCGACGGGGAGTATACATTTTTTATTATTACTATTGTTTGACGTATTTGACTGAAATTTAGGATTTAGTAAAAACCAATCGAACGACTGGTTTCGTAGGAACGGATGGACAGTAATGAGATGAATGAGAACTTTGATACTAAAGCATATCCATGACATAAATCTTGCATTGATGTGGTGATGCTATATGAAACTATGGAACGTTGTCTAAACTTATTACTTAATACGTGCATTTTGCTTTTCATTTACCTATTGATGCCAGCGATATCAATTACTGCAGTAGATTGAGTCACATTCCTCGTTAGTATAGTGGTGAGTATCTCCGCCTGTCACGCGGGAGACCGGGGTTCAATTCCCCGACGGGGAGTATATGTTTTTATTATTACTACGTTTTGACGTATCTGACCGACATTTAAAATGATTCAGTAAGGAGTTACTGACAAAACAATCAATATCTGGTTTGGAAGGAACCAATGGAAAGTAATTGATGCACGAGAACGCCGATATCAACAAATATGGATGACATAAATCTTGAATACATGTGATGCTATATGGAACTGTTCGATACTGACTAGTGGCACGCATTAAAGTAGTTTGCCTTCCATTTACATGTACTTATTTCTTGCCAACGATATCAATTACTGCAGTAGATTTTGGCACTTTCCTCGTTAATGCAGTGGTGAGTATCCCCGCCTGTCACGCGGGAGACCGGGTTCAATTCCCGACGGGAGGTATTCATTTTTATTATTACTAGGGTTTGACGTATTTGACTAAAAGTTTAAAGGATTTAGTAAAAACCAATTGAACGACTGGTTTTGTCGGAACGGTTCGAAAGTCATTAGATGAATGAAAACTTTGATACTAAAGCATATCCATGACATAAATCTTGCATTGATGTGGTGATGCTATATGAAACTATGGAACGTTGTCGAAACTTATTACTGAACACAAGTATTTTGCGTTTCATTTACATGTACGTATTTCTTGCCAGCGATATCAATTACTGCAGTTGATTTTTGTCACATTCCGTGTTGGTATAGTGGTGAGTATCACCGCCTGTCACGAGGGAGACTTGGGTCAATTCCCCGACGGCGAGTATTCATATTTATTACTAAATTATCCCATATCGTCTGATATTTAAATTAATTAATTCAAAATCAATGGAATAGCAAGTTTTTGGAAGAAAGAACGGACAGTAATTGTGACAAGAGAACTAGAATACTACATCATATCCACGACACTCTGGAAACAATATTCTCGTTTTAGGGCCGAATACACGTTTGATGTCATTGTTAGATTGAGGACTGCGGGGATATACACATAGTCATATCTTGCACACGATATTATAACTTTCATATTGTCATATTCCTTGTTAGTATACTGGTGAGTAACCTCGACTTTCATGATAACTAGCGTTGAAGGAACGGATTCGACACAATAATGCTTTTCCAATAGGTGAAAGGTGGGTTGGGCATTGTGTTTTTATTCTGTTTTTAATTCTAACAGCTTTTGGACAATTATTGTCTTAATAAAACATAAAACACAATAGTACGCAATGATTGAA
The DNA here is from genome assembly GCA_014843695.1 of Archivesica marissinica. NCBI lineage: Eukaryota > Metazoa > Mollusca > Bivalvia > Venerida > Vesicomyidae > Archivesica > Archivesica marissinica. The sequence goes on along the minus strand of CM026398.1, from coordinate 57,678,956 downwards.
AGAGTGCTTAGTTCTAAAGATTGATAAGACATTATATAATATATTTTACATCCAAATGTGATGATGTCAGGGGGTTCTGTTTTTATTGCTCTTTGACATTTTTTTACACAAATATAAATTATGATAATGATATACATGAATATCAAAAGGCAAAAGGGTTGGACACACGTTCTTGCAACATTAGATAGTGTCCTCCCCTAATGCTTTAAAGGGTTGGACACACGTTCTTGCAACATTAGATAGTGTCCTCCCCTAATGCTTTAAAGGGTTGGACACAAGTTCTTGCAACATTAGATAGTGTCCTCCCCTAATGCTTTAAAGGGTTGGACACAAGTTCTTGCAACATTAGATAGTGTCCTCCCCTAATGCTTTAAAGGGTTGGACACACGTTCTTGCAACATTAGATATTGTCCTCCCCTAATGCTTCAAAGGGTTGGACACAAGTTCTTGCAACATTAGATAGTGTCCTCCCCTAATGCTTTAAAGGGTTGGACACACGTTCTTGCAACATTAGATAGTGTCCTCCCCTAATGCTTTAAAGGGTTGGACACACGTTCTTGCAACATTAGATAGTGTCCTCCCCTAATGCTTTAAAGGGTTGGACACACGTTCTTGCAACATTAGATATTGTCCTCCCCTAATGCTTTAAAGGGTTGGACACAAGTTCTTGCAACATTAGATAGTGTCCTCCCCTAATGCTTTAAAGGGTTGGACACACGTTCTTGCAACATTAGATATTGTCCTCCCCTAATGCTTTAAAGGGTTGGACACACGTTCTTGCAACATTAGATATTGTCCTCCCCTAATGCTTTAAAGGGTTGGACACAAGTTCTTGCAACATTAGATATTGTCCTCCCCTAATGCTTTAAAGGGTTGGACACAAGTTCTTGCAACATTAGATATTGTCCTCCCCTAATGCTTTAAAGGGTTGGACACAAGTTCTTGCAACATTAGATATTGTCCTCCCCTAATGCTTTAAAGGGTTGGACACAAGTTCTTGCAACATTAGATATTGTCCTCCCCTAATGCTTTAAAGGGTTGGACACAAGTTCTTGCAACATTAGATATTGTCCTCCCCTAATGCTTTAAAGGGTTGGACACAAGTTCTTGCAACATTAGATAGTGTCCTCCCCTAATGCTTTAAAGGGTTGGACACACGTTCTTGCAACATTATATATTGTCCTCCCCTAATGCTTTAAAGGGTTGGACACAAGTTCTTGCAACATTAGATATTGTCCTCCCCTAATGCTTTAAAGGGTTGGACACAAGTTCTTGCAACATTATATATTGTCCTCCCCTAATGCTTTAAAGGGTTGGACACAAGTTCTTGCAACATTATATATTGTCCTCCCCTAATGCTTTAAAGGGTTGGACACAAGTTCTTGCAACATTATATATTGTCCTCCCCTAATGCTTTAAAGGGTTGGACACAAGTTCTTGCAACATTATATATTGTCCTCCCCTAATGCTTTAAAGGGTTGGACACAAGTTCTTGCAACATTAGATATTGTCCTCCCCTAATGCTTTAAAGGGTTGGACACAAGTTCTTGCAACATTATATATTGTCCTCCCCTAATGCTTTAAAGGGTTGGACACAAGTTCTTGCAACATTAGATATTGTCCTCCCCTAATGCTTTAAAGGGTTGGACACAAGTTCTTGCAACATTAGATAGTGTCCTCCCCTAATGCTTTAAAGGGTTGGACACACGTTCTTGCAACATTAGATAGTGTCCTCCCCTAATGCTTTAAAGGGTTGGACACACGTTCTTGCAACATTAGATAGTGTCCTCCCCTAATGCTTTAAAGGGTTGGACACAAGTTCTTGCAACATTAGATAGTGTCCTCCCCTAATGCTTTAAAGGGTTGGACACAAGTTCTTGCAACATTAGATATTGTCCTCCCCTAATGCTTTAAAGGGTTGGACACAAGTTCTTGCAACATTAGATAGTGTCCTCCCCTAATGCTTTAAAGGGTTGGACACAAGTTCTTGCAACATTAGATAGTGTCCTCCCCTAATGCTTTAAAGGGTTGGACACAAGTTCTTGCAACATTAGATAGTGTCCTCCCCTAATGCTTTAAAGGGTTGGACACACGTTCTTGCAACATTAGATAGTGTCCTCCCCTAATGCTTTAAAGGGTTGGACACAAGTTCTTGCAACATTAGATATTGTCCTCCCCTAATGCTTTAAAGGGTTGGACACAAGTTCTTGCAACATTAGATAGTGTCCTCCCCTAATGCTTTAAAGGGTTGGACACAAGTTCTTGCAACATTAGATAGTGTCCTCCCCTAATGCTTTAAAGGGTTGGACACAAGTTCTTGCAACATTAGATAGTGTCCTCCCCTAATGCTTTAAAGGGTTGGACACACGTTCTTGCAACATTAGATAGTGTCCTCCCCTAATGCTTTAAAGGGTTGGACACACGTTCTTGCAACATTAGATAGTGTCCTCCCCTAATGCTTTAAAGGGTTGGACACACGTTCTTGCAACATTAGATAGTGTCCTCCCCTAATGCTTTAAAGGGTTGGACACACGTTCTTGCAACATTAGATAGTGTCCTCCCCTAATGCTTTAAAGGGTTGGACACACGTTCTTGCAACATTAGATAGTGTCCTCCCCTAATGCTTTAAAGGGTTGGACACACGTTCTTGCAACATTAGATAGTGTCCTCCCCTAATGCTTTAAAGGGTTGGACACACGTTCTTGCAACATTAGATAGTGTCCTCCCCTAATGCTTTAAAGGGTTGGACACACGTTCTTGCAACATTAGATAGTGTCCTCCCCTAATGCTTTAAAGGGTTGGACACACGTTCTTGCAACATTAGATAGTGTCCTCCCCTAATGCTTTAAAGGGTTGGACACACGTTCTTGCAACATTAGATAGTGTCCTCCCCTAATGCTTTAAAGGGTTGGACACACGTTCTTGCAACATTAGATATTGTCCTCCCCTAATGCTTTAAAGGGTTGGACACACGTTCTTGCAACATTAGATAGTGTCCTCCCCTAATGCTTTAAAGGGTTGGACACACGTTCTTGCAACATTAGATAGTGTCCTCCCCTAATGCTTTAAAGGGTTGGACACACGTTCTTGCAACATTAGATAGTGTCCTCCCCTAATGCTTTAAAGGGTTGGACACACGTTCTTGCAACATTAGATAGTGTCCTCCCCTAATGCTTTAAAGGGTTGGACACACGTTCTTGCAACATTAGATAGTGTCCTCCCCTAATGCTTTAAAGGGTTGGACACACGTTCTTGCAACATTAGATATTGTCCTCCCCTAATGCTTTAAAGGGTTGGACACACGTTCTTGCAACATTAGATATTGTCCTCCCCTAATGCTTTAAAGGGTTGGACACAAGTTCTTGCAACATTAGATAGTGTCCTCCCCTAATGCTTTAAAGGGTTGGACACACGTTCTTGCAACATTAGATAGTGTCCTCCCCTAATGCTTTAAAGGGTTGGACACACGTTCTTGCAACATTAGATAGTGTCCTCCCCTAATGCTTTAAAGGGTTGGACACACGTTCTTGCAACATTAGATATTGTCCTCCCCTAATGCTTTAAAGGGTTGGACACACGTTCTTGCAACATTAGATAGTGTCCTCCCCTAATGCTTTAAAGGGTTGGACACACGTTCTTGCAACATTAGATAGTGTCCTCCCCTAATGCTTTAAAGGGTTGGACACACGTTCTTGCAACATTAGATATTGTCCTCCCCTAATGCTTTAAAGGGTTGGACACACGTTCTTGCAACATTAGATATTGTCCTCCCCTAATGCTTTAAAGAAAAGTTTCGATTAGCGCAGTGGTTAGCGCGCTCGCTTCTCACCAATGCAATCCGGGTTCGATCCTCGGACCGGGAAGTATGTGAGATGGTACGGTGGTCGCAAGATCGAACACATGGGTTTTCTCCCGCGTACTCCTGTTTCTTCCCACACGAATGACCACATATACGCTTTCATCCGCGCCAACGAGAGTGATTAATATAAGTTGTTAAAACTTGCTTCGCAATCGTTGACGAACAATTAAGAGCAATAGGTAATAATTAAAATTATTGATTCTGAAGTTTCTGTTCTGCGTCTCAACATAATGAAATACACAAGCACCTGTATTAAAACACAATTGTAGTGCAAATATAGTACAAGGGAACATAGGATAGTGTCTTGTGCAATCACGTGATATAAAAGAGCACTGACCATTTAAAAATCCAATAATCTGTCATGTTCAATGTTATAAAAGTAGTGCATGTGAAGAGTATGGTGGTCTTTATGTGTCAGCTTCACAGAGCATATACTATTCTTTGTCTGACCCTAATAAAATTAACAGTTTTCAGATGGGACGTTAAACCGAGGTCTCGTGTCGGTGCTTTACATCGTGCACGTAAAAGAACCAGAGGAGACTCTGGAATGGATCTAAATGGAACAATCTATTCAGGAGGCGTCGCTCATATGGGCAACCGGTAGCGACGATAAATAAACGTAAAACACACAAATTGTGCTTCTACTGGGTTCATGCATGAATGACATACATAACACATGTGAACAATTATTTGATTACTAACTTTGGGATGTCACTACAAGTGAATAGCAAAAAAGGGAGATAATTACTAATATATCTTATAGAAAATACAAAACTGTGAATGGCTTCTTTTAAAGGCATTGTTATTACAACATATATGTGAACATACACTCATGTAGATAGTTATAAATCATACTTCAGATAAGCTAAGTGAATGTACAGACAGTTCGTATTAAACACACATATATTCATTCTATTGTGAATATATTGCTATGATTTCTTTTCATAATCAACGTTAACAGAATAATTTCGTCCACGTTCACCAACACGTTCCTCTACACGGTCAGCTACATATTCACCTACACCTTCACCAACACGTTCTCTACACGGTCACTACAGTCACCTACACGTTCACCTACACGTTCATCTACACGGTCACCTACACCGTCACCTACACGTTCACCTACACGTTCACCTACACGTTCACCTACACGTTCACCTACACGTTCACCTACACGTTCACCTACACTTCACTACACGTTCACCTACACGTTCACCTACACGTTCACCTACACGTTCACCTACACGTTCACCTACACGTTCACCTACACGTTCACCTACATGTTCACCTATACGTTCACCTACACGTTCACCTACATGGTCACCTACACGTTCAGCTACACGTTCACCTACACGTTCACCTACACCTCCACATACACGGTCACCTACACGTTCACCTTCACGTTCATCTACACCTTCACGTACACGGTCATCTACACGGTCATATACAAGGTCATCTACATGGTCACTTACACGTTCACCTACACCGTCGCCAACAAGGTCACCTATACGGTAATCTACACGGTCACCTACATGTTCACGTTCACTTACACCTTCACCTACACATGCACCACACCTTCATCTACACGGTCTCCTACACGTTCACCTACACGTTCACCTACACGGTCACCTACACGGTCACCTACACCTTCACCTACACGTTCATCTACACGTTCATCTACACCTTCACCTACACGGTCACCTTCACCTACACGTTCACCTACACGTTCACCTACACGTTCACCTACACGTTCAGCTTCAAGGTCACCTACACGGTCACCTACACCTTCAACTACACGGTCACCTACACGTTCACCTACACCTTCACCTACACGTTCACCTACACGTTCAGCTACACGTTCACCTACACGTTCAATACACGGTCACCAAAAAACCGTCACCTATACGGTCACCGTTCACCTACATGGTTACCTACACGTTCATCTAAACGGTCACCTTCACCTACACATTCACCTACACCTTCACCTACACGTTCACCTATACGTTCATCTACATGTTCACCTACACGCTCACCTACACGTTCACCTACACGCTCACCTACACCTTCACATACACGTTCACCTACATGTTCATCTACACCTTCACCTACACCATCATCTACACGTTCATCTACACGTTCATCTATTCATCGATACCTTCACCTACACGTTCACCTACATTGTTACACTCTTAATTAATAACGATAGATCACGCTTTTCAGATTTCTTATGAGAGAATGGTGTAGACGTGACTGTAGTCATAACCAATGAGCAACCAATGCGTTCATAAAGTTGTGTAGTATAGATGGTTGTGTAGTATAGATGCGTTCATAAAGTTATGTAGTGTAGATGCGTTCATAAAGTTGTGTAGTGTAGATGCGTTTATAAAGTTGTGTAGTGTAGATGCGTTCATAAAGTTGTGTAGTATAGATGCGTTCATAAAGTTGTGTAGTGTAGATGCGTTCATAAAGTTGTGTAGTGTAGATGCGTTCGTAAAGTTGTGTAGTATAGATGCGTTCATAAAGTTGTGTAATGTAGATGCGTTCATAAAGTTGTGTAGTATAGATGCGTTCATAAAGTTGTGTAGTGTAGATACGTGCATAAAGGTGTGTAGTATAGATGCGTTCATAAAGTTGTGTAGTATAGATGCGTTCATAAAGTTGTGTAGTATAGATGCGTTCATAAAGTTGTGTAGCATAGATGCGTTCATAAAGGTGTGTAGTATATATGCGTTCATAAAGTTGTGTAGTATAGATGCGTTCATAAAGTTGTGTAGTATAGATGCGTTCGTAATGTTGTGTAGTGTAGATGCGTTCGTAATGTTGTGTAGTATAGATGCGTTCATAAAGTTGTGTAGTGTAGATGCGTTCGTAATGTTGTGTAGTGTAGATGCGTTCGTAATGTTGTGTAGTATAGATGCGTTCATAAAGTTGTGTAGTGTAGATGCGTTCGTAATGTTGTGTAGTATAGATGCGTTCATAATGTTGTGTAGTGTAGATGCGTTCATAAAGTTGTGTAGTATAGATGCGTTCATAAAGTTGTGTAGTGTAGATGCGATCATAAAGTTGTGTAGTATAGATGCGTTCGTAAAGTTGTGTAGTATAGGTGCGTTCGTAAAGTTGTGTAGTATAGGTGCGTTCATAAAGTTGTGTGGTATAGGTGCGTTCGTAATGTTGTGTAGTATAGATGCGTTCGTAATGTTGTGTAGTATAGATGCGTTCGTAATGTTGTGTATTATAGATGCGTTCGTAATGTTGTGTAGTATAGGTGCGTTCATAAAGTTGTGTAGTATAGATGCGTTCGTAATGTTGTGTAGTATAGATGCGTTTGTAATGTTGTGTAGTATAGATGCGTTCATAAAGTTGTGTAGTATAGATGCGTTTGTAATGTTGTGTAGCATAGATGCGTTTGTAATGTTGTGTAGTATAGATGCGTTCGTAAAGTTGTGTAGTATAGATGCGTTCGTAATGTTGTGTAGTATAGATGTATAACCGTTTAGCGTGAGACATAACACTATTTTAGTTTAGCGTGAGACTATTTTGATAGTTGTGAGCACAACAGGACATAACGGTATGTGCCAGACAGGGTGGCGTCCTTGGTCCAGTGGTAGAGTGGCGTCCGTGGTCCAGTGGTAGAGCGTCGGATTTGGAATCGAACGGTTCCGGGTTCGATACTCGGTAAGGCCACGTAAGGTATGTGCCAGACAGTGTGGCGTCCTTGGTCCAGTGGTAGAGCGTCGGATTTGGAATCCAACCGTCCCGGGTTCGATACTCGGTAAGGCCACGTAAGGTATGTGCCAGACAGTGTGGCGTCCGTGGTCCAGTGGTAGAGCGTCGGATTTGGAATAGAACGGTCCCGGGTTCGATACTCGGTAAGGCCACGTAAGGTATGTGCCAGACAGTGTGGCGTCCTTGGTCCAGTGGTAGAGCGTCGGATTTGGAATCCAACCGTCCCGGGTTCGATACTCGGTAAGGCCACGTAAGGTATGTGCCAGACAGTGTGGCGTCCGTGGTCCAGTGGTAGAGCGTCGGATTTGGAATCGAACGGTCCCGGGTTCGATACTCGGTAAGGCCACGTATGTAGTGTCATTGAGTAAGGCACCTCACACACATTGCTTTGTACTGGTTAACCACTTAGGTCGGCTAAGCATGCCCAGGAAAACATGTCTAGATTCCCGCAATGGGTTTGACATTAATACAATAATACATACATACAGGTGAAAAGTCATCAAAATGTAGTAGTAGTATTAGTATAGAAGATGTACCTCTTTGTCCATAGATGTATGTAGATATCATAACATCCACCCTAGTTATCCAGTTATCCATCGGTAGTATCAGTATTTGTCACTATTCATCCACCCTAGTTATCCAGTTATCCATCGGTAGTATCAGTATTTGTCACTATTCATCCACCCTAGTTATCCAGTTATCCATCGGTAGTATCAGTATGTGTCACTATTCATCCACCCTAGTTATCCAGTTATCCACCGGTATTATCAGTATTTGTCACTATTCATCCACCCTAGTTATCCAGTTATCCATCGGTAGTATCAGTATTTGTCACTATTCATCCACCCTAGTTATCCATCGGTATTATCAGTATGTGTCACTATTCATCCACCCTAGTTATCCAGTTATCCATCGGTATTATCAGTATTTGTCACTATTCATCCACCCTAGTTATCCAGTTATCCATCGGTAGTATCAGTATTTGTCACTATTCATCCACCCTAGTTATCCAGTTATCCATCGGTATTATCAGTATTTGTCACTATTCATCCACCCTAGTTATCCAGTTATCCATCGGTAGTATCAGTATTTGTCACTATTCATCCACCCAGTTATCCATCGGTAGTATCAGTATTTGTCACTATTCATCCACCAGTTATCCATTTTCGGTAGTATCAGTATGTCACTATTCTCCTAGTTATCCAGTTTGTTTTTGTTTGTTATCCATCGGTAGTATCAGTATTTGTCACTATTCATCCACCCTAGTTATCCAGTATCCATCGGTAGTATCAGTATTTGTCACTATTCATCCACCCTAGTTATCCAGTTATCCATCGGTAGTATCAGTATTTGTCACTATTCATCCACCCTAGTTATCCATCGGTAGTATCAGTATTTGTCACTATTCATCCACCCCAGTTATCCAGTTATCCATCGGTATTATCAGTATTTGTCACTATTCATCACTTCAACAATAAACTTTGCCCTTAAATGTTCACTTTTGGCCACATAACAATAAGTCTACATCACGGTATTTAATGAAATAATTTGACAGCTTGAGGGTGTGCGAAATATCGATAGCTGATTGGATTATTCATTATTTTGATTGACAGGTGTCGAGTGGTATGTTAAATAAAGTCAAACAGATACAATGAATGTCAAGTTCCATTTATTAGCTAAATATGTTGACGTGAAATGTACATTTTTACATAATCTACAGTAAACTGACACAGGCGACATATATATTTTAACTATCACACGAAGTTATTTACTGTCTAATATGTCCCAAGCAAGTACTCCAAGGAGTATGAGTTGTTGTTTGACAGAAACAACTGCTCAGTACAGGTTTAATGTTGAACACACGCACACTATCACACTGGAAATCGTGTATGTGACTGCTGTGTGCAGATATGCTGTTTAATAGAGGTGACCACTTATATAGCTTTGATTGCATATGTATTAATTAACAACAGCTGTTTATTTACGTTTCTACTCCAGAACAATATATATCAACGCAGGACAATACATATCAACGCAGGACAATATATATCAACGCAAGACAATATATATCAACGCAGGACAATATATATCAACACAGGATAATAGATATCAACACAGTATAATATATATCAACGCAGGACAATATATATCAACGCAGGATCATATATATCAACGCAGGACAATCAACAACGACGCATGACAATACACATCAACGCAGGACAATTTACAACAACGCATGGCAATATACAACAACCTAGGCAATCTACAACAATGCAAGGCAATATACAACAACGCATGGCAATTAACAACAACGCATGGCAATATACAACAACGCATGGCAATATACAACAACACAAGGCAATTAACAACAACGCATGGCAATATACAACAACACAAGGCAATATACAACAACGCAAGGCAATATACAACAACGCAAGGCAATTAACAACAACGCATGGCAATATACAACAACGCATGGTAATATACAACAACGCATGACAATTAACAACAACGCATGGCAATATACAACAACACAAGGCAATATACAACAACGCAAGGCAATTAACAACAACGCAAGGCAATTAACAACAACGCAAGGCAATTAACAACAACGCAAGGCAATTAACAACAAAACAACAACGCAAGGCAATTAACAACAACGCAAGGCAATTTACAACAACGCAAGGCAATTTACAACAACGCAAGGCAATTTACAACGCAGTGTAATTTAACACAACGCAAGTAACAACAACGCAGTGTAATTTAACACAACGCGAGTAACAACAACGCAGTGTAATTTAACACAACGCAAGTAACAACAACGCAGTGTAATTTAACACAACGCAAGTAACAACAACGCAGTGTAATTTAACACAACGCAAGTAACAACAACGCAGTGTAATTTAACACAACGCAAGTAACAACAACGCAAGGACATCTACAACAACGCAAGGCAATTTACAACAACAGAAGGACATCTACAATAACGCAAGGCAATTTACAACGCAGTGTAATTTAACACAACGCAAAGCAATTTACAACAACGCAATGCAATCTACAAGAACGCGAGGCAATTTACAACAACACAAGGACATCTACAACAACGCAAGGCAATTTACAGCAACGCAGTGTAATTTAACACAACGCAAAGCTCACAACGCAATGCAATTTATAACAATGCAGTGTAACTGAAAACAACGTAATGCAATTTGCAACAACGCAGTGTAATTTACAACAACGCAAGGCAATTTACAACAACGCAAGGCAATTTACAACAACGCAGGGTAATTTACAACAACGCAGTGTAATTTACAACAACGCAAGGCAATTTACAACAACACAAGGCAATTTACAACAACGCAAGGTAATTTACAACAACGCAGTGTAATTTAACACAACGCAATGCAATTACCAACAACGCAAGGCAATTTACAACTGAAGCTATTTTCTTTATACGTTCGTTTCTCTTTCCACTAACGTGTCTCAATCCGACTTGTTTATGCGCCCCCTGGTATTTCCCATTCGTTCAAGTGCACGTAATTAGTCTCGCCTGCTTTTATTTTTCTCGCTCTAATTAGACCTTATTGTGTGGCGCATTTTATTATCGCTTGGTGGACATTTTACCCGCGTATGAATATCTAGTAGGCGGCAGTTAAATTGTCAATCAATGTGATTGACGTTCCGAAGACGCAGAACCAATAAGAAAAGCGCTTTCAGCTAAATGATAAGATGTGATTGGACGCTTCCTTTTCAATTTATTTCATTGGATAGAGTTTGACTACAGAGACAACGAAGACGGGGTCTTCTCAAAATGGTTGTTGAAAACCCACAACTTTCATTCCCGCATAACACCTAACAACTACTTAATGTTTTGAGATCAAATCGATGTTAACCGGAAAATCCGTCAAATATTTAATAGCGACACAATTAATATGGACATGAAAATGTTGATGTTGCTTGTGGGACGTAGTTATCAACAACTATCTAAATTGGCAAGGTATAAATATTTACCAATTATTAGGAAGTGCTTTGACAAAGTGATTTTCAATTATATTTTATAAATAAAACTAACTATCTAGAAGTAACGGTTAAAGTTATTCTTCGCAATGAAGCGTTAAAATAAGACCGTTTTAGACATACTATGTACCCTCATAATGTGTACACTGCTCCACCGTTAGATTATACAAATTAATTTAGCTCCATTTCAAAACAAGCTATAACAATATTAGATTATTATCGCTCACATACCTGTCAAGTCTCACGGGTTCGCAGTGAGTCTCACTCATTTTCCAATAAACTCACGGTCTCACGGTGATTTTCTAATTTCTCACGCATTAAACAAATCAAATATTAATTCATAGTATGGGAATATTAATTAGTTTTTGTAAAACATCGGAAATTAAATGCATTAAAATCAAACAAATCAATCCATAAATGAATGAAAATTCGCGTAAAATAATCGATTGGAATGTTGTGAACATCATGCTAGAATGCACCACGGACGATATAATGGGAACACAAATGTCTGTGGAGGGTGGGGGCACGCACCCGGACCCCCTAGCCATATTACTCTGAACACTAAAACGAACCTACAGGTATGCGCTCTCGAGACCTCATTCTTGATGGAATCCAGCATCTCGAGGAAGAGAGGAGACCATGCAGACACTATGCCACCGTATATCTCGCAGGACTTGAACTCGCAACCTCTCGGTTACCATTACACTACCACCATATCATTTTCTTTTAAAAAGACAATAACGCTTTTTACGGAATTATCCAGAAACATTGAACGCACCACACTATTTCTACTACATAAAATGCGGCGGAAAGTTCGTCTGTTCATTCGCTTCGAACTGATATCCCCAATTGATAACTTCAATCAGACTGAAACATAATACACCACGTTTCCATGGCAACGTTTCATTAGGAAAATAGACAGCGTTAACCCTCAGAAAATTACGATGGTAAGAATTAGTTCAATAAACACTGAAATGAATTAAATTTGATCAAGTTTCCCCTTAGATAATGGTTGTGAATTACTTGCAACACGGAGTTTTCCGCATTCACCAGCATCTGTGCTCTGTGTATGAAAAGGGGTGCGAAAGGGGGTACACAATTTAGTTTTACTCCATTCAAAGTAAATGAATCTGTTTATTTCAAATGACTATTCATTTAGTTAGCTTAGTAGGGTTTAAGGTGTGGGTCGAACCTATCGATCTAGCGATTACATTATACGACAGGTATAATTTGTATTTCATTGGTTTGTTGTTTTTTCTTCCCTCCTGTTTTGCGTTTATCTCTTATTTAGATAGTGTCGGTTGTAAATATCAATACATTTGGAAGTTACGTTCATCATCGTTTAGAAATAGAAACAGACAGATGGTCCGGAAATAGAGTGCAAGTAAATGAAAGGATATGTAGAAAATGTAATATTCTTGAAGATGAACATCACTGTATGCTATGTTGCCCGTTACACAACGAGCTACACTCCCAGGTTTTATTCTCACAGAGCTAGTACATATGTATGTAACCGTTTAAAAGTGAAAATGCGAAATACTTTTTAACTTGGGATTATATATTTATAAAGCGTTCAAGATGAGAAATGAATTATTATATATCAAATTAATGTGTTTTCCTTCTCCCGGAAATAATTGTGTGAAAAGTTATGTATATATATAAGCACGTGAATTAAACCAACGCAGATTTTTTTAATACAAATTTATTTTAGCTCGATTGTGAAACAAGTTCTTTCAACTTATATTAATTACTCTCGAGACCTCATTCCTGATGGAATCCAGCACCATGAAGGAGAGAGCAGATGCATATGGAATTTAAATGCCTTGCCTAATCGTAACGGCTCCAGCGGGGCTCGAACTCCGGACCTTTCGCACCTGAAGCGAACGCGCATCCACTGCGCTATCACGACTTCCACTCCAACGCAGATTGACAGACGGATCTGTAGCCCAGTGGTAAAACACTACACTGGTAATCCAGGGATCGCAGGTTCGATCCCCCGTTTGACCATAATAAATTTAACAGTCTTTCAGATGGGACGTTAAACCGAGGTCTCGTGTCGGTGCTTTACACCGTGTACGTAAAAGAACCAGAGGAGACTCTGGAATGGGTCTCTGTCTGTATCATGCACTATCCTCCAAAATCTAAAATGACCAATCTCTTCAGGAGGCGTCGCTAATATGTGCAATCGGTAGCGACCATAAATAAACGTAAAACAAACACACAGCGCAGATTGATATGCTTAATTTTGCGACCCAATGATTGGTCGAAGATATTCAACGTTAACTATCTGATTATGTGTGTATATTATGTACATTGTTGATAAATAACTTATATCAGTGAACACCTTCACCAATCATGTGACCTGTGTAATTGTTTTGTAATTATGTTGTCTCGTGGACCAAGCTGGTCTATTGACGTTTGTGAACCAGATAAAACTACCGACCTTTATGCACGCATGTTGAATAATTTACTCACAGTGGGATTCGAACCTTTAAATGTGAGGGACGAGTTATTGTATGCAGAATTTCTAAAGAAAATGAAAGAAAAGGTAAAAGACGAACGTGTTGCTTGTTTTTATAGTTTTATTATGAACTAATTAGACACCGAGGTGTCTCGGAGATTCGAACCCACATCGGTGAAGGACACAACGAATTAATTGCATATTGGTACTGTTGAAAGTGCCTAGAGACTTTAAGCGAAGTTGTAATAAGGTTCGACTCTGCATAGTTATGTTCTAAGAACTAACATAATTTATACAAAAAGCTAAGTGTGGTGTTACAAGCCTACACAATTCAGGAAAATATTATTTTTAGCAATACAAAGTATATTCTTTTTGTAGGGTGTGGGTGAAGGGGGGGGGTAGCTACGTACTACGTGACGGAACGGTTAACGCCGTTGACTGATATTGAGTTATTGACCAGTTGTTTCTCGCCACTTTATTGACATCAGTAAAACATTTAGGAGGATCAGGTGATATTTGTGTTGTTTATTTGCTGCGGCTACCGGTTGCCGTGGGCGACGACTGATGAAGAGTGGTACTTGTTTTAATTATTTGGAAGATAGTGACAGAGATAGCGGGTGCCCCAATTCCAGGGGTATTCCCTCGTTCTTGTACGTGACGGATGTAATCCCAAGTCCAGGGGTATTCCCTCGTTCTTGTACGTGACGGATGTAATCCCACGTCCAGGGGTATTCCCTCGTTCTTGTACGTGACGGATGTAATCCCAAGTCCAGGGGTATTCCCTCGTTCTTGTACGTGACGGATGTAATCCCAAGTCCAGGGGTATTCCCTCGTTCTTGTACGTGACGGATGTAATCCCACGTCCAGGGGTATTCCCTCGTTCTTGTACGTGACGGATGTAATCCCAAGTCCAGGGGTATTCCCTCGTTCTTGTACGTGACGGATGTAATCCCAAGTCCGGGGTATTCCTCGTTTTGTCGTGCGGATGTAATCCCAAGTCCAGGGGTATTCCCTCGTTCTTGTACGTGACGGATGTAATCCAAGTCCAGGGGTATTCCCTCGTTCTTGTACGTGACGGATGTAATCCCAAGTCCAGGGGTATTCCCTCGTTCTTGTACGTGACGGATGTAATCCCAAGTCCAGGGGTATTCCCTCGTTCTTGTACGTGACGGATGTAATCCCAAGTCCAGGGGTATTCCCTCGTTCTTGTACGTGACGGATGTAATCCCAAGTCCAGGGGTATTCCCTCGTTCTTGTACGTGACGGATGTAATCCCAAGTCCAGGGGTATTCCCTCGTTCTTGTACGTGACGGATGTAATCCCAAGTCCAGGGGTATTCCCTCGTTCTTGTACGTGACGGATGTAATCCCAAGTCCAGGGGTATTCCCTCGTTCTTGTACGTGACGGATGTAATCCCAAGTCCAGGGGTATTCCCTCGTTCTTGTACGTGACGGATGTAATCCCACGTCCAGGGGTATTCCCTCGTTCTTGTACGGATGTAATACACCGATACATTGGAGTTCCAATTTTCATCTGAGCTTGTTCAGTGCCGTAGCCAGAATCTGAAAATAACCGGGGCGACACACTCCCCCGAATTATTGTGTGGATGCGTGTCTGTGCATTCTGAAGGCAGTTTCATCAGAGTTTTCCTATACCTGTCGTTACTTGCCAAATTCTAACCGATGCGAGTTACTCATGTGCCCCAGTGTGGCTACGGGCCTGTTGCTAATAAGGTGTTACGGTATATCGAATTACATATGCAGTTCAAAGGCTCGACAACCGATCTGACCACGAAGTACCTGCGCTAACACACGGAGAAGCGCCTGGAGGGTTCCCTAATCTAGCGAGGCGCTTGGAGGCCTCCCAATCACTTCAGTGAGATGGTACGATGGTCGCCAGATCGGACAGGTGGGTTTTCTCCGGGTACTCCGGTTTCCTCCCACATGAATGACCATATATACGTTTTCATCCGAGCCAACTAGAGTGATTAATATAAGTTGTTAAAACTTGCTTCGCAATCGCTGTAAAATAAATAAAGAATAAAAAAAAGAAAGCCGGAAGGTCGTTCTATATTACGGTAAATGTTGGTACGACTGGAATGGATTAATGATTCAGTCGCTAACGGATCGAACTCAGGTTCGTCCCACCGCAACGGCATAGTAAGCTAACTACATGGTTCAATTGATACAGTTATAATAATTTGTATATTGTAGTTGTACATTCTACGTTGTGAGATTTATAATAGTTTATCCGATACACATTTATCTACCTATATATAACACTAATCTTATACGCGACAGTATACATATTATACAACACATATTGCCACATTCCTCGTTAGTGGTGAGTATCCCCGCCTGTCACGCGGGAGACCCGGGTTAAATTCCCCGACGGTGAGGGTTATATTTTGTTACTCACGAAGTATTTTGACCGTATATTTCATGTGTATATAAATTGTATATATAATTCATGAGTTTTTACAAATTTATTTTAACTCGATTACGAAACACAACTTATATTAATCACTCTCGATACCCCATTCCTGTTGGAATCCATCGCCAAAACGGCAACATGGAATTTAGGGCACAATCGTAACGGCTCCAGTCGGGCTCGAACTCCAGACCTTTCGCACCTGAAGCGAACGCGCTACTACCACTGGGCTACCACGATTTCCACTTATAATCCATTCTATCGCACGTTCGACACACTATACTGTACGCTCTGTGGCATTCACCACAAGGTTTGCATTCATCAGTGAAATTGTTACATTCATCCGTAAGTTGTTGCATTCATCAGTAAGGTTTGCATTCATCAGTAAGGTTTGCATTCATCAGTAAGGTTTGCATTCATCGGTAAGGTTTGCATTCATCAGTAAGGTTTGCATTCATCAGTGAGATTTGCATTCATCAGTAAGGTTTGCATTCATCAGTAAGGTTTGCATTCATCAGTAAGTTTTTAGTTTAATCAAATTTATTTTAGCGCTATTTCGAAACAAGTTCTTACAACGTATATTAATCACTCTCGAGACCTCATTCCTGATGGAATCCATTGCCACGAAGGAGAGAAGAGACAACGTGGAATTTAAATGCCATGCCTAAGGACTCAATCTTAACGGATACAGTTGGGCTGGGCTCGAACTCCGGGCCCTTCGCACCTGAAGCGAGCGCGCTACCACTGCACTATCACTATCAGTAAGTCGTTGCATTCAGCAGTATATTTTTGCATTTGATCAGTAAGTTTTGCATTCATCAGTAAGACTTTGTATTTGAACAGTAGGTTTTGCATTCATCAGTATGTCTTTGTATTTGATCAGTACATTTTTGCATTCATCAGTAAGTTTATGCCTTCATCAGTAAGTTTGTGCCTTCATCAGTAAGTTTTTGCCTTCATCAGTAAGTTTCTGCATTTCATCAGTAAGTTTTGCCTTCATCAGTAAGTTTTTGCCTTCATCAGTAAGTTTTTGCATTTCATCAGTAAGCTTTTGTATTTCATCAGTAAGTTTTTGCATTCATCAGTAAGTATTTGCATTCATCAGTAAGTATTTGCATTCATCAGTAAGTTTTTGCATTCATCAGTAAGTATTTGCATTCATCAGTAAGGTTTTGCATTTCATCAGTAAGTTTTGGCATTCATCAGTAAGTTGTTGCGCAATCCGGCTATACAGAAGACAGACATACAAACAAGCCAGTGGGACAGAGCGTGAGATACTTACTGTTTCATAGGAACATTAGTTTAACCCTTTCCCTCGTAGAAGCACCTATTGACGCCATTACCAATACGACATACATTGACAATGTAGTAGCCAAACCAATGTTCATAACCCTTTCCCTCATAGAAGCACCTCTTGACGCCATTACCAATACGACATACATTGATAATGTAGTAGCCAAACCAATGTTCATAATGCAGGCCAGAATCTCGTGGTCCCAGTCATATCTATGGAGGTGGGATATATATATGGAGACTACGTATCCACTGCATGATAGCTAAATGGCTGTTGTTTGTATGGAGATATAATAGTATATTAACCTAAATCTCTATGTAGTCCCAGTAATATATATGGGGGTGGGATAGATATGGAGACTACTTATCCACTGCATTATAGCTAAATGGCTGTCGTTTGTATGGAGATACAATAGTATATTAACCTAACTCTCTATGTAGTCCCAGTAATATCTATGGAGGTGGGGTAGATATGGAGACTACTTATCCACTGCATGATAGCTAAATGGCTGTCGTTTGTATGGAGATACAATAGTATATTAACTTAAATCTCATGTAGTCCCAGTAATATCTATGGAGGTGGGATAGATATGGCGACTACATATCCACTGCATGATAGCTAAATGGCTGTCGTTTGTATGGAGATACAATAGTATATTAACCTAAATCTCTATGAAGAGAGCTATAGGAGAACTGTGAAGAGTGTGGACATATAATGAGACAGTTACTGCCCCTGAATACTCGTAGAAGTAGATTGATCCTCTTAATTGGTTTCCTCTGTTTTTATCGTTGTTTCCTTTGCACCACATGCTATCCATGTTAATATATTTTCTCATCTTATAATTATTAAATTATTAAATATTGATAGATATCCTACAGCATATCCAATGGAAACTTGTGGAAGTCGTGATAGCGCAGTGGAAGTCGTGATAGCGCAGTGGAAGTCGTGATAGCGCAGTGGAAGTCGTGATAGCGCAGTGGAAGTCGTGATAGCGCAGTGGATGTCGTGATAGCGCAGTGGAAGTCGTGATAGCGCAGTAGATGCACGTTCGCTTCAGGTGCGAAAGGCCTGGAGTTCGAGCCCCGCTGGAACCGTTACAATTGTGCCCTTAGGCAAGGCATTTAAAGTTCACGTTCTCTCTTCTCTCTCCCTCGTGGCGATGGATTTCATCAGGAATGAGGTCTCGAGAGTGATTAATATAAGTTGAAAGAACTTGTTTCGCAATCGAGCTAAAATAAATGTGTATAAACTAATGGATACTTTACTGCAAGAGTGTCTATCAAATAACTAACCTGATATTGATACAGTTAAATGTATCATACCGCAACATCTGGTTAGAAAACAACCATAAGAACATAGGATTCCGACAAAATGGACAAACATACATTTCGGGATACCTCGGACTTTATCTGTCAAGGGAGGTAATAGAAGCATGAGTAATGTCTCTCATTGTTGTGAGTAGAACTTAAGATGACAAAAACACTCTTACAGTGTTGCTCGTAAATAATTAATGCCTTAATATATCAAGTCAATGGTTGCCATGACAACTACGGTATGCGATTGGCCGTTATTGAACGTTGTTACTCATACATAGCTATTAAATAAGGTTCAATATGTGACATGAGCATACATATCCAGTAGCATATTCCACATTGTATACCCAATGTAATTATTTAAGGAGTGAATCGCGGGTTAATAGTTTATATAGGGGTATGAACTACACTGGGCATGGTTACAGTGTGTGGAGGCCGAGGGTATTCAGGCTAACTTTAAATACGCCCAATATAGTTCATATCCCGATGGAAACATTTTAACCTGCGATTCATTACTTATATTTACAGTTTGCCCTAGTTCGTAAACCAACCAACAGCCGCTATCTCGTTTAAAAACGGGGAACTTATTTCCATATTGTGACGTTTTGATGAACCAAATCTGTTACTTATTGATTGCTTGATGCAGACAGAATGCGCATGCGCAATCTGGGCGGAGGCAAGTTGCCTGCATATACTCACTGCGCATGCGTCATTGCTGCTTTAACTGTGTGAGCATATACAAATGTGAATACGCGACGGTGAGTGCGTATATATCTTCATTGCGCATATACAATAGCTGCTGTCACGTGGTGAGCATCAAGATCAAAATAATGATGTAATTGCGGGAGGACCAAACTGTAAGTATCTTATTGATCGCATATAGCGCGAACCAAAGTGTAAGTATCTTATTGGTCGCATATAGCGTAAACCAAAGTGTAAGTATCTTATTGGTCGCATATAGCGCGAACCAAAGCAGTTGATTGGTATATAACCTTCTATATGATCAATAACCTTACATTAATTATTCTTTTCAATGACACAAAGACTATTCTAACATGACTTTTGTTCCGATAAACAAAGAACAAATATACCGCTGTTAAATTTGCAATAAGCCACGCCTACGGCTGTTAAATCTGCAATAAGCCACGCCACGCCTACGGCTGTTGAATTTTGCTCCCCTTGTACAACAAACTTCTGGCCGTACATGTATATTATCCATAACTATTAATAAGTTTACATTGTAATTGAATACAGCGATTGGGAAGGATTTGTAGTGTTAATAAACAGCCATACAGGAAATCTAGAGGATGATGTCCAGTGCCACAGAAGGTATTTTGCAAAAGCGACCATCAGCCAAATAACATACAAGTAGACAAATAACACACACATTTATTCATTTATAACATTATATTGAGTCATGTTAGATTGGAAATAATATTTGTTTTGCCGTTGTTATCGGCGAACAAACCACGGTTTGGAGTTCTGGTGCATAGGAATTAACCACGCAGGCTTATTGAACCGTGTATACATAGAATGTGCACACACCGAGATACTCCACAGGGGGACCTCTGTCTTGTCCCTCATAGCTGTAGGTTCGAATCCCAATGTGGGGAAGTATCCGAGCAATATGTCAGACGGGTACCCATGTAGAACCACCGACCTACGGCAAGCCAGCTCGATAGTTTCCTAACTTGAAATAATTCGAGACATCCAGCGGGATTCGAACATACAGCGGTGAGGTGCTTGTGATTTGAGGTCAACGACCGACCGTAACCACTAGGCCACGGAATCGAACCCACACCCACTCATCCACCAACACCCGCAAACAAGATAAAT
Source organism: Archivesica marissinica (assembly GCA_014843695.1). NCBI lineage: Eukaryota > Metazoa > Mollusca > Bivalvia > Venerida > Vesicomyidae > Archivesica > Archivesica marissinica. The sequence goes on along the minus strand of CM026398.1, from coordinate 57,658,020 downwards.
ATATGTGTATAACTACATGTATATAAATTGTAACAACATGTATTTGTTCATGCAGAGAGAATGAGAAAGTTCGTAAAATGTGTAATAAAAATAGATCTACTGTAACTAGTAAGAACCCAAATATGTTCTCTTACCTGGGCACTATGTTTTAAAACATTTCTCAGATCAAGACATTTGATTGGTTATTTGCTCTTGGTTCAACCAATCAGAAGCTCGAGACTGAGTTTAAGATTGGAGAAGAGTTGTATAACCTCCAGGCCATGCCTGCTGTTTGCGTTTAATGCTATATTCCATCTAGTGCTATTTTACTAGCTTGTCTAGCTATTTGGTTACTTTCATATTTCAGTAATTGTTGCTGTTAAATATTATATGTTCACATTTCAGTAAGACATTTAACTCAGTCATATGCTTGCTAAAAACGTAATATCAGAGTGACACGTTTCTTGTGTCAGCACATTTAATACAACATTCTTTTGTTTTGGGTTTAAAACCGCACCATATGGCGGCTCTCTATTGTTGGTGCGTATTGTTGGTTAATATTATTATATAACAATAGGTGTCAGGTGAGGGCAGTCAACACTCCGCGACGGAGGCCCCCATTATATAACAATAGGTGTCAGGTGAGGGCAGTGAACACTCCGCGACAGAGGCCCCCATTATATAACAATAGGTGTCAGGTGAGGGCCGTCAACACTCAGCCACGGAGGCCCCCATTATATAACAATAGGTGTCAGGTGAGGGCCGTCAACACTCAGCCACAGAGGCCCCCATTATATAACAATAGGTGTCAGGTGAGGGCCGTCAACACTCAGCCACGGAGGCCCCCATTATATAACAATAGGTGTCAGGTGAGGGCAGTCAACACTCAGCGACGGAGGCCCCCATTATATAACAATAGGTGTCAGGTGAGGGCAGTCAACACTCAGCGACGGAGGCCCCCATTATATAACATTCTAAAAAGTGATTTACGCATTAATGTCTTTAGTTTATACAAATTTATTTTAGATCGATTGTGAAACAAGTTCTTACAACTTATATTAATCATTCTCGAGACTGCCTTGCATAAGGACACAATCGTAACGGCTAAAGTTGGGCTCGAACTCCGGGCCTTTCGCACCTGAACTAATCTTCTATGTTTAAATACCTGTCAGTGCCTGTTGTATGCATACCATAAAGCCCTTTATAACACTTTAATATAAAATGTCAATATAGACAAGACATACAGGTCAGGCATCTGTAAACACAGTATGTAAATCAGTTGCAAAATAAATGTATGTGTGTACGCCATGTCACAGTATTATATCAATGGAGAAATGTATGTGTGTACGCCATGTGGCAGTATTATATCAATGGAGAAATGTATGTGTGTACGCCATGTCACAGTATTATATCAATGGAGAAATGTACGTGTGTACGCCATGTCACAGTATTATATCAATGGAGAAATGTATGTGTGTACGCCATGTGGCAGTATTATATCAATGGAGAAATGTATGTGTGTACTCCATGTGGCAGTATTATATCAATGGAGAAATGGATTTGATGAGCATGTGCTCTTTTCTTTAAAACTTTGCATAGCGTCTTGCTTAGGATATGTTTTTTTCAACATTTTGGTTTTGAAAATTTTCCCCTTCGTATATTCTTCCCGTGCACCATTGTTTGTGAGATCTAGAGGCTGATCGAAATTCTGATCATGTAACTGATAACCATTAGCTATCACCTGACCCATATGCACATGTGCAGTCATGGGTGGTGGGGAGAAGCCACTGATCAAGCTCAATGCATTTGGAGGGGACAGTCCATTTATACTTTGTCTAAACTGATCAGTATGAGCATTTGGTATCTCAGAATTATTCCTCAATGTATTGGCAATATTCTGATTCATTTCAAATGCATCAAAACCATTCCTGAATATTTCTTTTGAATATGCATGATTTGATACAGAATCTCCATTCTTCATATTTTCATTAATAGCACCATTGTTCTGATTTGTTGTACATTTCACAGTTTTATCACTAATCTCACTTGTTTTAGCACCATTCAAATCGTCATTGTTTACACTTGTGTCAATAACCAATCTACCACTGTTGTCCAAACTTTCCATGTTTGGGGAGCATGGTAAACCTTGATTTGACTCATTAATTTTCGGCGTTTCCCCATATAGCGGGGTTATTGGTTCTTGCAATGAACTTGAATTTACAGTCATTTGCATTTCTTGATCATTTTCACCACATTTTTCTTCTGTGTTATCTTCACACATCAGACTTTCTTTTGTATCTTCAGATTGTTCAAATGGCCACTTTTTATCTGAACTGATCTCAGGATGATCTTTGATTATTTCTGTTATTACAGTATTATCATTTTTCACACATTTTGTTTCCAGCTCATGATTTTCATTCTCATATAATTTGTGTTCAGCTTCAGATCCATCGTTTTCAGTATTATCAACAGAATCTGTCTTTGGCCGTTTTATTTCTCTACCTCTTTCATCTACACTATCTGTCTTTACTTTCCGCACATATTTTCGCTTTATTCGTTTATCTTTCAAAAGAACTTTGTTAGCACCTGTATTTGTCTTTTCCTTGGATGAAGTATTCTTCTCTGTGGTTTCTACTTTAGCATCCGGCTTCTTTGGACATTTCTGTGACTTTGGTGATTTTAATCCTGGATGCTTTTTTGAAGCTACTAAATTTGTGTCAGTCACTTTATCAGTCTTTGACTCATTTGTCTTGTTTTTAACACAAGCTTTTTCAGTGTTCACTTTATTCTTACTACCTTTTGGCCTTCCACGTAATTTCTTTGCAACTGCTGGAGTTGATTCTTCTGACTGAAATTCATAAAGCTTGTCATTCTGTTCATCACGCAATTTGTCTGCGGCAAATGCTAAACCAGTCTTCGCCATTTTTGCTGTTGATTCAGTCACTATGGCATTCAATGGCTGGAATAATGATAACGATACTGGACTAACTTGAGCACTAGACTGTTTTGATGCAGATTCAGCGTCTTTATCGGTTTGAATAGCACCACTGATTTCACTTTCTCCACTATCTACATCTGAATTTGTTTCAATCGTTATAGATGTAAGCATTTCAGGGTCACATTTACTGTCCCGTTTTGCTTTATTTTCTTGATTTCCAGCACCATTACGCTTTGTAATCTCCTTGTCAATTTCAACAACATGTGTATCACAAGCATCTAATGTGTTGCTACTTTGAGCTGTTGCATCAACACTAATTACACTATCATCTACAATAGCACCAATTCTTGTATCTCCTGAACAGTCCAATGTAAGCTTAGCCAACTGTTCTTCTGATTCTGACATAGCTTCCTTTACAGAGTCGTCTGGCTCTATGAAAGCCTTCTTCGCCCGTTTCTTTGGAGTACCGATGCCCTTTCTTCTCTCATTTTTATAAGGTTTACTTTTGTCAAAAGCTATATCCGGACTTATATCATCAGGACCTGAAAGACAAAATAAACACAAATCGTTATAAGTGAAGTCTGAAGTTCTGAGACAAAGGTGAACGAAGAGGGATACATGCTGCACATTCAAAGAGAACTAGACCCCGGACCGAGAAGCATGCGAGATGGTACGGTAGTCGCCAGATATGCTTAATATCTATACCAGTTTATGATCGAATTTTCTGGACGAATGGGAATTTATGTGATAAGAATTACTGCTATGCATTCGTATTATAGGTATTAAAATTGTCCAATTGTTTTCATGGAAGTAGTCCCAAGCTTTCACTGGTTTGTGCATAGAAATACAGGCTTGAGCTGGAATCCAGAAGTGGCCAGGTCAATATATTTACGTAGTTGAAATTCGGCAACAATATTTGGTTCCCATATGATTCACGGATGTTCCAGCAGGGATGTGGTATATTCTATTATGTTGGACAGGGTTTCATGTTATTGTCAATATGTTTGCATTTAATTACTAAATTATGCGCTTTATAATTTATATACAGTCACTCGATACACTATCCGAATATGTATTATGCAGAGTGAGTTTTCAATCGTCCTTCTATTACATATTTATAGTTTTTCTTGTTTAAATTTAATTTCATATAATAACAATCAGTAAATCACAAAATAAGAGAATAGTATAAATCCAATTTAATTAAATAGAATGTCTTCTCACCGTCCAATAGTTTCTGCTTTTTGTTGATGTGTTTATCCTCCACTTTTGATGGCTTACAAGGTGCGATACTGTGTTTTCCAAGTGCTGTCGTAGTGCTACTGTCCACTTTGTACGACAGGTCACGTGATATATGATCTGGTGCTTTTGGAGGCAGATTGCGCTGAAACACTGTGTAGTAAAGCCTTAACGGACATCTCTGGAATAAAATAGAATACAGAATTTGTTTTGCTGCTTCTTGCATCCAATTCTAAAATCATATGTTATTATGAAAGACTGCATTAAAGTTGCGTTTGTGAGTTTCATACTTTCTGGTCCAAGGACCGAACCCTGGCTGCATTGGTGAGAGGCGAGCGTGCTAGCCACTGCGCTAATCGGACAGCCTGTGAGATGGTACGGTGGTCGCCAGATCGGACATGTCCTCCCACACGAATGACCACATTTACGCTTTAAATCCGCGCAAATGGGAGTGATAAATATAAGTTGTTTAAACTTGCTTCGCAATCGTTGTAGTAAAATAAATAATAAAGTTTTTAAACTTAGACTAAACTGTGAGTTTCATAAATATGGTATAATGCATTTATAGTCGGCTTCCATAGAAACGTTAGTACCCACGACTGTTAACCGACCAAATCAATGCACACACCAAAACAATGCACATACCAAAATAATGCACACACCAAAACAATGCACACACAAAAACAATGCACACACGAAAACAATGAAACAATGCACACACCCAAACAATGCACACACAAAAACAGTGCACACACCAAAACAATGCACACACAAAAACAATGCACACACGAAAACAATGAAACAATGCACACACCCAAACAATGCACACACCCAAACAATGCACACACAAAAACAGTGCACACACCAAAACAATGCACACACAAAAACAATGCACACACGAAAACAATGAAACAATGCACACACCCAAACAATGCACACACCAAAACAGTGAAACAATGCACACACCCAAACAATGCACACACCCAAACAGTGCACACACCAAAACAATGCACACACACAAACAATGCACACACCAAAACAGTGAAACAATGCACACACCCAAACAATGCACACACCCAAACAATGCACACACCAAAACAATGCACACACACAAACAATGCACACACAAAAACAATGAAACAATGCACACACCCAAACAATGCACACATCAAAACAGTGAAACAATGCACACACCAAAACAATGCACACACCAAACAATGCACACACCAAATCAGTGAAACAATGCACACACCCAAACAATGCACACACCAAATCAGTGAAACAATGCACACACCCAAACAATGCACTCAAATCACTGGTTATCATTTATCTTTTAAATCTTATCACTCAACATGTACCGAGCGTTGAAAACTAATTACTTGTATGTGTGTTTTGCGTTCATTTATCATCGCTACCGGTTGCCCATATGAGCGACGCCGTCTGAAGACATTAGTCATTCTAGATTTTTGGAGGATAGTGCAATGGTACAGTCAGAGACCAATTCCAGAATCTCCTCTGGTTATTTTACATGTACGGTGTAAAGCACCGACACGAGACCTATGCCTAAATTCCCATCTGAAAGATTGTTAATTTTATTAGGGTCAGACGGGGGATCGAACCTGTGATCCCTGGATTACACTAATTACTTACTCGTGTCCACGTGTATATATACGCTATATCCATCAGCGAGTAGTAATCTGGCAATGGTTCAGCAGTGTGGAATATGTCAATCTACAGCATAAAATAACAATGTCAGTTGTAAAATAATAAACACGTGCAACATATCAAGCTTGCTGTCATAAATCTACAATATATCACGTAAGCCTGTAAACAATTAGTTAAAAGGTCAATAGACATCATTTGGTTTTGGGAAATTTCAATAAAAGAACGTTATTGTCTCGGGTTAAGCTTTTTAAAATCTAGCTTTGATATTAATCTGAAATAACAATACAGACTACATCCGTTATGTCAAAGTCGGTTATGTCGAATTCTCCGGTTATCTCGGAGTCGTATCAAAGTCCCATTTTAGACATTATTCTTTTACATATAACAGGCTCCGTTTATATCGAAATTCGGTGAAGTAAAACTTCGGTTATGTCGAAGTATTTTGTTTGATCTAACGGAATTCGACATAACGGATGCAGACTGTACTATCATTTGCACAAGTTCTAACACAGTGTTACATATATACAGGAGATACTATTATAGCAAACTAACAATCTTATGAACCCCGACATATTGTATAGCCCTAGAGATGCCAGGTCGTTATGGTAGTTTATTTTAAACCATTTACCACCACCAATGTAGGTGGGGATCATTGGGTGTGTTCAATGCTTTCCTTTGAGAAAGCAATACAACTGGTTTGTGGAAGATGGGTTGGTTCTAGCCAGATCCTCGTCCGTGCCTATAAGCCACACGTCGTCTTCTACCAACAAAAACAATTGAATAGACCCCGTGTTATTTAAGCAACTTTAAATTTAAAAAAAATAAAAATTGGCATCATCGGAACTACACAAGACTGTTCTTAATATACGCGCTCAATGCATGGCATTTATTAGTAATGAAACAGAACATGAAAGAACAATACAACGTTTATGGCACACACATCACCAATAGCTCCGACAACCGCATTCTACAATAGTACAGACAGTGTTCTCATTTGTTGTTTTGTTTATCTCCCTGCTTTGACAGATCTCTGCCCCGAGATGGTTTTATTTTTGCAATACTGCAATACATGCATTATGGTTGTCAATCAACGCAGTTCACTGACCTCAAACTTCAACTTGAGGTCAAACTTCATTCGTATGAACTTTTTCAGGTTGCCAACAGAGAAAGCAGCTGGACATTGTAAGTATCGGACATCTTTGATCTGAAATACAGAACATTGTAATCTACAGTCAACCCTGTGTTAGGCAGCCAGTCAAGGGAATCATAGAAATACAGAACATTGTAATCTACAGTCAACCCTGTGTTAGGCAGCCAGTCAAGGGAATCATAGAAATACAGAACATTGTAATCTACAGTCAACCCTGTGTTAGGCAGCCAGTCAAGGAATCAGAACATTGTAATCTACAGTCAAACCTGTGTTAGGCAGCCAGTCAAGGGACTCATAGAAATACAGAACATTGTAATCTACAGTCAACCCTGTGTTAGGCAGCCAGTCAAGGGAATCATAGAAATACAGAACATTGTAATCTACAGTCAACCCTGTGTTAGGCAGCCAGTCAAGGGAATCATAGAAATACAGAACATTGTAATCTACAGTCAACCCTGTGTTAGGCAGCCAGTCAAGGGAATCATAGAAATACAGAACATTGTAATCTACAGTCAACCCTGTGTTAGGCAGCCAGTCAAGGGAATCATAGAAATACAGAACATTGTAATCTACAGTCAACCCTGTGTTAGGCAGCCAGTCAAGGGAATCATAGAAATACAGAACATTGTAATCTACAGTCAACCCTGAGTTAGGCAGCCAGTCAAGGGAATCATAGAAATACAGAACATTGTAATCTACAGTCAACCCTGTGTTAGGCAGCCAGTCAAGGGACTCATAGAAATACAGAACATTGTAATCTACAGTCAACCCTGTGTTAGGCAGCCAGTCAAGGGAATCATAGAAATACAGAACATTGTAATCTACAGTCAACCCTGTGTTAGGCAGCCAGTCAAGGGAATCATAGAAATACAGAACATTGTAATCTACAGTCAACCCTGTGTTAGGCAGCCAGTCAAGGGAATCATAGAAATACAGAACATTGTAATCTACAGTCAACCCTGTGTTAGGCAGCCAGTCAAGGGAATCATAGAAATACAGAACATTGTAATCTACAGTCAACCCTGTGTTAGGCAGCCAGTCAAGGGAATCATAGAAATACAGAACATTGTAATCTAAAGTCAACCCTGTGTTAGGCAGCCAGTCAAGGGAATCATAGAAATACAGAACATTGTAATCTACAGTCAACCCTGTGTTAGGCAGCCAGTCAAGGGAATCATAGAAATACAGAACATTGTAATCTACAGTCAACCCTGTGTTAGGCAGCCAGTCAAGGGAATCATAGAAATACAGAACATTGTAATCTACAGTCAACCCTGTGTTAGGCAGCCAGTCAAGGGAATCATAGAAATACAGAACATTGTAATCTACAGTCAACCCTGTGTTAGGCAGCCAGTCAAGGGAATCATAGAAATACAGAACATTGTAATCTACAGTCAACCCTGTGTTAGGCAGCCAGTCAAGGGAATCAGAACATTGTAATCTACAGTCAAACCTGTGTTAGGCAGCCAGTCAAGGGAATCATAGATATACAGAACATTGTAATCTACAGTCAACCCTGTGTTAGGCAGCCAGTCAAGGGAATCATAGAAATACAGAACATTGTAATCTACAGTCAACCCTGTGTTAGGCAGCCAGTCAAGGGAATCATAGAAATACAGAACATTGTAATCTACAGTCAACCCTGTGTTAGGCAGCCAGTCAAGGGAATCATAGAAATACAGAACATTGTAATCTACAGTCAACCCTGTGTTAGGCAGCCAGTCAAGGGAATCATAGAAATACAGAACATTGTATTCTACAGTCAACCCTGTGTTAGGCAGCCAGTCAAGGGCATCATAGAAATACAGAACATTGTAATCTACAGTCAACCCTGTGTTAGGCAGCCAGTCAAGGGAATCATAGAAATACAGAACATTGTAATCTACAGTCAACCCTGTGTTAGGCAGCCAGTCAAGGGAATCATAGAAATACAGAACTTTGTAATCTACAGTCAACCCTGTGTTAGGCAGCCAGTCAAGGGAATCATAGAAATACAGAACATTGTAATCTACAGTCAACCCTGTGTTAGGCAGCCAGTCAAGGGACTCATAGAAATATAGAACATTGTAATCTACAGTCAACCCTGTGTTAGGCAGCCAGTCAAGGGACTCATAGAAATACAGAACATTGTAATCTACAGTCAACCCTGTGTTAGGCAGCCAGTCAAGGGACTCATAGAAATACAGAACATTGTAATCTACAGTCAACCCTGTGTTAGGCAGCCAGTCAAGGGAATCATAGAAATACAGAACATTGTAATCTACAGTCAAACCTGTGTTAGGCAGCCAGTCAAGGGAATCAGAACATTGTAATCTACAGTCAACCCTGTGTTAGGCAGCCAGTCAAGGGAATCAGAACATTGTAATCTACAGTCAAACCTGTGTTAGGCAGCCAGTCAATGGAATCATAGAAATACAGAACATTGTAATCTACAGTCAACCCTGTGTTAGGCAGCCAGTCAAGGGAATCAGAACATTGTAATCTACAGTCAAACCTGTGTTAGGCAGCCAGTCAAGGGAATCATAGAAATACAGAACATTGTAATATACAGTCAACCCTGTGTTAGGCAGCCAGTCAAGGAATCATAGAAATACAGAACATTGTAATCTACAGTCAAACCTGTGTTAGGCAGCCAGTCAAGGGAATCATAGAAAGTGGCTGATTAACACAGGTGGCTGCTTAATAGAGTTCAAATGTATAATAAAACAATATATTGGGAATCTGGAAACTGGCTGCTTAATATAGGGTGGCTGTTTAATAGAGGTGATCACTAACACAGGTTTAATGGAGGTGATCACTAACACAGGTTCAATGGAGGTGACCACTAACACAGGTTTAATAGAGGTGACCACTAACACAGGTTTAATAGAGGTGACCACTAACACAGGTTTAATAGAGGTGACCACTAACACAGGTTTAATGGAGGTGATCACTAACACAAGTTTAATGGAGGTGACCACTAACACAGGTTTAATAGAGGTGACCACTAACACAGGTTTAATGGAGGTGACCACTAACACAGGTTTAATGGAGGTGACCACTAACACAGGTTTAATGGAGGTGACCACTAACACACGTTTGACTGTACATGTATTGTTGCCATTAACAATCGTTCTATAGATGTAGCCTAGTGTATCTATATAGTTGAAATGCGTTTGAATGCCATCTGTTCGGGTTACAAAATCGAAACATGAATTACAAAAAACTCATCATCTGCTTAATAATAGTCGACTGCATAGTTTGAATAGACTCTATCTCTGTATATGGCCGTAACTAATGATGTTCAAACGTGTGGCCCAACCAATCTGCTGCCACATTTATTGACAATTCGTGTGCAAAAAACATTGACATAAATCGTGTATACTATGCATAATTATACAAGTGTGTTCATGTGTTTCGTTCTGTACAATGAATATGTATATATAGAATGAATGCAATGATTAAACACAAACAAAACTAGATTCTTCTATTACACAGCACTTGGATATCCATTATGTCATCTGCTGTCGTTATATTACACAGCACTTGGATATCCATTATGTCATCTGCTGTTGTTATATTACACAGCACTTGGATACCCATTATGTCATCTGCTGCTGTTATATTACACAGCACTTGGATATCCATTATGTCATCTGCTGCTGTTATATTACACAGCACTTGGATATCCATTATGTCATCTGCTGTCGTTATATTACACAGCACTTGGATATCCATTATGTCATCTGCTGTTGTTATATTACACAGCACTTGGATATCCATTATGTCATCTGCTGCTGTTATATTACACAGCACTTGGATATCCATTATGTCATCTGCTGTTGTTATATTACACAGCACTTGGATATCCATTATGTCATCTGCTGTCGTTATATTACACAGCACTTGGATATCCATTATGTCATCTGCTGTTGTTATATTACACAGCACTTGGATATCCATTATGTCATCTGCTGTCGTTATATTACACAGCACTTGGATATCCATTATGTCATCTGCTGTTGTTATATTACACAGCACTTGGATATCCATTATGTCATCTGCTGTCGTTATATTACACAGCACTTGGATATCCATTATGTCATCTGCTGTTGTTATATTACACAGCACTTGGATATCCATTATGTCATCTGCTGTTGTTATATTACACAGCACTTGGATATCCATTATGTCATCTGCTGCTGTTATATTACACAGCACTTGGATATCCATTATGTCATCTGCTGTTGTTATATTACACAGCACTTGGATATCCATTATGTCATCTGCTGCTGTTATATTACACAGCACTTGGATATCCATTATGTCATCTGCTGCTGTTATATTACACATCACTTGGATATCCATTATGTCATCTGCTGCTGTTATATTACACAGCACTTGGATATCCATTATGTCATCTGCTGCTGTTATATTACACATCACTTGGATATCCATTATGTCATCTGCTGCTGTTATATTACACAGCACTTGGATATCCATTATGTCATCTGCTGCTGTTATATTACACAGCACTTGTATATCCATTATGTCATCTGCTGTCGTTATATTACACAGCACTTGGATATCCATTATGTCATCTGCTGCTGTTATATTACACAGCACTTGGATACCCATTATGTCATCTGCTGTTGTTATATTACACAGCACTTGTATATCCATTATGTCATCTGCTGTCGTTATATTACACAACACTTGGATACCCATTATGTCATCTGCTGCTGTTATATTACACAGCACTTGGATACCCATTATGTCATCTGCTGCTGTTATATTACACAGCACTTGTATATCCATTATGTCATCTGCTGCTGTTATATTACACAGCACTTGGATATCCATTATGTCATCTGCTGTCGTTATATTACACATCACTTGGATATCCATTATGTCATCTACTGCTGTTATATTACACAGCACTTGGATATCCATTATGTCATCTGCTGTCGTTATATTACACAGCACTTGGATATCCATTATGTCATCTGCTGTCGTTATATTACACAGCACTTGGATATCCATTATGTCATCTGCTGTCGTTATATTACACAGCACTTGGATATCCATTATGTCATCTGCTGTCGTTATATTACACAGCACTTGGATATCCATTATGTCATCTGCTGTCGTTATATTACACAGCACTTGGATATCCATTATGTCATCTGCTGTCGTTATATTACACAGCACTTGGATATCCATTATGTCATCTGCTGTCGTTATATTACACAGCACTTGGATACCATTATGTCATCTGCTGGTTATATTACACAGCACTTGGATATCCATTATGTCATCTGCTGTCGTTATATTACACAGCACTTGGATATCCATTATGTCATCTGCTGTCGTTATATTACACAGCACTTGGATATCCATTATGTCATCTGCTGTCGTTATATTACACAGCACTTGGATATCCATTATGTCATCTACTGCTGTTATATTACACAGCACTTGGATATCCATTATGTCATCTGCTGCTGTTATATCGTAAGTTGATTAGGAAGAGAATCTACATTATTCCCAAACAGGTGAAAGTGCTTACAATCACAGTTATCCTACTAAATGTGTCATCGGTGTTTGTGCATTGCATATTGCTTTATAAACGTTAGTAGTCATATATGTACCCGATCGTAGTCGCATATGGCCGGATATATGTCATATATGCCCGAACAGCAGTCGCATATGCCAGAACAGTAGTCATATATACTGGACAGCTGTCATATATACTGGACAGCTGTCATATATATGCCCAGATAATGGTCGTATATCCCAGGATAGTGGTCGTATATGCCCGGATAGTGGTCATATATGCCCGGATAGTGGTCGTATATGCCCGGGTAGTAGCCATATGTGTCGGATAGTGGCCATATATGCCCAGATAGTAGCAATATATTCCCAGTGGTAGTCATATATGCTCGATTATATGTTATATATGCCCAGATAGTTGTCATATTATCCTAGATAGTGGTCATATATGCCCTGATTGATGTCGCCGAATATTGGTCGTATATGCCCAGATAGTAGCCAAATATGCCCGGATAGTAGCCATATATTCTCAGTTGTTGTCATATATGCCAGAATAGTAGCCATATATACTTGTAGTGTAGTCATATATACCTGTATTGTAGTCAAATATGCCTGGATAGTAGCCATATATACCTGTATTGTAGTCATATATACCTGTATTGTAGTCATATATACCTGTATTGTAGTCATATATACCTGTATTGTAGTCATATATGCCCGGATAGTAGCCATATATACCTGTATTGTAGTCATATATACCTGTATTGTAGCCATATATACCTGTATTGTAGCCATATATACCTGTATTGTAGTCATATATGCCCGGATAGTAGCCATATATACCTGTATTGTAGTCATATATGCCCAGATAGTAGTCATATATACCTGTATTGTAGCCATATATACCTGTATTGTAGTCATATATACCTGTATTGTAGTCATATATGCCCGGATAGTAGCCATATATACCTGTATTGTAGTCATATATACCTGTATTGTAGCCATATATACCTGTATTGTAGCCATATATACCTGTATTGTAGTCATATATGCCCGGATAGTAGCCATATATACCTGTATTGTAGTCATATATACCTGTATTGTAGTCATATATGCCCGGATAGTAGTCATATATACCTGTATTGTAGCCATATATACCTGTATTGTAGTCATATATACCTGTATTGTAGTCATATATGCCCGGATAGTAGCCATATATACCTGTATTGTAGTCATATATACCTGTATTGTAGCCATATATACCTGTATTGTAGCCATATATACCTGTATTGTAGTCATATATACCTGTATTGTAGTCATATATACCTGTATTGTAGTCATATATACCTGTATTGTAGTCATATATGCCCGGATAGTAGCCATATATACCTGTATTGTAGTCATATATACCTGTATTGTAGCCATATATACCTGTATTGTAGCCATATATACCTGTATTGTAGTCATATATGCCCAGATAGTAGCCATATATACCTGTATTGTAGTCATATATACCTGTATTGTAGCCATATATACCTGTATTGTAGCCATATATACCTGTATTGTAGTCATATATGCCCGGATAGTAGCCATATATACCTGTATTGTAGTCATATATGCCCGGATAGTAGCCATATATACCTGTATTGTAGTCATATATGCCCGAATAGTAGCCATATATACCTGTATTGTAGTCATATA
>CM026398.1:57537337-57642819 GCA_014843695.1 Archivesica marissinica | reverse complement strand
TGTTATATAAGTGTGTGCTATATAAGTGTGTGTTGTATAAGTGTGTGTTATATAAGTGTGTGTTATATAAGTGTGTGTTATATAAGTGTGTGCTATATAAGTGTGTGTTATATAAGTGTGTGCTATATAAGTGTGTGTTATATAAGTGTGTGTTATATAAGTGTGTGTTATATAAGTGTGTGTTGTATAAGTGTGTGTTATATAAGTGTGTGCTATATAAGTGTGTGTTGTATAAGTGTGTGTTATATAAGTGTGTGTTATATAAGTGTGTGTTATATAAGTGTGTGCTATATAAGTGTGTGTTATATAAGTGTGTGCTATATAAGTGTGTGTTATATAAGTGTGTGTTATATAAGTGTGTGTTATATAAGTGTGTGTTGTATAAGTGTGTGTTATATAAGTGTGTGTTGTATAAGTGTGTGTTATATAAGTGTGTGTTATATAAGTGTGTGTTATATAAGTGTGTGTTATATAAGTGTGTTTTTTAAGTAAGATATAAGCCTCGAACGGATCAAATATGTAAACTATTGGTACATGTACTGTACTGCCTTCGGCGCCTCATACAGTCCAATATTTTCTATATTGGATCGTTTTCGGCTTATATCCTATACATACACACTAATTCGAAACTTATTTAAACGAGGTATCAAATAAGCAAACAAGGCATCAAAGAACTTCTTCACCGGCTAATGAGCGAGGTTTGTCTCGTGTGTTAGATTACTCTTGAAGTTGTTTGCCCGTGCATGCATCTCCAGAACGATTTTCTTTGGTTACAGAAAAATGAAAAATGTTGGGTGATACAAGAATGTTCATGGTTGTTTTCAAACAGAACAGAACAGATGGTTATTTACAATACTTGTACATAATAGTACATCGTCGAAAAGCACATACTATGTTATAACTATTGGTCATGTGATATGGTGCATAACTATAGGATATAGGCCGAAAACCATCCAATATGCGCAGAACACGGTGCCCTTAGTTTACATATTTACATAAACACAATCACAATCATACATATTTACATAAACACAATCACAATCATACATGTATTACATCCAGTCAAACCTGTCTTAATCAGCCAGCTAAGGGAATCACAAGAAAGTGGCTGCTTAGCACAGGTGGCTGCTTAATATATGTTAATTTATCCCAATATGTTGTTTTATTATACATTTATGTTCACTATTTTCAGCTGGACTGCATCTTCCGGAGGATGCAGAGGGTAAAGCGGTTGCGTGTGTCGGAGGTGAACCCGCACCTGATCTGCGTACTGTGCGGAGGATATTACATCGATGCTACCACAATCATAGAGTGTCTACATACATGTAAGTTATGCATGGAATTAAATACATCTTAAAGGAGCTTGTTGTCAGATGTCATTTGAGACACCAGAAAGTCAGAAATGTCTTGCCTTTTAATATGGGTGACACTATAATAGACACAACTTTTGACATTTGCACACACTCGTATGTGATTTGTTGCGGGTACCCTCTCTAGCTTCGGAATGGCTTGTGCCTCTCCACATATCTCGTGAATTATGTTAGTTGTTCTTGACGTCTAGTAATGGATGTTCGGAATCCGCTGCCAAGTAATTAGTTTTATCGTCAACATCCGTGGTGAAATTAAAATGGTACTAGTCGATATAATTGAGCTTAACACACTGGTACAGACACCCTGATACAGACACCCTGGTATGGTACAACACCCGGGTACAGACACCCTGGTAAATATACCCTGATAGAGACACCCTGGTACGGTACAAACACCCTGGTACATACACCCTGGTATGGTACAGAGACCCTGGTACAATACAGACACCCTGGTACATACACCCTTGTACATACACCCTGGTACATACACCCTGGTACATACACCCTGGTACGGTACAGACACCCTGGTACGGTACAGACACCCTGGTACATACACCCTGATACAGACACCCTGGTACGGTACATACAGACTGGTACATACACCATGGTACATACAACCTGGTACATACACCCTGATACAGACACCATGATACGGTACAGACACCCTGGTACGGTACAGACACCCTGGTACAGACACCCTGATACATACACCCTGGTACATACACCCTGGTACAGACACCCTGATACATACACCCTGGTACATACACCCTAATACAGACACCCTGGTACATACACCCTGGTACGGTACAGACACCCTGGTACAGACACCCTGGTACATACACCCTGGTACGGTACAGACACCCTGGTACAGACATCCTGGTACAAACATCCTGGTACAGACACCCTGGTACAGACATCCTGGTACAGACATCCTGGTACAGACACCCTGGTACAGACATCCTGGTACAGACATCCTGGTACAGACACACTGGTACAGATACCCTGGTACAGACATCCTGGTACAGACATCCTGGTACAGACACCCTGGTACAGACATCCTGGTACAGACACCCTGGTACAGACACCCTGGTACAGACACCCTGGTACAGACACCCTGGTACATACACCCTGGTACATACACCCTGGTACAGATATCCTGGTACAGACACCCTGGTACATACACCCTGGTACATACACCCTGGTACATACACCCTGGTACAGACATCCTGGTACATACACCCTGGTACATACACCCTGGTACATACACCCTGGTACATACACCCTGGTACATACACCCTGGTACATACACCCTGGTACAGACACCCTGGTACATACACCCTGGTACATACACCCTGGTACATACACCCTGGTACATACACCCTGGTACATACACCCTGGTACATACACCCTGGTACAGACATCCTGGTACAGACACCCTGGTACAGATATCCTGGTACAGACACCCTGGTACAGACACCCTGGTACATACACCCTGGTACATACACCCTGGTACAGATATCCTGGTACAGACACCCTTGTACAGACAAACCAGTTCTGTACTAGGACGTAGATATACATTTAATGAGATAGGATCCTCGGCCTGTGTAGTATTCGCGATGAAATTGTGGAATCCCCCCCCAGAAGGATCCCCCCCAGAAGGATCCCCCCCAGAAGGATCCCCCCAGAAGGATCCCCCAGAAGGATCTCCCTCCCCCAGAAGGATCTCCCCCAGAAGGATCTCCCCCAGAAGGATCTCCCCCAGAAGGATCTCCCCCAGAAGGATCCCCCCAGAAAATCCCCCCAGAAGCATCATCATAATAATCATATAATGTAGGTATGCGTTTTCTATATCCTCTAGTATATAATGTAGGTATGCGTTTTCTATATCCTCTAGTATATAATGTAGGTATGCGTTTTCTATATCCTCTATTATATAATGTAGGTATGCGTTTTCTATATCCTCTAGTATATAATGTAGGTATGCGTTTTCTGTATCCTCTAGTATAAAACATAATGGTTTCACAGTCTACATAAGATATATAAAATGTAAATGATATTTTTAACCTATTTTGCAATTCCAAATTTGCATGTCATACAATGTTTCTATTCGATATTAATAAAACTATAACGTATTAATTATGAAGTATTACGAGCTGTTAACTATCCCCGTGTGCCTAGTTTCTGCATTATTTGCGTTTATCGCTTTGTTTATTGAAATCGTCGTGATATCCCATTTCTAGCTGGTTTCCAATCACTATTAGAGATATTAATGAGCACATAGAAGCCATCGGGCAACATAATGTTACAATTTCCATCCCGTTGTATGCGCTTACTTCCGGCAGAATTGATTGGAATATTGTTCTATGCATCGTTCCTGCAGGTTTTTGTATAAGCCTTGAATCAGTAACATAGCTACTATAAGGCTATGAAGGCCAGGGCCTAACGTAGCTACTATAAGGCCCTGAAGGCCCGGGCCTGACGATTTGTCCCAGAAAATAAAGAAATATATAAAACCACAAAAATGCAATAAAACTAGTAGGTGGGTGGTGGTATGACGACATTGAGTTGTCAACTTGAAGGTCACATTGCATTCTGCACAACATAAAAAGTCAAAATCGTATCTCTGAAACTATCGACATTTGAATATTCAAGAATTAAATTTAAATGCATCAGAGTGCACCGTTGACATACTGAGTGGATATGCCCCCAGACTCTAGCGCTCTACCAACCAGACTCTAGCACTCTACCAACCAGACTCTAGCGCTCTACCAACCAGACTCTAGCGCTCTACCAACCAGACTCTAGCGCTCTACCAACCAGACTCTAGCGCTCTACCAACCAGACTCTAGCGCTCTACCAACCAGACTCTAGCGCTCTACCAAAATAGAATAGCTCACTGTATTTGGAAGCTAGGCCTCTGTGACCGTGTTGTTAAAGTCGTTCACTTCAAATCAGTTGCCCACCACAGAGCTCTGTGTGTTTAAGTTTAAACTTTATTTATTTTACAATAATTGCGAAGGAAGTTTTAACAACTTATATTAATCACGCGGATGAAAGCGTAAATGTGGTCATTCGTGTGGGAGGAAACCGGAGTACCCGGAGAAATTCCACCTGTCCGATCTGGTGACCACCGTACCATCTCCAGATGTGTGTTTGATTATATGAATTTATAATAGGCCAAATAGAAGCACATTTATGCTGGTTCCTTTACCCAACAGTGCCAAATGGAAGCACATTTATGCTGGTTCCTTACTCAACAGTGCCAAATGGAAGCACATTTATGCTGGTTCCTTACTCAACAGTGCCAAATGGAAGCACATTTATGCTGGTTCCTTACTCAACAGTGCCAAATGGAAGCACATTTATGCTGGTTCCTTACTCAACAGTGCCAAATGGAAGCACATTTATGCTGGTTCCTTACTCAACAGTGCCAAATGGAAGCACATTTATGCTGGTTCCTTACTCAACAGTGCCAAATGGAAGCACATTTATGCTGGTTCCTTACTCAACAGTGCCAAATGGAAGCACATTTATGCTGGTTCCTTACTCAACAGTGCCAAATGGAAGCACATTTATGCTGGTTCCTTACTCAACAGTGCCAAATGGAAGCACATTTATGCTGGTTCCTTACTCAACAGTGCCAAATGGAAGCACATTTATGCTGGTTCCTTACTCAACAGTGCCAAATGGAAGCACATTTATGCTGGTTCCTTACTCAACAGTGCCAAAAACACAACACACCCAACAGTGCAACCGTTATAGTTTTAGAGCGAAATTATATCAAACTTAGACATTAAATACACAGCACGTTATCGAAGTGTATCCCTTTGGAACGTAAACATATATATTTTAGGCATGAGCTAGGGGGGGGGGGTACGCGTCGGTGTCAATCCTTGACCATTGGACGTTCACTTATCGTGCCGCCAGGCGGACACGCCTTCATAACCTCAAGCACACACACATATTGTGAATATGTTGATAGAATAACATTGTAGAATCGACAGCAATTCAGTGGATATAGCCATTATAATGTTCCTACTTCTGTTATAACTTCTTATACAAAAGTGAGCATTTTGTTGTTGTTGTTTTCGTACAAGTATCCATACATGTACTATAATGTTATCGTATCCATACATGTACTATAATGTTATCGTATCCATACATGTAATATAATGTTATCGTATCCATACATGTACTATAATGTTATCGTATCCATACATGTACTATAATGTTATCGTATCCATACATGTACTATAATGTTATCGTACGAGTATCCATACATGTACTATAATGTTATCGTATCCATACATGTACTATAATGTTATCGTATCCATACATGTACTATAATGTTATCGTATCCATACATGTACTATAATGTTATCGTATCCATACATGTACTATAATGTTATCGTATCCATACATGTACTATAATGTTATCGTATCCATACATGTACTATAATGTTATCGTATCCATACATGTACTATAATGTTATCGTATCCATACATGTACTATAATGTTATCGTATCCATACATGTAATATAATGTTATCGTATCCATACATGTACTATAATGTTATCGTATCCATACATGTAATATAATGTTATCGTATCCATACATGTACTATAATGTTATCGTACGAGTATCCATACATGTACTATAATGTTATCGTATCCATACATGTAATATAATGTTATCGTATCCATACATGTACTATAATGTTATCGTATCCATACATGTACTATAATGTTATCGTATCCATACATGTACTATAATGTTATCGTATCCATACATGTACTATAATGTTATCGTATCCATACATGTACTATAATGTTATCGTATCCATACATGTACTATAATGTTATCGTATCCATACATGTACTATAATGTTATCGTATCCATACATGTACTATAATGTTATCGTATCCATACATGTACTATAATGTTATCGTACGAGTATCCATACATGTACTATAATGTTATCGTATCCATACATGTAATATAATGTTATCGTATCCATACATGTAATATAATGTTATCGTATTGAACGAGGAACCTCGCTGGCTTTTCTATTACCTCCCTTGGCAGATAAAGTCTGATTTATCCCTAAATGTATAGCGGTCCTTTCAGTTGGAATCCTTTGTTTTTTCAGTTGTTCCATAACCATATAGTGCGTTATGATACACACGATTTTATCCAAATCATGTTAGTTAATTGATAAACATTTTTTACCGATTTTTACCCATTGGATATACTGTAGGATATCTGTAGAGATATAGCAACATAGTAATTATAATATGAGAAAGTAGAAGAAAATTGACAGTATGGTGTGCAAAGGAAACAACGATAAAAACAGAGGAACAACTTACGAGGACCAACATACTTTTAGGGAGTATTCAGGGACAGTAACTTACGAGGACCAACATACTTTTAGGAGTATTCAGGGACAGTAACTTACGAGGACCAACATACTTTTAGGGAGTATTCAGGGACAGTAACTTACGAGGACCAACATACTTGTAGGGAGTATTCAGGGACAGTAACTTACGAGGACCAACATACTTTTAGGAGTATTCAGGGACAGTAACTTACGAGGACCAACATACGTTTAGGAGTATTCAGGGACAGTAACTTACGAGGACCAACATACTTTTAGGGAGTATTCAGGGACAGTAACTTACGAGGACCAACATACTTTTAGGGAGTATTCAGGGACAGTAACTTACCGATATCTCTCATTGGGAAGGACATTTATTGGACTTATTGGAAATGGAAAACAATCTGGACAATAACTATTCCTCAACAAGTCCCTACGTTTAATTGTCTCCATTCGCCAGCCATCGTTCAACTGTTTGAACAGCGCTACGGATCGATATGCATTATGGGAAGGAGAAAATAATGTTTCAATTCAAAGCAATCTGAAACGACATGACAGTGAGAAATGTTTGAAGTGGTATTCCATAAATACGGTCTAGTTTGCAATCACAAGCTTCGTTTAATGAGGGTATTATTCGCTATTAGATATCTTAGTTTTGGTCAGTGACTTGGCTGTTTATTCTATCTTTGTTTCGCCAGATGGGTAATTTGTTTTGTTGGTGGTCAATGCACCAGAGACACAATGAATACAACACACAATGCATACAACACACAATGAATACAACACACAATGAATACAACACACAATGAATACAACACACAATGAATACAACAAACAATGAATACAACACACAATGCATACAACACACAATGAATACAACACACAATGCATACAACACACAATGCATACAACACACAATGCATACAACACACAATGCACACAATGCATACAACACACAATGAATACAACATACAATGAATACAACACACAATGAATACAACACACAATGAATACAACACACAATGAATACAACACACAATGCATACAACACACAATGAATACAACATACAATGAATACAACACACAATGCATACAACACACAATGCATACAACACACAATGCATACAACACACAATGCATACAACACGCAATGCATACAACACGCAATGAATACAACACGCAATGCATACAACACACAATGCATACAACACACAATGAATACAACACACAATGAATACAACACACAATGAATACAACACATAATGCATACAACACACAATGAATACAACACACAATGAATACAACACACAATGAATACAACATACAATGAATACAACACACACTGAATACAACACACACTGAATACAACACACACTGAATACAACATACACTGAATACAACATACAATGAATACAACACACAATGAATACAACACACAATGCATACAACACACAATGAATACAACACACAATGCATACAACACACAATGAATACAACAAGATATGTTAACAAATAAATTGCCACCAAAACAGGAGAAAAAGACAGCAACAGATATGCGGTCCGTTTGAGGATCGAACCCTAGGTGTAACTTGTTAAAATAAGTACGTACCACTGTGCTATAAATAAATATTATTTATTATGAGTGGGAAAGAAGCTTTAACAATTTATGATAATTACTGTCGTTGGCGCGGATGAAAGCGTATATGTTGTTATTCCGCTGGGAGGAAACCGGAGTACCCCATAGCAAACCCACTTGTCCGATTGCACGACCACCGTACCGAATCAATTACTTTCCAGTTCGAGGATCGAACCCGGAATGCAACATGCTAACAACTGTGCTAATCGGACATTCCAAGCTAAGACGGGGTTACGGACAGTAGAGCCATAGCTGCATGTTGCATTCGTCCTTATCTGATTGTGGTTTTATTTAAATTGTGTGGTTAAGACGAATTACTTTACGAACAAATGATAATACGTGGATCGCTCAAGTTATGCATTCTTATCTGAAATACGGACTATAAAATTACTACAAATTACAATGCGAGACGACAACGTTTCATTCTCCCAATCGATAAAGTTAATTCCCAATGGCTGTTTGTTCAGCGGCGAGCCATAGAGAGAGAGGCCTTTGGTCAAACGTGCTTTTATGCAAATATAAAATTCATTGTAGCAAGGAAATTATAGGCCTTTCACGAGTGCGAACTCGTATTGGATTGCGAAATATAAATTGCTTGTGAAAATACTGATGAAATAGATGGTAGTGATTATCAAAACCGAGTTTTTTATTCAAATTGATTTCAATGCTGCATTTTATGGCAGAATTGACGTCTAATTATTTTAGTAACAACATTTTTAGGGTCTCATTGTGGATTGATTTAATTGTTAAAAATGGTTAAATAGTTTATTATTGAATATTTTATTTTTGATAGTATTAAAGCGAAACTATATCGCGTGGGATAAAATTATTATAAAATAAGAAAGTTTACAAACACGTGTCAATGTAGCTACCCATTCGTTCCATTATAAGTTTACAAACACGTGTCAATGTAGCTACCCATTCGTTCCATTATAAGTTTACAAACACGTGTCGATGTAGCTACCCATTCGTTCCATTATAAGTTTACAAACACGTGTCAATGTAGCTACCCATTCGTTCCATTATAAGTTTACAAACACGTGTCAATGTAACTACCCATTCGTTCCATTATAAGTTTACAAACACGTTTCAATGTAGCTACCCATTCGTTCCATTATAAGTTTACAAACACGTAGCTACCCATTCGTTCCATTATAAGTTTACAAACACTTAGCTACCCATTCGTTCCATTATAAGTTTACAAACACGTTTCAATGTAGCTACCCATTCGTTCCATTATAAGTTTACAAACACGTAGCTACCCATTCGTTCCATTATAAGTTTACAAACACGTTTCAATGTAGCTACCCATTCGTTCCATTATAAGTTTACAAACACGTAGCTACCCATTCGTTCCATTATAAGTTTACAAACACGTTTCAATGTAGCTACCCATTCGTTCCATTATAAGTTTACAAACACGTAGCTACCCATTCGTTCCATTATAAGTTTACAAACACGTAGCTACCCATTCGTTCCATTATAAGTTTACAAACACGTTTCAATGTAGCTACCCATTCGTTCCATTATAAGTTTACAAACACGTTTCAATGTAGCTACCCATTCGTTCCATTATAATTTGAATAATTATTTTCAGGCAGTAGACTGTTTATTTTTGCAATATAACAAATTGCAATTAATAGTTCAACTGAATCAGTTCGCCACTCCCTGCGTACATTCGCCACTCCCTGCGTACACTCCCTGCGTACATTCGCCACTCCCTGCGTGCATTCGCCACTCCCTGCGTGCATTCGCCACTCCCTGCGTACATTCGCCACTCCCTGCGTACAGTCGCATGTATCGCTCTCTAACAGAACAATGCCGAGTCCAGCATGCACATTAAGCAATGTTTATATACGTTTGTTGCAAGCATGCACATTAAGCAATGTTTATATATGTGTGTTGCAAGCATGCACATTAAGCAATGTTTATATACGTTTGTTGCAAGCATGCACATTAAGCAATGTTTATATACGTTTGTTGCAAGCATGCACATTAAGCAATGTTTATATATGTGTGTTAATAAACAATTCGTGTACACGACGGTGCTATATTTATTTGATTTGTTTCTTCGATTCTGTTGTCGATTATTTGGATTATTTGGATTGTTTTTAAACACACAATCATTTGAATGTATGTTATTAAACCCTCTCAACACTATAACACCTCTAAATAGACTTACACAAAGTGTAGACGTCGCACCCTCTCAACACTATAACACCTCTAAATAGACTTACACAAAGTGTAGACGTCGCACCCTCTCAACACTACACACCTCTAAATAGACTTACACAAAGAGTAGACGTCGCACGATTATGGCAACATTTCACCAAGTTATATTAGGCGACGAAACTACGGATGATCCGGCCAACAATACTGTGGAGGTGGAAGTCGTGATAGCGCAGTGGTAGCGTGTTCGCTTCAGGTGCGAAATGCCCGAAGTTCGAGCTCCACTAGAGCCGGTAGGAGTGTGCCCTTATGTAAGGCATTTAAATGTCACGATGCCTCTTCTCTCTCCCTCGTGTCGATGGATTCCACCAGGAATGAAGTATCGAGAGTGATCAATATAAGTTGTAAGAACTTGTGAAAATAAAGTTGTTTAAACTAACAATGCTGTCTTGAAAGGACAACACTTCACCAAACTCGCCAAGCGTTTCTGTTGATATAACAGAAATCCCATCAAGTATAAACAGTACATAATGGCCACCTCTCCACTCCCCACATAGTGGTAACACGCTGGACTGGTAATCCAGGGATCGCAGGTCCCATCAAGTATAAACAGTACATAATGGCCACCTCTCCACTCCCCACATAGTGGTAACACGCTGGACTGGTAATCCAGGGATCGCAGGTCCCATCAAATATAAACAGTACATAATGGCCACCTCTCCACTCCTCATATAGTGGTAACACGCTGGACTGGTAATCCAGGGATCGCAGGTCCCATCAAGTATAAACAGTACATAATGGCCACCTCTCCACTCCTCATATAGTGGTAACATGCTGGATTGGTAATCCAGGGATCGCAGGTCCCATCAAGTATAAACAGTACATAATGGCCACCTATCCACTCCTCATATAGTGGTAACACGCTGGACTGGTAATCCAGGGATCGCAGGTCCCATCAAGTATAAACAGTACATAATGGCCACCTCTCCACTCCTCATATAGTGGTAACACGCTGGACTGGTAATCCAGGGATCGCAGGTCCCATCAAGTATAAACAGTACATAATGGCCATCTCTCCACTCCTCATATAGTGGTAACATGCTGGACTGGTAATCCAGGGATCGCAGGTCCCATCAAGTATAAACAGTACATAATGGCCACCTCTCCACTCCTCATATAGTGGTAACACGCTGGACTGGTAATCCAGGGATCGCAGGTCCCATCAAGTATAAACAGTACATAATGGCCACCTCTCCACTCCCCACATAGTGGTAACACGCTGGACTGGTAATCCAGGGATCGCAGGTTCCATCCCCAGTCTGGTCATAATAAAATTACCAGTTTCAGGTGGGACTTTAAACCGAGGTCTCGTGTCGGTGATGTGCATCGTGGACGTAAAAAACCCAGAGGAGACTCTGGAATGGGTCTTTGTCGGTATCATTGCATCATCCTCCAAAAATGTAAAATGACTAATCTCTTCAGGAGGCGTCGCTCATATGGACAACTGGTAGCGACGATAAATAAAACACACACATCCCCATATCCATTTACCTTACGACTCCTCTCTTTCAGTCCTTTCTCTAAACGTTCATAGATGATAAAAATCACACATATACATCACTGATCTATTTGTCATGTGTATATGCACTTCCGTTTATCAACACATTTCTAATTGCAATATGCCCCCTAACCCTAGCCCCTTCGTGTACGCATCAACGGCTATGCTAGATCTCACTAAATATGACTGATCTGCTACGTTGTGCTACGTTGCTATATTTTGATTGGTCAGTCATATAAATATATTTTAATACCGAGATCATTAATTGGGCCGTATTGAGTTTCTGATAATATCAATATCATTTTGCCAGAAGTAAATTGGTGAAAAATCGACAGACTGGAAGCCTGGCTAATGTTGTACTTGCATAATGTACACGTATTATGTCATTGATATGCTCTATTCAATATTCAAACGTAATTCCTGTTATGATATTGTTCCACTTTTGTAAACCTGTAACTATACTAGAGAACATAGAAAACGCACACTTCGGATAAGTGTGTTTTACTTGAAAAACAATAACTATATAAATACATAGTTTTAAACATTTTGAAATATTTAAAGTTGTTCAGTTTGTGTTTTGTAATAAAGATGCGATATATCTTTGATGGAATCCTTCGTATTTCGTGTTCATGTAATAATAATCATATAATGTGTGTGCGTTTTCTATGTCCCCTAGAACACTATTGTGTCGTATAAACGATCGATGCTCCGTATACTAACGACTTGTACATTCATTATAACATTCTTGCTTCCGTTTATATCTTCCTAGAACCAGTTGTTAGTGACAGATAAAACCGAATCCAGTTCAAGTTGATAATTACAGTGAATCTCTCGTGTATACAAGTCTGATCAATATTATAAATGCAAATGAACGCGTATATAGCTCGAAATACAGCCGCTAATCTATATAATATGGCAACAGACGGTAGTTACTTAATTAAAATATATTCACAACTATAATAATGTACACGTGACACGTTTTATATGTAATTCATAATTTTACTTTATTTGAACCTGCATTATAAATACTATTACTATATATTTATATTGATATAGTTATTTGTATAGATAGAAAAAATTTATTTGTGTAGATATATTTATTTGTGTAGATATATTTATTTGTGTATATAGATTTATTTGTGTAGATATATTTATTTGTGTAGATATATTTATTTGTGTAGATAAAAAAATTTATTTGTGTAGATATATTTATTTGTGAATAGATTTAAAAAAAAAAAAAAAAAAAAAAAAAAAAAAAAAAAAAACAAAAAAAATGTATATGTCACACATACTAGAACGTCACACTTTGTATATGTCACACATACTAGAACGTCACACTTTGTATATGTCACACATACTAGAACGTCACACTTTGTATATGTCACACATACTAGAACGTCACACTTTGTATATGTCACACATACTAGAACGTCACACTGTGTTGCGTAATCGTGCCAATGAATGTTTACATTTCGCTCGCCCAAATGGTTCGCCGGCGGCGAGTGTTAATAAGCTCAATCATCGTCATCGACATTCGTAAAACCACAGTTCACGGCAAAATAAAGCAATATATTGTGTGATTGTTATATTACATTCCTCTGTTTCAAACAATCTTATTTTTTTCAATTTAAATCGTACAGCTCAAAACATCACCGATGAACTATACTTTGACAACATATTTTAATTATTTTTAATCAACATGCTTAACGGCGTATGTTTATAATTAAATAGGAGTTTTTAGCTTCTTTTTTACAACTGGGGCATTGGACGTACATGGTTGCTGCGTGTGAACTACACCACGATCAATAAACATAGCTGCAATGAGCGCGTTGAGAAAATGACAAATGTTTCTACTTCAATCCTCCGATATAATTCGGAATATTAGTGTCATTTTGATATATTGACGCTATTTCGCCGAGTCGATAAAGGGCGATAATTTGCCTGTTATCAGATAATGTGTCATGTGACTTTTAACAAAAATGGCCGTCAATTAAAACTGATTGGCTCAGTGAGTAGCGATTGGTTATAGAGTGTAGTTTTAATCCATTGTCAGTTGCTTCACAGACGGATAAGTAGTCCAATGGTTAACACGAAGGACTGGGAATCCAGGGATCGCAGGTTATCCCCCGTCTGAACCTAATAAAATTATAAGTCTTTCCAATGTGACTTTAAACCGAGGTCTCGTGTCGGTGCTTTACACCGTGCACGTAAAACGATGGGTCTCTGTCTGCATCACTGCACAATCCTCCAACAATATAAAATGACTAATCTCTTCAGAAGACGTCACTCATATGGGCAACCGGTAGCGACGATAAATAAATGTAAAACACACGTCAGTTGTTGTAAATCTTTTAGGTGTGAAATGCCCGGAGTTCGAGCCTCGCTGTAGCCGTTACGATTGTTTCCTTAGGCAAGGCATTTAACTTCCACATTGCCACTTCTATGTCCCTCGTGGAGATGGATTCCATCAGAAATTAAGTCTCGAAAGTAATTAGTATTAAGTTGTAAGAACTTGTTTCGCAATCGAGCTAAAATAAATTTGTATAAACTGAAGGTAATATCAGCAACGTAGTAGATCTCTACGAACACGAATAATTCAATTGTGTTCATTATATTACTGTTACATTATATTACTGTCACATTATATTACTGTTACATTATATTACTGTTACATTATATTACTGTTACATTATATTACTGTTACATTATATTACTGTTACATTATATTACTGTTACATTATATTACTGTTACATTATATTACTGTTACATTCCTCAAAAGCCTAACTGTTACATTCCTCAAAAGCCTAAATGTATGCATGCGGGTATATAATAATAATCTAAGTTAAAAACATTTTTCTTTGTATTCATTATTTATTTATTTCACAACGATTGCGAAACACGCTTTATTAATCACTCTCATTGATTGAAAGCGCATGCGTCGTCATTCGTGTTGGAACAAACCCGGAGAATCCTGAGAAAACCCATATGTCCGATTTAGCAACTCCCGTACCATCTCACATAAAGAACAGTTATTTTATATTCTGCGTAGATGTATATTCATGTGATGCATTTACTCGAACAATACCAGTTGTAGCCGGGTCAGTGGTAACACGTGTCAGTGGTACCACGTTGGACTGCCAATTCAGGGATCGCAGGATGTTCGATCACCCGTCTGACCCTAATAATATTAAGAATAATTCAGATGGATCCATTAACCGAGGTCGGATGTATCTGTGCTATACATCGGATATCTAAAATAACCAGAGGTGCTTCTGGGAATTGGAGCGTCTTCTGTATGTTGCACTATATCCTCCAAGAAATAACATTACTAATATACTCCTGGAGGCGTCGCCCCGATGAACATGGGGGGGGGTTAACGTATAGAACATAGCAAACATTCATGGGGGGGGTTGCGTATAGAACATAGCAAACATTCATGGGGGGGGGGGGTTAACGTATAGAACATAGCAAACATTCATGGGGGCGGGGGTTAACGTATAGAACATAGCAAACATTCACGCACGGCGGGGAATTCCGTGGCTGAGTCGTCACGGTCGTTCACTTGCCGCTCACCGCTGTAGGTTAGAATCTCGCCGGGGATATCTAATTATTTCATGTGTTATCCAGCTGGCTTGTGGTAGGTCGGTGGTTCTATCCGGGTGCCCATCGGTGCCTGCAATACTGCTCAGAGGGGCACCCTGGGTCTTCCTCCACCAATAATAACTGGAACGTGGCGATGTGACCCAAGCTGTTTGTGAGACTGTAAACCACAACAACAACAAGAACATACACATTATAGGTTAGATTGGAAAACAACGATTTCAGGAAGGTATTAAATCTTCTCCAAATGCAACATATGTACCTGCATGGTCCAGAAAATGTACCAACCATTTGAAAAGATCGAAACAACAACTTAATTTATTGTGATTGCAATTAGAAAAGCGTGTGCATATCTAATGCCCCCCCCCCCCACATGCTCATCGTAAAACCAGAATAATTTATTCCAAATACAATTTGAATATTCGACTGATGATAGATACTTGCATAAGGATTTATTCTTTTGATTCAAATTCAGCAACAGGTGTGTTTCCCATGATTGTACTAATTTTACGAGTGCACCGGTAAAGATAAGAAAACGCATGCATTTTCGTAGTTTTTCCCTATCTACGGAAGCTGTGTTTGAATGACGGCGAGATTTATCAAATAGACAGTTATTATCAACCTCTCCTGACGGCTTCCCCATTAAAACGCTGATGAGCTAAACAGTTCAGGGAAAATCCAGGCGAAAACGCAGCGTGAACGTGCATACTTCGTGCATTATCATGCTTTTTATTTCTTACGCTTTTTTGAAGTAAATGTATCGTATTTTATCAATGCTGTCAGTGGAGTTAAAATAACAACACGCTACTTCAGATATATTTTTTTTTGGAAATTGAAGAATAATTATAATTGAGTGTTTTAGGTAGGGAGATAAAAAAAAGTTAGATTGTTTAAAATGCCGGTATATAATCATCTACACAAAGACGTGAATAATTACGAAAATGACATTTTATGACTTTAATTATCACAGAGAGCAATATGTTATAACGTAACTCCCATGCGAGAGATTTATGACATATCTTACATGAAAGTCTGCACAAGCACCTCGTCGTATGAACTATTTCTTTTGTTTATCAGTAAACTCGCTTTCATTGTATATTTTGTTATCCTTGAAAAGATTTGTTGAATATTATTTGTGTATGTACTAAGTAATAAAAATTAGATGCAATTGTATGACTATATTAATTATGATTTATCGGTTACTTATTGCACATGCTGCTTATCAGCCTTGCCTAATTATGTAAGCGGAATTCCTGGGATCAATTAAGCACACACACACATACACACGAGTTACAATCCTGAAGTGACTTTACATTTTCCATTTCCCTTATATTGAGATCAAATTTACAAACTTTGACTTTCCCACCACCATGTCTAGTTCAATAAAATATGAGTGTGTTTTACGTTTATATATCGTCGCTACCGGTTGCCTATATGCTCCGACGCCTCCTGAAGAGATTAGTCATTTTAGATTGTTGGAGGATAGTGAGTTTCCTCTGGTTCTTTTACGTGCACGGTGTAAAGCACCTACACGAGCTTTCTGTTTAAAGTCCCACCTGAAAGAATGTTAATTTCATTAGGGTCAGACGGAGGATCGAACCTGCGATCCCTGGATTACCGGTCCAGCGTGTTACCACTGGACTACAGATCCGTCTGTCTGAAGTGACACTATGTTTTCCATTTCTCTAATTTTGAATTTCCCACCACCATGTCTAGTTACCACCACCATGTCTAGTTCCCACCACCATGTCTAGTTCCCACCACCATGTCTAGTTTCCACCACCATGTCTAGTTTCCACCACCATGTCTAGTTTCCACCACCACCATGTCTAGTTCCCACCACCATGTCTAGTTCCCACCACCATGTCTAGTTCCCACCACCATATCTAGTTCCCACCACCATGTCTAGTTTCCACCACCATGTCTAGTTCCACCACCATGTCTAGTCCACACCACCATGTCTAGTCCACACCACCATGTCTAGTTCCCACCACCATGTCTAGTTCCCACCACCATGTCTAGTTCCCACCACCATGTCTAGTTCCCACCACCATGTCTAGTTCCCACCACCATGTCTAGTTTCCACCATCATGTCTAGTTTCCACCACCATGTCTAGTTCCCACCACCATGTCTAGTTCCCACCACCATGTCTAGTTTCCACCACCATGTCTAGTTTCCACCACCATGTCTAGTTCCCACCACCATGTCTAGTTCCCACCACCATGTCTAGTCCACACCACCATGTCACATCGAGATTTTAAATGTGTGTATATAATGATTTATTTATTGGAATTAAAAATTTGGAACTCAGCGTTTTAATTGAGTAAACACATTGACATGTAGTATTACCATATCAGTCCGCGGTCTAGTGATTACGGTTGCTGACTTGCATACCACTGTAACCTATTGTCACGGGTTCGAGCCCCGCTCAGACCGTGTCTCTTTATATGAAACAGTTGGCGGTTTCTTACCGAGGATGGTGCACCAAGTACTGGCTAACCACTGGAGCCTGCCTAGGAAATGTGTTGTTAGGTAAACTGTCCGTCGCTCAAATGGGCAAATCTTTATTATGTTTATTATTATTATTAAATAAACGTAAATTAAAAAAAATGTGAGCAGATCGTACAATTTCATGAGGACTGTATATGGTAGAGCTATTCATTTAACCTTTAGCATCGGGACGATTTACATGACATTTCACCTTCCCTACTTTCTAGGAAAATAAAAAACATATTACACAATTGTTATCTGCTAAAAGGTTAGTTTACACACATTTATTTTAGCTCGATTGTGAAACAAGCTCTTACAACTTATATTAATCACTCTGGAGACCTCATTCCTTATGGAATCCATCACCACGACGGAGAGAGAAGAGGCAACGTGGAATTTAAATGCCTTGCATAATGGCACAATCGTAACGGTTCCAGTGGGGGTTCGAACTCCGGGCCTTTCACACATTTAGCGAACGCGCTACCACGACATGTTTATGATAACAGCTAAAACAGTACTGTGTCAGGAACAATGCTATATACTATCCACATTTATTATTACTATTATTAAAATACAATTTGAGACTAATGTTTGAGACAAACATCGTTCATATCATGCACCAATAACCAATACCTTGATGCAGATACAAACAGCCTCTCAAACATTTGCCAGGTTTCTCCTGTATTTCTGTTAGATGATCAAACTTCCTCAGTGATGAATGAGCATTCCTTGGAAATGCATTTGTCATGCGTAACCGAATATAGCTTCAGATAGCGCACATGTGTCCGCGTTTCCGTACACTCGGTGATTTATTGAGTCGATTCATGTACATGTATATATCTTGAACTTGAATCGAGATACACTGGAAGAAGTATATACCTGTTTAATTAATAATGCGGCCTAGGTATTTTACTACATTCATAATATGCAAGTACAGTCTACGTATGTTATGTCAAAGTCAGTTATGTCGAATTCTCCGGCTATCTCGAAGTCGGATCAAAGTCCCGTTTTCAGGCATTATCATTTTACATATAACTAGATCTGTTTATATCGAACTTGGTTTAAATCAAACTTCGGTTATGTCGAAGTATTTTGTTCAGTCCGACGGAATTCGACATAACGGATGTAGACTGTACATGAATAATGGAATGACCACGCGAGACGAGAGTCTTGGTCTAGATATATAATACTGTATATTAACCATTTCAACACTACAGACCGGCAAATGTAGATCCATATGAGTCGGCTCGTGACGAGCCGTCTCATAAGGATCTACACTTTTTCACAGTAATATTACTAGTTTTAGACAAAATGACCCATTTCGATAAATGAACTGGTCCAAATGTAATGTTATTATTATTATGTTAATATCATGGACCAGTCCATGTCAGTTAATTGGTGTTGAATGGGTTAATAACATGCAATATACTAATGGTGTGCATGCTCTTCGTCTGATTATGTATGAAGTATAAAAACACAAACTTGTAGTTTGTAGGAATATAAACGTTCTTCTACATATCGCCTAAAACATGTTTAGAAATATATCATAACTAATGCTATATACTGTGTTACATTTTAGCTCAAACAATCATATACATGTACACATAAAATTAGTAAAACTGCAAAACTGGTGTAACCACATTGATTTAAAGAAGTGGTTGAGGTAATGTTGCGCTCAGTTCTCGAAATCCTTTGGATATTTTGAGATTATCCTCGTAACATTATAAATAGAGTAAACAGATATAAACGTCAATTAGTTGACAATAGCTTGTAGGAGTAAGTCAGTTAAGTGTAAATGTAATACAAGATTGCTTGAATACTAATTATTATTATTATATTAATTTGTTTGTGGATCATAAACTGTATAAGTTTGTGTCTTAATAAACCGTTCTTTATCTTCTTCATAATATTATGGCTGTCCGATTAGCGCAGTGCTTCTCACCAATGCAAACCGTGTTCGATCCTCGGACCGGGAAGTATTGCAATGGTACGATGGTCGCCAGATCGGACAGGTGGGCTTTCTCCGGGTACCCCGGTTTCTTCCCACACGAATGACCACATTTACGCTTTCATCCGAGCCAACAAGAGTGATTAATATATTAAGTTGTTAAACGTGCTTCGCAATCGTTATAAAATAAATATAGTTGAAAAATAATAATTTTTTTTAATTAACTGTAGCCAGAGAACAGGCGTTGATATATTTTGCCTGGTCAGTCATATAAATATTTTTAATACCGAGATAATTAATTGGGCCGTATTGAGTTTCTGATAATATCATTTTGACAGAAGTAAATTAGAGAAAACTCGACAGAATAAATTAGCTGATTAATTAATAAATAGTGTATTCATTAGCACATGAATTAATGAATACACGAATGTATCAATGATGCACATACTGTAAGCTGCTGTCTCCACTTTATCAAATGTATTTACATCTATGAACCATATACAGTAAACCTTAATCTCCAATTTATCAAATGTATTTTTATATGTATGAAGCGTATACTATGGGCGTACCGGTATTCGGTCACCTAAGGTTTGAATGTGAATAACTTCTAGTCAGTCTCTTTTATAGTAGATACAATGATATTACAATGTAAAGTGATCATTATTGCATTTAATACGCGTTAATAAACTCAGATTGCACAACATCTTTTAAAATAAAACCACAATTTCACTCACATGTGAATTCAACATGGCGTCAAAAAAGAACATACGTGTCGGACACCAATCAAATTTCATGTAACAGAAATGTGTTTTCCGGTAACCTTGGTGACCTTGTAACGCCATGCGTTTGACTTCCCCAGTTACAGAAATAAACAAATGTTTCTTTGCATATATCTCTTGTGTAAGGAATGTTTAGCGTACACGTGAATGAGACTTATGACAAACATCAACATTTACATATTTTTTACCAGTTTTAGCGTCTACCATATAATCAAAGTACCTACTACTGTCGGCGATGACATCATTTGCAAACCCATTCGAAAACAGGTGGTGTCCGGAAACAGGGCTATTAACGATAGCATGTTTACTAATATTTCTTAATAAACACTGCATAACGTTCTCGAGATATATTGCCAGGAAGATGAGCGATGTCGGGATTATTCGATCGAGAGATTGATGCATTTAACGTGCATTTAACGTGCATTTAACGTGCATTTAACGTGCATTTAACGTGCATTTAACGTGCATTTGAGAATCCCCATCCTGCATAATTACCCGCACGGTATTTATGTTTCTATTCATATCGCGATGATAGGAAGTTCTAGCTGTTCTCCTGTCAATGGAGACGAGATTGCTAGTAGTTGTGTAGCTTTGATTTATCGCATGAGGGTGTTCCACTGAGGGTGTTCCACCGAGCGTGTTCCACCGAGGGTGTTCCACCGAGGGTGTTTCACCGAGGATGTCCCACGAGCGTGTTCCACCGAGGGTGTTCCACCGAGGGTGTTTCACCGAGGATGTCCCACGAGCGTGTTCCACCGACACCCACTGAGGGTGTTCCACCGACACCCACTGAGGGTGTTCCACCGAGGGTGTCCCACGAGGGTGTTCCACTGAGGGTGTTCCACCGAGCGTGTTCCACTGAGGGTGTTCCACTGAGGGTGTTCCACTGAGGGTGTTCCACGAGCGTGTTCCACTGAGGGTGTTCCACTGAGGGTGTTCCACTGAGGTGTTCCACTGAGGGTGTTCCTTTGATGGTGTTCCACTGAGGGTGTTCCTTTGATGGTGTTCCACTGAGGGTGTCCCACGAGGGTGGGTGTTCCACTGAGGGTGTTCCACCGAGCGTGTTCCACCGAGCGTGTTCCACTGAGGGTGTTCCACCGAGCGTGTTCCACGAGCGGTTCCCCGAGCGTGTTCCACCGAGGGTGTCCCACGAGGTTGTTCCACCGACACCCACTGAGGGTGTTCCACGGGTGTTCCACTGAGGGTGTTCCACCGAGCGTGTTCCACTGAGGGTGTTCCACTGAGGGTGTTTCACCGAGGGTGTCCCACGAGGTTGTTCCACCGACACCCACTGAGGGTGTTCCACGGAGGGTGTCCCACGAGGGTGTTCCACTGAGGGTGTCCCACGAGGGTGTTCCACCGAGGGTGTCCCACGAGGGTGTTCCACTGAGGGTGTCCCACGAGGGTGTTCCACTGAGGGTGTTCCTTTGATGGTGTTCCACTGAGGGTGTTCAATTGAGGGTGTTCCACCGAGGGTGTTCCACGAGGGTGTTCCACTGAGGGAGTCTCACAAAATCACCCGCAGGAAGCTAAAAACACGTGACCGTTACTGTGCGTACAATGAATGTGTCCCTGGCCATAAAGCCGGACGAAACCGGACGAAACGTAGAGCCACTGTACATTATAAGCACTGGACCGACTACACTCTGTGATTACAGACGGATATGTAGTCCAGTGGTAACACGCTGGATTGGTAATCTAGGGATCGCAGGTTCGATCCCCCGTCTGACCCTAATACAATAACAGTATTTCAGATGGGACGTTAAATCGAGGTCTAAATCTAAAATGACTAATCTCTTCAGGAGTTTATGTGAATAAAAGATGTTCGTTCATTCGATATTCGAAGGGTAGAGTGATGTGTGTATACAAGTGTAAGTCTGTTTACCCCTATTGAAAGGATCAGCCATTACTGACTTGACACCATTTTTTTATGAACACCAGTACCTCCCGAATGCTATCCATTAGGTCAGGCGCTTGGCTGATATGCAAACGGTAACCATTATTTAACTAGCTGGCGGTTCACCAACCGGCCATATCAGAACGAACCATTGACGAGGTTCGAACCCTCGACATTCCACTCCGCAAGCGGCATTGACCAATCAGCCACGGAGATGGTGTATATAGGTACACCAACGATTAATACTTCTCCGGGGGCATCGCCGGCACCAGCAACGAGTAATTGAGATAAATATACTCGGATAAAATCCCGACTATAACCTGCCCATAGTCACCGTGCCCATATTCGGAACGTATAGATATATGCATACTACTAATACATTCGACTACGAGCTTTCGGATATTCAGTGTTCTAGTGTGTTATAATTTTACACTTGAATGCAATTTCTCGTTGGCGTATAAGGAGAGGATACGGCGAGAGAACAGTGCAGCCCCGCTATAAGGAGAGGATACGGCGAGAGAACAGTGCAGCCCCGCTATAAGGAGAGTATACGGCGAGAGAACAGTGCAGCCCCGCTATAAGGAGAGGATACGGCGAGAGAACAGTGCAGCCCCGCTATAAGGAGAGGATACGCGAGAGAACAGTGCCCCCGCTATAAGGAGAGGATACGCGAGAGAACAGTGCAGCCCCGCTATAAGGAGAGGATACGGCGAGAGAACAGTGCAGCCCCGCTATAAGGAGAGGATACGGCGAGAGAACAGTGCAGCCCCGC
Source organism: Archivesica marissinica (assembly GCA_014843695.1). NCBI lineage: Eukaryota > Metazoa > Mollusca > Bivalvia > Venerida > Vesicomyidae > Archivesica > Archivesica marissinica. The sequence goes on along the minus strand of CM026398.1, from coordinate 57,619,223 downwards.
TATAAGGAGAGGATACGGCGAGAGAACAGTGCAGCCCCGCTATAAGGAGAGGATACGGCGAGAGAACAGTGCAGCCCCGCTATAAGGAGAGGATACGGCGAGAGAACAGTGCAGCCCCGCTATAAGGAGAGGATACGGCGAGAGAACAGTGCAGCCCCGCTATAAGGAGAGGATACGGCGAGAGAACAGTGCAGCCCCGCTATAAGGAGAGGATACGGCGAGAGAACAGTGCAGCCGCATAAGGAGAGGATACGGCGAGAGAACAGTGCAGCCGCGCTATAGGATGATACGGAGAAGCATAAACTCGAGAGACAGTGCAGCCGCGCTATAAGGAGAGGATACGGCGAGAGAACAGTGCAGCCCCGCTATAAGGAGAGGATACGGCGAGAGAACATGCAGCCGCGCTATAAGGAGAGGATACGTCGAGAGAACAGTGCAGCCCCGCTATAAGGAGAGATACGGCGAAGAACAGTGCAGCCCGCTATAAGGAGAGATACGGCGAGAGAACAGTGCAGCCGCGCTATAAGGAGAGGATACGTCGAGAGAACAGTGCAGCCCCGCTATAAGGAGAGGATACGTCGAGAGAACAGTGCAGCCCCGCTATAAGGAGAGGATACGGCGAGAGAACAGTGCAGCCCCGCTATAAGGAGAGGATACGTCGAGAGAACGGTGCAGCCCCGCTATAAGGAGAGGATACGTCGAGAGAACGGTGCAGCCCCGCTATAAGGAGAGGATACGTCGAGAGAACAGTGCAGCCCCGCTATAAGGAGAGGATACGGCGAGAGAACAGTGCAGCCCCGCTATAAGGAGAGGATACGTCGAGAGAACAGTGCAGCCCCGCTATAAGGAGAGGATACGGCGAGAGAACAGTGCAGCCCCGCTATAAGGAGAGGATACGTCGAGAGAACAGTGCAGCCCCGCTATAAGGAGAGGATACGTCGAGAGAACAGTGCAGCCCCGCTATTATACAAGATTTATGTTCCGGCTTGGAAACATTAGTTATCTCCACAGAGACTTTGTGTGTTTCTATTGAAAATATCGATTAAGTATCAGGAGCCGCATCACCCGCCAGGTTGCTTAAGAAAATTCCATACACCGCAGTCGTGACAGTGCGATGAATTCATTGAGCTATTGTCAGTCGCATCTCTGTGTTCTCGGCTGATATTTGTTGAGATTTCTGGAGTAAAACGTAGCAACATTTCCAATACATGTAACGTATAGATATATTTGTTCACGGTGCATCAAACTGATTTAGGACGCGGAGGGGTCAGATTTGTAATCGCTAAGCAACGTCGCCAGAACAACGCGGGTTCGAAACAGGACGTATGCATATAATAATTATTGGTGGTCATTACGTGGCTAGTTTCATATCAGCCTAGGTATAAACCCTTGGTAACTTGATATCGACTGATATTTCGACTGATATCAGGCTACCGAGGGGCGATACCTAGGCTGATATCAAGTTACCGAGGGTCGATACCTAGGCTGATATCAAGTTACCGAGGGTCGATACCTAGGCTGATATCAAGTTACCGAGGGTCGATACCTAGGCTGATATGAAACTAGCCACGTAATAACGTCTTTATTACTTTGATATGAATTTGAACATTTAATAATCGAAACAATGTTCTCCATTATCCATTTATCAGTTATGAATCACATTTACTGAATCAAATACACGAACACGTTTGCGCCCAACTTTACACTACTAAGCCAACATTTTAGACAATATTTAAGTATATTGTGGAATTCCCTCCCTTATCACATCAAAACAGCACATTCTGTTCCACACTTCGAAGCTTTATATATCGGGTGGTGTTAAGAACAGACCGTTAACCTAATAAACTTATAAATTATAATTATACATGCATATAAATATTAGTTCTTGTAGCTTATATCTTATTTCCCATGAAAAGTCTTACTGGCCATTGTTTACATGCTACATTGTGCTATTTGGTGTTTTAATTTGTTGAGGGCCTCATGGTAGATTGACTTAATTGTTCAAATGAGTTCTCTCGTTAAATAAAGTTTTTATTATTATTATTATTATTATTATGCAAAGGACTGGTTGGCACATTACTCTGATACAAGTAACCTGATACAGATGTATGTGTTCTTGCACAGAACAACTCGCTGCCAAAACATACTTCTATAGCTCTTGCACATTTCATAAAATTATCTTAAATTTGATATCACGTATAAAACCGCGATTTGGCACGCCATTATGCAGATAACGCTTTTTTTCTGTGCGCCTAATGACATTTAATATGAAAACTTGGCTGGTTAATTATCACAAAATGCGATTTTCTGCTTCTGAGTTTTAGGCATACTTGTAACATGTTCTGTACACAGTTCATTTATCTCAACGTAATCACCCCGTATCACTTCCTATGGTATAAACAGCGCAATGTTCTTGATTGGTGTTTTTGTAATTTTGATAACAAAACACGAGGTGCATTACAACCGCTGAAACATGTCCGAGGTTGTACGTATCTCGTATTAAAATCATAAATGATAAATTATACTCTTCAAATGTCTGTATGACGCATACACAAATGTCAAAAATGCATTATATCATTGCCGAAAAAAAAAATGGCCTATTTTTTGAAGCGGAGGATTTAAGTGTTTTCGTTCACCTGGAAGTAATTCGGTCTCGCGATCAAGGTGATAAAGTCCTTTGTCAAGCGTTTCGTTTTATAATTGTTTGTGATATATTTTGGGCGGCATTTCCTAACGATTTAATGACCTTTGTATTTATATCCGATATACATAAATGTAACATGAAGCCGAAAAACAGCAATAATTAAAAAGATAACGCATTGAACCGCGATATTACACTGGTAACATTGCACATTCAGGATGAATCTTTGATCTAGTGGTACAATGTCGATTTGTAACACTAGTACCGTGGGTTCGAGCCTCCGCTGCTCAGTTTTTGATTGTTTTCGGAGCTTAAAGTCGCACCAACAGTGTATGTGCATAACGACTCTAGTTATTATTGGTGGATGAAGACTCCTGGGGCCCCTCCGAGCAGTATTTCAGGCTCGAACGGGCACCCGGATAGAACCACCGTACTTCGTAAAGCCATATGAAATGCTCTTCCTCACTTGAAATAATTCGACACCCCAGCGATCCGGGATTCGAACCTACAGCGGTGAGGGACAGATGATATGAAATTAGCGACCTTTAAGACTTACTGACCACTCTGCCACGGAGACCCCATCGCTGCTCCGTTCTCGTTGCTTGAAGGCTCACATCCCCTGACCATCGCCCGTAATAACCGTGGTCTGGTAAGGTACTAGCCTAGCCTTTATTCCAATCTGTCGATTTTTCACTTTTTACTTCTTGCAAAATAACATCGGTGGGAACCTAATTTGCGAGCGTAGTGCCATCTACATACACCCACGTTTTTGCGTGTGTTGATTGAGGAACGACAATTCTTCTCTGATAGATGAGATCGACATAGAAACGGAATTGTTTCGGAAATTATCGAACAGACACGGTCATTTCCGAAAATACACGAATGCTCCCGTGGCCTCATTTACTTTGCATCGCCCGCAATGACTGTGATGCATCAGATCAGATGATGCAAACCATAGCAATGGAAGCCTGCGTGACCGAGTTGGTAAGGTCGGTGACATCAATCTACATGCCCCTCTCCGCTGTATGTTCATATCCAAATGTGGATGTAGACTTATTTCACGTGCGGAAGCTATCCAGCTGACTTGCGGAAGATCGTTGGTTCTATACGGGTGTCTGTCCGTGCTTGGGATACTGCTGGGTGGGACACCCGGAGTCTTCCTCCCAACTATAGCTGAAGAGTCGCCGTATTACTTAAGCTATTTGTGCGATTTTAAACCTCAAAAACAAAACACACAAACAAATGGTATGGATATAGAATATACACAGAATAATAACTCGAGGTAATAACTCGAGGTAATAACTCGAGGTAATAACTAAACGGGGCAAGTTTCTGCGTTTCGATATTATTTCCTTGATATATTATATAACTGTTAATTCATAAATATAATAGATTAGAGAGTAGGACAATATAGTACTGTGGACAATTATTCATACAAACATGTATGTCTTGCAAAAACCTGTTTTAATATTCTATAGATACGCCAGTTTTTATTATGTAAATAATTGTTAATATTGTATATCATTTCATTTCATTTCATTACATCTTACTATTTTAACTGCTGAATTAATTGATTTATCTTCGTCTCAAATCTAATCAAATTCCATTTATTGTCTGATATTTACATACAATTAACATAAGCTATGTATAGCTTTCCGACATCAACAATATAAAACAGATAATAGCAATAGTTTCAGTTGCTAAGAAGACAGGTATTAAAACATTCTTATATTAAAATGTTGACATAAATGACAATATATATTTATATATTATAATTAAGCTTAAACTTGATTTATTTTACAACGATTGCGAAGCAAGTTCTAACAACTTATATTAATCACTCTCGTCGGCGCGGCTGAAAGTGTATATGTGGCCACTCGTGTGGGAGGAATCCCACCTGTCCGATCTGGCGACCACAATACCATCTCACATACTTCGCGGTCCGAGGATCGAACCCGGGTTGCATTGGTGAGAAGTGAGCGCGCTAACCACTACGCTAATAGGACAGCCTTGCATCATAATGTATGTCAAACGTTGTGCTGTAATTGCTGATCTTGACCCGAGTCTAAAAAAAGCCATAAAAGTAATCAGATAAGCCAATGACAAGTAAAATAAACACACAAGTGTGACATATAATAACAACTTTAGAAATAAAGTGATATCTCTGCTAATCATATTCAATATGATCGGAACAAAGCGAAGTTAGAATTCATAAAACCAAGTCTTAATCAGTGCGCATTAGTTTGTCTTTCAGTGTGTTGTCATTATTTTAGGGCAATTTTTAATATCCGATTAGCAGCGATATTGCAGCTTTATTACAAATGTACTGTGATAAATAGTTATGTTGGAGCGGCATTGTACTTTTATGATGTAACCTATACTTGTACTGTTATTGTAAATACTGTATGTACAATGATGAGATGTAAATAAAGGTTTCAACTACCACAACAGGAATGTAATTCTGAAGAAAAATGGGTGAACCGAAAGTAAAAATAGAATGATAAATAGAATGATTTATCGTACAAACGGGACGGGGATAAACCCACGAGTTCATGGTATCGAACACACACTGACAAACCCACGAGTTCATGGTATCGAACACACACTGATAAATCCACGAGTTCATGGTATCGAACACACACTGATAAATCCACGAGTTCATGGTATCGAACACACACGGATAAATCCACGAGTTCATGGTATCGAACACACACGGATAAACCCACGAGTTCATGGTATCGAACACACACGGATAAACCCACGAGTTCATGGTATCGAACACACACGGATAAACCCACGAGTTCATGGTATCGAACACACACTGATAAACCCACGAGTTCATGGTATCGAACACACACGGATAAACCCACGAGTTCATGGTATCGAACACACACTTTGTTGCTATTACAAGTTTGACTTACTTTTATTTATTTTCATTTCATTTAGGTTTATCACCCAGCTAACACATACATACAACAAACGTGACGTCAGCAAATCAATATATCCTTAACATACAACAAACGTGACGTCAGCAAATCAATATTTCCTTAACATACAACAAACGTGACGTCAGCACATCAAAATGTCCTTAACGTACAACAAACATGACGTCAGCAAATCAATATGTCCTTAACGTATAACAAACATGACGTCAGCAAATCAATATTTCCTTAACGTATAACAAACATGACGTCAGCAAATCAATATTTCCTTAACGTATAACAAACATGACGTCAGCACATCAATATATCCTTAACGATAACAAACATGACGTCAGCAAATCAATATTTCCTTAACGTATAACAAACATGACGTCAGCACATCAATATATCCTTAACGTACAACAAACATGACGTCAGCAAATCAATATTTCCTTAACGTACAACAAACGTGACGTCAGCAAATCAATATTTCCTTAACGTACAACAAACATGACGTCAGCAAATCAATATATCCTTAACGTATAACAAACATGACGTCAGCACATCAATATTTCCTTAACGTATATCAAACATGACGTCAGCAAATCAATATTTCCTTAACGTATAACAAACATGACGTCAGCACATCAATATATCCTTAACACGTTTACAATGAGTTAGGAATATTTTCCATATATCGAACACAAGAGCTTGACTTTATAGCAATATATGGGAATACATAGTAGTTTATGGTATGTATAATGCATATAACACTTCAAACTATCATTTCAATGCCTTCATTAATACGTATATGTGCCAAAACCTGCTTTAATATTTTACAGCGTCGTAGTTCTTATCTATGTAATAATTATTTTATTTGTGAACACATATTTATGTGAACTATGTGAAAGCTGCTAATCCACCCATCCCTGATCAGAGGCGGTTCTGATTTCTTAAAACATATTCTATTTTGCAAGATAGTGCTCTTTTCCCCTGTCAGCATCTTAATAAACAGTATTTTAAATATATTTTAGTGTTATGATTAGCGACTTTTACATAGTTTTTAGAAAGTAAAACATGTTTAACGTTATTGTAATATGCTATTGTCTCTTATAATTCTCATTTGTAGAATAGATATGTGCAATATATGTGTTATTATATAAATTGAAATATATGTACTGTACATAGATGAGACAGAAATAAACATAATATATATATCAGTTCAAATTGTCTTCTTTACACTTAATAGATTTGTTTTTATATGTTGAAGTTAACTTAACCCATTCAACACCAAGTAACTCGCATGGACTCGTGCATGATAATTTTAGACCAATACATTAATAAGAACATTACAATTGGACCAGTTCATTTATAAATGTGGGTAATTTTGTCTAAAAATAGTAATATTACTGGCAAAAAGTGCAGATCTTGCTGAGATGGAAAAGTCACGAGCCGGTGCACCAGGATCTACACTTTTTGTAAGCATATTAAGAGGTATGTGGTGTTGAAAGGATTAAAGATATATTCCTGATAAAAACAACGAAATTGCATTGTACGCAAGTGTCGTGTTTATGCCAGCAATATTAATAAAACATGCTGTACGCACGTTAGTTTCATTGCTGTTATGTTTTGTTATCGAGAATTGTAGCTACGAACGGAGTCTAATGAAAACACACAACACTACCTAGTCAAAATAATATTATAATATAGTTTTCAACAATGATAAAGTACATTACAAATGTTAAAAAGGCTGGACTTATTTGCTGCACAACTTGTGTAATACTTATTTTGTTACAAATACAGTTCTATGAATTATTTGCTGCACAACTTGTGTAATACTTATTTCGTTACAAATACAGTTCTATGAATTATTTGCTGCACAACTTGTGTAATACTTATTTTGTTACAAATACAGTTCTATGAATTATTTGCTGCACAACTTGTGTAATACTTATTTTGTTACAAATACAGTTCTATGATTTATTTGCTGCACAACTTGTGTAATACTTATTTTGTTACAAATACAGTTCTATGAATTATTTGCTGCACAACTTGTGTAATACTTATTTTGTTACAAATACAGTTCTATGAATTATTTGCTGCACAACTTGTGTAATACTTATTTCGTTACAAATACAGTTCTATGAATTATTTGCTGCACAACTTGTGTAATACTTATTTTGTTACAAATACAGTTCTATGAATTATTTGCTGCACAACTTGTGTAATACTTATTTTGTTACAAATACAGTTCTATGATTTATTTGCTGCACAACTTGTGTAATACTTATTTTGTTACAAATACAGTTCTATGAATTATTTGCTGCACAACTTGTGTAATACTTATTTTGTTACAAATACAGTTCTATGAATTATTTGCTGCACAACTTGTGTAATACTTATTTTGTTACAAATACAGTTCTATGATTTATTTGCTGCACAACTTGTGTAATACTTATTTTGTTACAAATACAGTTCTATGAATTATTTGCTGCACAACTTGTGTAATACTTATTTTGTTACAAATACAGTTCTATGAATTATTTGCTGCACAACTTGTGTAATACTTATTTAGTTACAAATACAGTTCTATGATTTATTTGCTGCACAAGTTGTGTAATACTTATTTTGTTACAAATACAGTTTTAGGATTTTCTTAGAAATTGCGACACTCAGTAATATATCAACAGGAATATATCTTTAAATAAATGTAAAACATGCATTTCTTGAAACGCATCAAATAACGAGATCTCAAACAAATAATACTTAACGCATCATATAACGAGATCTCAAACAAATAATACTTAACGCATCATATAACGAGATCTCAAACAAATAATACTTAACGCATCATATAACGAGATCTCAAACAAATAATACTTAACGCATCATATAACGAGATCTCAAACAAATAATACTTAACGCATCATATAACGAGTTCTCAAACAAATAATACTTAACAAAATAGGCAGAAACACAACGTTTATATAGGCCTACGTATGTATATATACGTAAAATATTCATTGGCAGTCGTATATATACGTAAAATATTCATTCGCAGTTGTATATATACGTAAAATATTCATTGGCAGTCGTATATATACGTAAAATATTCATTCACAGTTGTATATATACGTAAAATATTCATTCGCAGTTGTATATATACGTAAAATATTCATTGGCAGTCGTATATATACGTAAAATATTCATTCGCAGTTGTATATATACGTAAAATATTCATTCGCAGTTGTATATATACGTAAAATATTCATTCGCAGTCGTATATATACGTAAAATATTCATTCGCAGTCGTATATATACGTAAAATATTCATTCGCAGTCGTATATATACGTACACTATTCATTCGCAGTCGTATATATACGTAAACTATTCATTCGCAGTCGTATATATACGTAAACTATTCGTATTCGTATATAGAAATTTCATAAAATCAAAACTAGCAACATACGAAAGCGAAATTGACCTTAAATATATAATATAATAAATATATATGTCTCAGGAAACAATATTATTATGTTTATTGAAGGTCTGTACAGGTCTACAAACTTAAGTGTGTGTGTTTTACGTTTATTTATCGTCGCTACCTGTTGCCCAAATGAGCGACGCCTCCTGCAGAGATTAGTCATTTTAGATTTCTGGAGGATAGTTATATTAAACCATCGGCGTAAATGTACGAACGTAACAATTTTAATTAGTAGGATCGTGTTATATAAGTGTTTGTTTTAAGTAAAATATAAGCCTCAAACAGACCTAATATTTAAAATATTGGCACTTTGTTCGGCGCTACGCGTCACGCACAGTCCAATGTTTAACATATTGAATCGTGCTCGTCCTATATCCTATGCATAAAATGTTTGGAGGGAAATCACAAAATTGATATTACAGATTTCGTCGTTATTAGAAATTGCGTGGAAACATATCGCTGATGCCTCGGTTTATAGTCCCAACTGTAAGAATATAAATAGTATTACGGTCAGAAGTGGTACCCTTTACAGCAATCTAAGAAATGTCTATATTTAAACGTACTAATCTAGACGACCCAGTGCGTATACATTTATTGACCTAATGGAATCAAACAACGTTACTATTTTAAGATATTCTGTTTTTAATTAGATAACTTATTGTTATAATTATAACCTGACACTGCTATCTAGTGCAGCCTCCACATTATGTTAAATCATTTGTTTTAATATACATGTATGTAGAACTTTGCATTGCGAGTTGCGATTGTTCAGGCTTCCTGTGCCTGTTTATTGGGTGGTTAGGGGGCGGCCGGTGGGTAGGGGGCGGCTGGTGGCTAGGGTGGGCAGGTAGGGCGGGCGGGTAGGGCGGTGGGTGGGTAGGGCGGCGGGTGGGTGTGTAGGGCTGATGGGTAGGTAGGGCGGCTAGGGCGGCGGGTGGGTAGGGCGGCGGGTGGGTGGGTAGGGCGGATGGGTAGGTAGGGCGGCGGGCGGGTGGGTAGGGCGGCGGGTGGGTAGGGCGACGGGTGGGTGGGTAGGGCGGCGGGTGGCTTCCAGTAAAATGATTGTGATTTACGTGTATACTAGAATTTATTTTTATAATCCTTTTGAATATCGTGCTATGGTAGACAGAATATTGCAATGTCGTAAACTATGCACAGTTTCTTGACGCGCATATACAGTATAACACAAACCAACAAGGTGACGCGCATATACAGTATAACACATGATTACGTCTATATGTCTGGTGTGGAAGGTGACGCGCATATACAGTATAACACATGATTACGTCTATATGTCTGGTGTGGAAGGTGACGCGCATATACAGTATAACACATGATTACGTCTATATGTCTGGTGTGGAAGGTGACGCGCATATACAGTATAACACATGATTACGTCTATATGTCTGGTGTGGAAGGTGCCATCCCAGGATTCGCAGTCCAGCGTTAACAACTTGACCACTTACCCTGTTTAGTTGTAGCCTTGTGTTTGGTTTTGTCATTATAATTTGAATGTCTACAAAACAGCACATTCTGTTCCACACTTCAAAGCTTTATATATCAGGTGGTGCAAAGAACAGACCAATAACCTAATAAAATGATACTTTACAATTATACATGAATATAAGTATTAGTTCTTACAGCTTATATCTTATTTCTTATGAAAGTTTTACTGGTAATTTTCATTATGCTATTTCATATTTTAATTTGTTGAGGGCTTCATTGTAGATTGGCTTAATTGTTCAAATCAGTTCTCTCGTTAAATAAAGTCTTTATTATTATACTAGAGGACATATAAAACGCACACTTCGGATACGTGTGTTTTTACATGAAAAACAAACTATATAAATGAAATAGTTTTAAAATGTTGGAATAGTTTTAGTTGTTCAGTTTGTGCTTTGTAATAAAGATGCGATATATCTTTGACGGAATCCTTCGTATTTAGTTTTCATGTAATAATAAACATATACTATAGGTGTGCGTTTTCTATGTTCTCTAGTATATAATGTAGGTGCGCGTTTTCTATGCCCTCTAGTATATAATGTAGGTGCGCGTTTTCTATGCCCTCTAGTATATAATGTAGGTGCGCGTTTTCTATGCCCTCTAGTATATAATGTAGGTGCGCGTTTTCTATGCCCTCTAGTATATAATGTAGGTGCGCGTTTTCTATGCCCTCTAGTATATAATGTAGGTGTGCGTTTTCTATGTTCTCTAGTATATTGTTATTATTATTCAAGTTTCAAGTTTATTATTATTATACAAATGTAATCCATATTGATTTTAATGGCCATTCATTTGTTCTCTGGTATGGATTTTTAAATATACTTACAAACGTGTCTGTATTTATAAAATGAATACGTGTATATTGTACCTATAATCTCATTTCTGCCTGTTGTTATGTACTTGTTACTTGTTTGGGTGATTAAAATTGTGATACGATTGCTCTTGTCTGGCGCGTTACACAGTTCTTACATCATATCTTGACATATTTCCAATTGAAATGTTAGCAAGTAGGGTTATGGTTATATATTATAAATAGTGTAGTGTCAGTTACTGAAATAGTGTAGTGTCAGTTACTGAAATAGTGTAGTGTCAGTTACTGAAATAGTGTAGTGTCAGTTACTGAAATAGTGTAGTGTCAGTTACTGAAATGATATAAATACAAAACAATAAAACAACACAGAACTATATATTGTGTATATATTGTGTATATATTGTATATATTGTGTATATATTGTGTATATATTGTGTATATATTGTGTATATTGTGTATATATTGTGTATATATTGTGTATATATTGTGTATATTGTGTGTATATTGTGTATATATTGTGTATATATTGTGTATATATTGTGTATATATTGTATATTGTGATATTGTGTATATATTGTGTATATATTGTGTATATTGTGTGTATATTGTGTGTATATTGTGTATATATTGTGTATATATTGTGTATATATTGTGTATATATTGTGTATATTGTGTATATATTGTGTATATATTGTGTATATATTGTGTATATATTGTGTATATATTGTGTATATATTGTGTATATATTGTGTATATTGTGTATATATTGTGTATATATTGTGTATATATTGTGTATATTGTGTATATATTGTGTATATATTGTGTATATTGTGTATATATTGTGTATATATTTTGTAGCTCTGTCACGTGTACTTATGAAATGTGTAGAAATAAAGGGATTGTAATACAATATATGGGATTAGAATTAATTATATGGGATTGGAATAAACTATATGGGATTGGAATAAACTATATGGGATTGGAATAAACTATATGGGATTGGAATAAAATATATGGGATTGGAATAAACTATATGGGATTGGAATAAACTATATGGGATTGGAATAAAATATTCGGGATTGGAATACAATATATAGAATAATGGGAATGAAATAACATTGATATAATTACTGGGTTTGAAATGAAAACGAAATTACAGTGTATACGAGCGGCCCGTATCATTATTTTTATTAGTATTTATTATTAGTATTATTTGAAAGTCAGCCATTTTAATAAAACATTCTAAAATTGATGTACGAACAATATTTGTTATTACTGTTATGAAGAGAGTGGAACATAAGAAAGCAAGACAGATTATATCCTAGTCCAATACAATTATATAGTGTTCAACAATGTGCAAGAACATTTATATATATTGTTCACAATGTGCAAGAACATTTATATATATTGTTCACAATGTGCAAGAACATTTATATATATTGTTCACAATGTGCAAGAACATTTATATATATTGTTCACAATGTACAAGAACATTTATATAATTATATTGTTCACAATGTACAAGAACATTTATATATATTGTTCAACAATGTGCAAGAACATTTATATATATTGTTCAACAATGTGCAAGAAAATTTAACATGTTAGAGTGTTGCATTTTTTACTGTAAAACTTTGTGTTAATACTGATTTTGTAAGGAATACAGTTATATGTATATGATAGCACTATTGCTGTAAGGAATACAGTTATATGTATATGATAGCACTATTGTTGTAAGGAATACAGTTATATGTATATGATAGCACTATTGTTGTAAGGAATACAGTTATATGTATATGATAGCACTATTGTTGTAAGGAATACAGTTATATGTATATGATAGCAATATTGTTGTAAGGAATACAGTTATATGTATATGATAGCACTATTGCTGTAACGAATACAGTTATATGTATATGATAGCACTATTGTTGTAAGGAATACAGTTATATGTATATGATAGCAATATTGTTGTAAGGAATACAGTTATATGTATATGATAGCACTATTGTTGGGAACTGTGACAGTCTGTTTGAACAGGACTGTAACGATTAATTACAAGCAACGAAACCAAAACTCACTAGATGTTATGTTATGTTATGTTGTGTTATGTTATGTTATGTTATGTTGTTATGTTGTTATGTTATGTTATGTTGTTATGTTATGTTATGTTATGTTGTTATGTTGTTATGTTGTTATGTTGTTATGTTATGTTGTTATGTTGTTATGTTGTTATGTTGTTATGTTATGTTGTTATGTTGTTATGTTGTTATGTTATGTTGTTATGTTGTTATGTTGTTATGTTGTTATGTTATGTTGTTATGTTGTTATGTTATGTTGTTATGTTGTTATGTTGTTATGTTGTTATGTTATTAACCAGGAAGATAGTAAAATGACACAGTAAGGAACTGGTGCGTGCATAAACACTGAATATATACCGCTGCACGTGCACCATCTATACCGCTGCACGTGCACCTCATTAACATATCGCTCGAGGGCTACACATTTACACAGATCACGTAATGTATTAATTATCTTTTAAAATGTATGGTTTTTGTAATCATTGTATGCACGCACGCAGAATAATTTAGCATTGCAAACTTAGAAATGTTGTTTTTGTTTTTTGAAATTCGTTCTCTATTTTCATAGTTTCAAATTTATTGGCATAATCAGCAACTATATTGCTTTGGCCATTTACAATGATAGAAATATGGCAAAGACATCACAAAACATGTTACATATATACATATATAAACAAATACAATACATTTAAGAAACAGTAGTAATTGACAGGGTATTACTACGTAATGACACAGCTTCTTTGATGTACTTACACACATTAATCAAATATTTTTTATTTTTGCATGACATGATAGATATAAATTTATTTATTGATGGCCATGTATGCTATGTAGCCCAACTATTTCAATCTTATATCTCTGTATTTTTCACAACATAATATAAAATGGTATTCTGATTCAATTACATTTTGATTGCATAATTTACATAACCTATTGTTTCTATCAATACCATTAAATCTTCCAAATTCAATTTCTAAATTATGGGATGTTAATCTTAAACATGTAAAACATTGACGTAAACTATCACTAGAGATTTGATCAATATAGTCTTCATAACGGAATGTCAGCTTAAATTTACAATAATAATCAAGTTTCGACATTGTGTTTACTGATGTGTTCCAGTCTTGAACGAACTGGTCGCGTAATCTCATTTTAAACATAGGTAAATAGTTAATATTAGCATCAAAATTGAGTCGAACATTTGTAAAACCGAGATGATCAATTAAGGAATTAACTCGGCTAGCCCAACATTTACCGTTAACGTTATTACACAGATCGGCATACATATTATACATTGGAGAATCAACATTTTTCATTACTTTAAACCAAAATTTGATTACTCTCTCTTTACATATAACAGATAATGGAAATCGTCCTAATTCACCATAGATAGCATTGGTAGGTGTTTGCAGCTTAACACCCAAAATATATTTACAAAATCTCAAATGTAATTTATCGACATCCTTTAGGTTGTAGACACCCCAAACCTCAGAACCATATAAAATTATAGGTACAATCATTGTATCAAACAGCTTAAGTTTAGTTTTAACATAAATATCATAAAATATGTATATTTATTTAACTTTTGTTTTCGACACTCTCGGTACCTGTCTGCATATTGCACGCTGGCTGTGAAAATAGCAATCAAATGTCAAATATATCGTGACATTTCATTAGAATTGTGTTGTAACGACATAATTGTAATAACATTCCAGGAAATAATTCCAGAGTTTTCAGATACAAATAAGAACAAAAAGCAGTACATTTTAACCTGGATGCAAAGAGTTAAAGTTTGTTTCGCAACCTATGTAATATAAAATTAAAGTGTATACCTTAATAAATATATTGCGTTTATAAAATAATTTTCACGAAAGTGTGTCCCACGTGTCGGATGTATATTATGATTAAAGTTGATACAATATTATACCATGAACACCAGAAAGCATAATAAGGGGTCAGCCTGTTTTCGTTTTTAGTTTATACATTTTTTTAGCTCGATTGGTGAACAAGTTCTTACAACTTATATTTAATAACTCTCGATACCTTATTCCTGCTAGAATCCATCGCAACGAGGGAAAGAGAAGAGGCAGTGTGGAACTTAAATTCCTTGCCAATGGGCACAATCGTAACGGTTACAGCTGGGTGCGAACTCCGGGGATGGGGGAGGGGGTCTTTCACACCTGACGCGAACGCGCTACCACTGCGCTATCACGACTCCCATGCGTATTTTGTATTTGATATCGTAATGTAATACGTAACTAATGCGAACTAGTGTAACTAAATATCCTAGATATTTATTGTCACATAACATCCAACCAGACACAACCCCACATAACATCCAACCAGACACAACCCACATAACATCCAACCAGACACAACCCCACATAACATACAACCAGACACAACCCCACATAACATCCAACCAGACACAACCCCACATAACATACAACCAGACACAACCCCACATAGCATCCAACCAGACACAACCCCACATAACATCCAACCAGACACAACCCCACATAACATCCAACCAGACACAACCCCACATAACATTCAACCAGACACAACCGCACATAACATCCTACCAGACACAACCCCACATAACATACAACCAGACACAACCCCACATAACATCCAACCAGACACAACCCCACATAACATCCAACCAGACACAACCCCACATAACATCCAACCAGACACAACCCCACATAACATCCAACCAGACACAACCCCACATAACATCCAACCAGACACAACCCCACATAACATACAAGACACAACCCCAATAGCATCAACCAGACACAACCCCACATAACATCCAACCAGACACAACCCCACATAACATCCAACCAGACACAACCCCACATAACATCCAACCAGACACAACCCCACATAACATCCAACCAGACACAACCCCACATAACATCCAACCAGACACAACCCCACATAACATCCAACCAGACACAACCCCACATAACATACAAGACACAACCCATCAAAGTTTTATATAGCAGGTGGTGCAAAGAACAGACCGTTAACAGAATAAACTAATACCTTATTATTATACATGTATATACGTATTAGTTTGTTAGTCTATTAGTTATTTTTATATTTAAGTTTACTTAACGTCGCTACCGGTTGCCCATTTGAGCGATTGGCAGTTTACCTAACAACACCTTTCCTGGGCAGGCTCCAGTGGTTAACCACTATTTGGTGCACATACCTCGTGTTCATAGCATATTGATTTAATTGTACAAATGAATTATCTCGGTAAATAATTTATTATTATTATTATTACAATACACCTTTATTATTTCGTTTATATGTATTTATTATAGCTCTAATTGCAGAAACAGCCCTGCATATGTCTGTACATAACCGGTATGCTCGGTGCAGAGTCCCATCGGCAATACTCTTATAATTATTAAGGTCATACAGGGGATCGAACCTGCGATCCATGGATTCCATTGAGCGTAGGTCTAGTAATAGTTTAATAGTATGAGATATATGGCTGTATCCATCTGGCTTGCGTAAGGTCGGTGGTTCTAACCGGTTGTTCACTCGCGCCTGCAATACTGCACGGATGGTGCATCCGGGGTTTTCCTCCACCAATAATAATTGTTTACGTTTATTTATCGTCGCTACCGGTTGTCCATATGAGCGACGACTCTTGAAGAGATTAGTCATTTTAGATTTTTGGAGGATAGTGCATGAAACAGACATATACCCATTCCAGAGTCTCCTCTGGTTATTTTACGTGCACGGTGTAAATCAGCGACACAAGACCTCAGTTTAAAGTCCCATCTGACAGACTGGTAATTTTATTAGGGTCAGACGGGGATCGAACATGCGATCCCTGGATTACCAGTCCAACGTGTTACCACTGGACTGTCACCAGTAATAGCTGTAAATTCTCCATATGACCTAAGCTGTTGGTGCGACGCTAAAACCTTGGTCAAACAAACAAATACATGACCCATACATCTGTAGCACATGTATTCATTACATTATCTCACTTTGTGACATTTATAGGTTGGAAAATCCGACATAGAATATTGTCTAAGTGTCATTTCTAGGTCAAAGGCTACAGTAACTTATGTTGTGTTTATATTTTCAGTCTGTAAGACGTGCATTGTGGGATACCTAGAGGCCAGCAAGCATTGTCCCGTGTGTGATAATCTCGTGCATAAAACAAAACCACATCTACGCTTGAGGTAAGTTTATCTAGTCAGTGGTTGTGTGTTATACGTGTATGTATGTATGTCGCTAATCATTGTCGATAACCAGTGAGATAACGCCGGTGACCAGTGAGGGGACGCCGGTAACCATAGTGACGACGTCGATAGCCATTGAGGCGACATCGGCAACCATTGTAGCGACGTTTGTAACCAATGTGACGACGTTGGTAACCAATGATGCAACACCGGTAACCATTTAGACGACGCCGGCAACCATTTAGGCGACGCCTGCAACCATTTAGGCGACGCCGGCAACCATTTAGGCGACGTCGGCAACCATTGAGTAATGGAGAGAACGCCGCTAACCAACAATGTGACGACGCCGGTAACCATTGCGGCAGCGCTGGTAACCATTGGGGCAGCGCTGGTAACCATTGGGGCAGCGCTGGTAACCATTGGGGCAGCGCCGGTAACCATTGGGGCAGCGCTGGTAACCATTGGGGCAGCGCCGGTAACCATTGGGGCAGCGCCGGTAACCATTGGGGCAGCGCCGGTAACCATTGGGGCAGCGCCGGTAACCATTTGGGCAGCGCTGGTAGCATAGTCAGTGTGACGCTGCCGGTAACCATTGGGGCAGCGCTGGTAACCATTGGGGCAGCGCTGGTAACCATTGGGGCAGCGCCGGTAACCATTGGGGCAGCGCTGGTAACCATTGGGGCAGCGCCGGTAGCCATTGGGGCAGCGCTGGTAACCATTGGGGCAGCGCCGGTAACCATTGGGGCAGCGCTGGTAGCCATTGGGGCAGCGCTGGTAACCATTGGGGCAGCGCGGTAACCATGGGGCAGCGCCGGTAACCATTGGGGCAGCGCCGGTAACCATTGGGGCAACGCTGGTAGCCTAGTCAGTGTGACGCTGCCGGTAACCATTGGGGCAGCGCTGGTAACCATTGGGGCAGCGCTGGTAACCATTGGGGCAGCGCTGGTAACCATTGGGGCAGCGCTGGTAAGCATTGGGGCAGCGCTGGTAACCACGTGGGGTGATGCCGGTAGCCTAGTCATTGTGACGCTGCCGGTAACCATTGGGGCAGCGCTGGTAACCATTTGAGGTGATGCCGGTAGCCTAGTCAGTGTGACGCTGCCGGTAACCATTGGGGCAGCGCTGGTAACCATTTGAGGTGATGCCGGTAGCCTAGTCAGTGTGACGCTGCCGGTAACCATTGGGGTAGCGCTGGTAACCATTTGAGGTGATGCCGGTAGCCTAGTCAGTGTGACGCTGCCGGTAACCATTGTGGCAGCGCTGGTAACCATTTGAGGTGATGCCGGTAGCCTAGTCAGTGTGACGCTGCCGGTAACCATTGTGGCAGCGCTGGTAACCATTTGAGGTGATGCCGGTAGCCTAGTCAGTGTGACGCTGCCGGTAACCATTGAGGCAGCGCTGGTAACCATTGGGGCCATGCCGGTAGCCATTGAGACGACGCCGGTAACCATTGAGACGACGCCGGTAACCATTGAGACGACGCCGGTAACCATTGAGGCGACGCCGGTAACCATTGTGGCGACGCCGGTAACCATTGTGACGACGTCGAGAACCAATGATGCGACATCGGTTACCATTGAGGGGACGTCGGTAACCATTGTGGTTGCGCTGGTAACCATTGTTACGATGCCGTTAACCATTGTGGCGACGTCGGTAACTATTGTGGTGACGTCGTTATTCATTAAAGCGACGCCGGTAACGATTGAAGCGACACGGAAATCATTGTTGTGACGCCTCTAGAATTGTAGTAATCGTATTAGTTTGTGTAGGCAGGCATCCGTGGCCGCGTTGTAGAGTTCGTTGTCTTCAAATGATTAATCACTGGCCTCGAATCTCACTCGAAAGTCGGATTCTTTCAAGTAAAGAAGCCATACAGCTGGCTTGCGGAAGGTAAGTTGTTTTACCTCGGTGCCCGTCCGTGCAAGAAATACTGCTCGTAGTGGCCACCCGGGGCACCCACCCACCCGGGGCACCCACCCACCCGGGGCACCCACCCACCCGGGGCACCCACTCGGGGCACCCACCCGGGGCACCCACCCGGGGCACCCACCCGGGGCACCCACCCGGGGCACCCACCCGGGGCACCCACCCGGGGCACCCACCCACCGAGGCACCCACCCACCCGGGGCACCACCCGGGGCACCCACCCGGGGCACCCGGGTTCTTCCATCACCAATACTAACTGGAGAGGCGCCATCTCACCTAAGCTCTTGGTGGGAATTTCAACCCAATACACAAACAAATATGTATTGTTCATTGAATTCCCAAAATGACATTATTTACTTTAGGTACATTACACATTTTATAAACCTTCCTACATGCACTTAACAATTGAAATGGTATACTATATGGGTTTTTTTTGTATGAAATAACAACTCGCCCGCATTCCAGTCACGATCTGGAATTGCCAGTCATGAAATATGTGATGCTATCACTGTTGGTGTGTTTTTATTCTAATTACAAATTATAAAATAGTTTCTAATGTGATTCCGTTTCAGTCTTCAGATAGAATATTAAATATAAACTATAATTCATATTCTATCTTTCAACCAGTTATATATTTCCACTTTTACTCTTTTATCGATTGCTTAGCACTCTCGCTTCTCAACATTGCAACCCGGGTTCGATTCTAGGTTCGGGAAATATGCGGGGTGGTATTGTCGACTCCGGATCGGGCAGGTTGGTTTCTTTCGGGTGCTCTCACTGTGCGGTACATTCTAAGTAATATCTCGCTGTGTGGTACATTCTAAGTAATATCTCACTGTGTGGTACATTCTAAGTAATATCTCACTGTGCGATACATTCTAAGTAATATCTCACTGTGCGGTACATTCTAAGTAATATCTCGCTGTGCGATACATTCTAAGTAATATCTCGCTGTGCGGTACATTCTAAGTAATATTTTACTGTGTGGTACATTCTAAGTAATATCTCACTGTTCGGTACATTCTAAGTAATATCTCACTGTTCGGTACATTCTAAGTAATATCTCGCTGTGCGGTACATTCTAAGTAATATATCACTGTGTGGTTAATTCTAAGTAATAGCTCACTGTGTGGTACATTCTAAGTAATATCTCAGTGTGCGGTACATTCTAAGTAATATCTCACTGTTCGGTACATTCTAAGTAATATCTCGCTGTGCGGTACATTCTAAGTAATATCTCACTGTATGGTACATTCTAAGTAATATCTCACTGTTCGGTACATTCTAAGTAATATCTCGCTGT
This sequence comes from Archivesica marissinica, assembly GCA_014843695.1. Lineage (NCBI taxonomy): Eukaryota > Metazoa > Mollusca > Bivalvia > Venerida > Vesicomyidae > Archivesica > Archivesica marissinica. Next base: position 57,598,338 of record CM026398.1, on the reverse strand, counting down.
GCGGTACATTCTAAGTAATATCTCACTGTATGGTACATTCTAAGTAATACCTCAATGTGCGGTACATTCTAAGTAATATCTCACTGTGTGGTACATTCTAAGTAATATCTCACTGTTTGGTACATTCTAAGTAATTCTCGCTGTATGGTACATTCTAAGTAATATCTCACTGTGCGGTACATTCTAAGTAATATCTCACTGTGTGGTACATTCTAAGTAATATCTCGCTGTGCGGTACATTCTAAGTAATATCTTACTGTGCGGTACATTCTAAGTAATATCTCACTGTTTGGTACATTCTAAGTAATATCTCACTGTGTGGTACATTCTAAGTAATATCTCACTGTATGGTACATTCTAAGTAATATCTCACTGTGCGGTACATTCTAAGTAATATCTCACTGTGCGGTACATTCTAAGTAATATCTCACTGTGCGGTACATTCTAAGTAATATCTCAATGTGCGGTACATTCTAAGTAATATCTCACTGTGCGGTACATTCTAAGTAATATCTCACTGTGTGGTACATTCTAAGTAATATCTCACTGTGTGGTACATTCTAAGTAATATCTCACTGTGTGGTACATTCTAAGTAATATCTCACTGTATGGTACATTCTAAGTAATATCTCACTGTGCGGTACATTCTAAGTAATACCTCACTGTGCGGTACATTCTAAGTAATATCTCACTGTGCGTTACATTCTAAGTAATATCTCAGTGTGCAGTACATTCTAAGTAATATATCGCTATATGGTACATTCTAAGTAATATCTCAGTGTGCAGTACATTCTAAGTAAGCGTATATGAGGCTTTCATTAATTCGATGTAGAATTATTCATAAACTGACCCGTGTTACAGCTTGTGTCTGGCAGCAATAAAAGTCATTGTTGTTGTTGTGAAACTATATAAACAGCCGATATATTAGGAAACCAGTAACAACTGGTGTTTAGATGTTTTATTCTGCACGTGATTATATATAATTGTGCCAAAACACGTTTTAATATATCTTCATGGAGTTTTTATGTATGAGTAATTAATGTATGGAAGACTAGTTAATGCATGGGCTGTGCGCGAAAACATACTGCCAAGTTGCAAGCTTCGTATTAACAGAAGCGATACCAGTTATCGAGGCAAACAAATGTGTTCATTGTTTTCCGGCGCCATTCTGTTCAAACACGGCCTAGAGAAATAATATTGTTTGTCCAAAAACAACAAAAAGCTACGAAATTTCCGAAAACAATTATTTAAGTATTTATATTATTTTACACAGCAATACAATCTTGTTAACTACGAACACACGAATACAAAATAAAACATGAATTTTAATATGACTACTGACTTATACAAAGCTTTGTAGTAACTACATTCATTCACTTATAGAAAGCTTGGTAATTACGACATTCACTTATAGAAAGCTTGGTAATTACGACATTCACTTATAGAAAGCTTGGTAATTACGACATTCACTTACAGAAAGCTTTATAATTACGACATTCACTTATAGAAAGCTTTGTAATTACGACATTCACTTATAGAAAGCTTGGTAATTACGACATTCACTTACAGAAAGCTTTGTAGTTACGACATTCACTTATAGAAAGCTTTGTAATTACGACATTAAACAAACACACACTTATAGAAAGCTTTGTAATTACGACATTCACTTATAGAAAGCTTTGTAATTACGACATTCACTTATAGAAAGCTTTGTAATTACGACATGCATATATAGAAAGCTTTGTAATTACGACATTCATATATAGAAAGCTTTGTAATTACGACATTCACTTATAGAAAGCTTTGTAATTACGACATGCATATATAGAAAGCTTTGTAATTACGACATTCATATATAGAAAGCTTTGTAATTACGACATTCACTTATAGACAACTTTGTAATTACGACATTCACGTATAGACAACTTTGTAATTACGAACATTACACGTGGACCAGTTCTTTTATCAAAATTGGTATGTCTAAACATAGTAATATTGCCGGCTAATCTGGATCTACACTTTTTGTAATCCTATTTAGAGGTATGTAATGATTAAAGGCTTTGCGATGCGTAATGCAATACCATGTTTCCCGTGCCGATAGATCACACTAGTACGGTTATACGTGAAGCAACGTACGCTGTAGGAAGTGTCACGTGGTACGAGCAGTACGCTGTAGGAAGTGTCACGTGGTATGAGCAGTACGCTGTAGGAAGTGTCACGTGGTACGAGCAGTACGCTGTAGGAAGTGTCACGTGGTATGAGCAGTACGCTGTAGGAAGTGTCACGTGGTACGAGCAGTACGCTGTAGGAAGTGTCACGTGGTACGAGCATTACGCTGTAGGAAGTGTCACGTGGTACGAGCAGTACGCTGTAGGAAGTGTCACGTGGTACGAGCAGTATGCTGTAGGAAGTGTCACGTGATACGAGCATTACGCTGTAGAAAGTGTCACGTGATACGAGCATTACGCTGTAGGAAGTGCCACGTGGTACGAGCATTACGCTGTAGGAAGTGTCACGTGGTACGAGCATTACGCTGTAGGAAGTGTCACGTGGTACGAGCATTACGCTGTAGGAAGTGTCACGTGGTACGAGCATTTGCTGTAGGAAGTGTCACGTGGTACGAGCAGTACGCTGTAGGAAGTGTCACGTGGTACGAGCATTACGCTGTAGGAAGTGTCACGTGATACGAGCATTACGCTGTAGGAAGTGTCACGTGATACGAGCATTACGCTGTAGGAAGTGTCACGTGGTACGAGCATTACGCTGTAGGAAGTGTCAAGTGGTACGAGCATTACGCTGTAGGAAGTGTCACGTGGTACGAGCATTACGCTGTAGGAAGTGTCACGTGGTACGAGCATTACGCTGTAGGAAGTGTCACGTGGTACGAGCATTACGCTGTAGGAAGTGTCACGTGGTACGAGCAGTACGCTGTAGGAAGTGTCAGGTGGTACGAGCATTACGCTGTAGGAAGTGTCACGTGGTACGAGCATTACGCTGTAGGAAGTGTCACGTGGTACGAGCAGTACGCTGTAGGAAGTGTCACGTGGTACGAGCAGTATGCTGTAGGAAGTGTCACGTGATACGAGCATTACTCTGTAGGAAGTGTCACATGGTACGAGCATTACGCTGTAGGAAGTGTTACGTGGTACGAAAATTACGCTGTAGGAAGTGTCACGTGGTACGAGCAGTACGCTGTAGGAAGTGTCACGTGGTACGAGCATCACGCTGTAGGAAGTGTCACGTGGTACGAGCATCAGTAATATTGCCAAATGTCAAAAAAGATTTGAGTAAACGAAGCATTTACATCACAATTATAAAGAAAGTATCCTGTTTTTATAAAGCGGATGTCATTGGCTGTTTAAAACAAAAATGTGTGATGTACGTGAATAAAAGATAAAATGTTATACAGTCTACATCCGTCGGCATAACCGAAGAATACGATATAAACAGAGCCAGTTGTATGTAAAATGATAGTGTCTGAAACGGGACTTTGATCCGACTTCGAGATAACCGGATAATTCGCCATAACCGACTTTGACATAGCGTATGTAGACTGTATTAAACCTAATAATAGCTGATCCCTAGGACCAGTCATTAAAAACCGAAATTAATAAATTGATCAAAAATGCGATTGTGTATTTTTACTTTAACATTATTAGCTTTAAGATAAATGTGTTTTGTTTAACATGAATATATCTACTAATCATTATACTTCAGTGGGTGGGGGGAGATTACTGTATGTGTATGCGTCCCGGCTAACTCAGTCCGTTGAGCTCAGTCGGTTGAGCGTTTGCCATGTAAGCGAAAGGTCCCGTGTGCGAACTCCTGGTTGGTTACACATTTTCTCGTCCTGCCACAGTTACTTGTTTTACTTGTTTGCTTCTTATTTTCATAATAACATTCGACAGACTTACCCTTAAAACACAAAGTTTGTAATACAATGTGCTTTATAAAATAAGCATATTTCACTTTTAATACCTATTTGTTATGTTTCAACTTTCTACCTCAACAGTACACATACACATAGTCTCCGGTGACCTTATGCTCTGCTTCAACCGTTTACTTATATTACACTGAATGTCACGGGTTCTAACCCCGCTCAGACCGTGTCTTATTTATATGAAAATGTTTCTTCGGAGGTTGGTGCATCAAGTACTGGATAACCGCTGGAGCCTGTCCAGGAAAGGTGTTGTATGTGCTGATGAAGGCGTGAAACCCAAACAAAGAAAACAAAGAACTGTGACGCGTAACGGATCTTGTAGCGGATCAATTGTTCAGTGGTAAATACGCTGGACTTGTAATCCGGGGGTCGCAGGTTCGATCCACCACTATACCATACTAAAATGACTAATTGCATAGCCTTTTGGATGAAACTTTAAAACCGAGTATCGTGTCGGTTGCACGTAAAAGAACCAGAGGAGACCTTGCAATCGGTCTCTGTCTGTATCATTGCACTATTCTCCAGAGGAGACTCTGCAATCGATCTCTGTCTGTATCATTGCACTATTCTCCCAAATCAGGAGGAGGCATTCTTATGGGTAACCGGTAGCGACGATAAATAAATGTAAAACACATACTCTAGTAAACGCACCTATAATGAAATATGGCGGTGAGCGTTGAGAGAACCAATATCACCATTCGTGTGTTTGAAATATCGCTTATATGAGAGACGCAGCAACTTTATTGCCACATCAATACATCGATGCCACCACCTGATCGATGGCCACAATGTAATCTCATATATTATACATGTATCTGCTTACAATAGCATGACAATGATTCCTGTGCCATTCATTCCGATATCTTACTGCTGCTTAGTGACTTGGCGGGTGTTATATCCAGGTCCATTCTCATTCGATGACACCCCCCGTTGTCGCTTGGTGGGGAGATGCATCGCGAGATACCGACAAGTAGAACGTGTCTTAGGAAATGAAAGATATTGTTTATGTTGCAATACTCAATATATTGAAGATGAGTACCATTTTCTATGCAAATGTTTTAATGAGCTCAGGCAAAAGTACATTGAAATGTATTTCTATCAAAGTCCTGCAATATATAAGTTCATTGACCGAATATTATAGCTAATCTATTCATCAAAGAATCGTTGAAAGTTGAACTTCACTTTTAAATATGATTATGTCATGTGTTCATCCTCTGCTATTGATGATAACATTGCAAACGTTTGTTTACCCATTCACGTGAATACGTGTTTATGTGTTGTGTAATTATGTATGTATATTTGACGATATACTATGTACACGTCTGAATAAATGTTCTGTTCTGTTCTGTTTATCATAGAAACTTCACAAACGCTTCTGCAAAATCATAACCATACGAGAGTTTCTGGATGTGTTCTCATTCAAGCAGCTTTATTAGTTTCGTAATTAGTTCATTATTTTGAAGAGAGAAATTCTGCGAATAATGTGCAAATAATTACAAGACACGACGCTATATTATAAGGTCTTCATCTGTTTCCATGCAGCGTAACATAATATATGCCCTTCATATTGTTGGCTGGGTTCAAGTGACTAGACCGAAAACAAGCATTCACTCTCAGCTAATTGAAGACAAATACAAGATAAATCTGCTGGCGACTTATCTGCCCACTAGACTGGGTGTATGTTTGAGATGTAATGAGGAGTGCTGGCCATTCATATGTTTGCATGTGTCAAGAAATATAAACATACTTGTATTTGTAATTTGGTTTAAGCATACGTGTATTTAGTTTATACACATTTTTTTGAGCCCGATTGCGAAACAAATTCTTACAACTTATGTTATTCACTCTCGATACCTCATTCCTGATGGAATCCATCGTCACGAGGCAGCTTGGCATTCCTGATGCAATCCATCGTCACAAGGCAGCTTGGCATTCCTGATGCAATCCATCGTCACGAGGCAGCTTGGCATTCCTGATGGAATCCATCGTCACGAGGCAGCTTGGCATTCCTGATGCAATCCATCGTCACGAGGCAGCTTGGCTTTCCTGATGCAATCCATCGTCACGAGGCAGCTTGGCATTCCTGATGGAATCCATCGTCACGAGGCAGCTTGGCATTCCTGATGGAATCCATCGTCACGAGGCAGCTTGGCATTCCCGATGGAATCCATCGTCACGACGCAGCTTGGCATTCCTGATGGAATCCATCGTCACGAGGCAGCTTGGCATTTCATTATTGCCTTGTCTAATGGTACACTCGTAATGGCTTCAGTGGGGTTCGAACTACAGGCCTTTCGCACATGAAGCGATCGCGCTACCACTGCGCTATTACGACTTCCACAAATATAGACATACATACTTGACGTATTGGTAATTTAGTGTAGGCATATTTATCCCATTATATACATACACAAAACAATACATGTACACGAAATCAAAGAAATGAGTATATATAAAATGGAAGCAAAGCTTATATAGTTCCCCTCCTTGCAATCCAATGGTCAATAAAGCAGTATGTGTGTAGTACAGCAGTACACTGCTCACTGCTAACTTCACCCACATGTGTGTTTTACGTTTATTTATCGTCGCTACCGGTTACCCATATGAGCGACGCCTCCTGAAGATATTAGTCATTTTAGATTTTTGGAGGATAGTGCAATGATACAGACAGAGACCCATCCCAGAGTCTCCTCTGGTTCTTTTACGTGCATGGTGTAAAACACCGACACGAGACCTCGGTTTAAAGTCCCATCTGAAAGAATGTTAATTTTATTAGGGTCAGACGGGGGATCGAACCTGCGATCCCTGGATTACCAGTCAGGCGTGTTACACTAGACTACAGATCCGCCAAATTGCATGGGAAATGAGATATAAGCTGCAAGAACTAATACTTATATACATGATTATAAGCTGCAAGAACTAATACTTCTATACATGATTATAAGCTGCAAGAACTAATACTTCTATACATGATTATAAGCTGCAAGAACTAATACTTCTATACATGATTATAAGCTGCAAGAACTAATACTTATATACATGATTATAAGCTGCAAGAACTAATACTTCTATACATGATTATAAGCTGCAAGAACTAATACTTCTATACATGATTATAAGCTGCAAGAACTAATACTTATATACATGATGCATAATTATAATTTATCAGTTTATTTACCCTTTACTTGCTGAGTAAATAAAATCACATTTGCAAACAACATAGATCCAGATCAGCCGCGTCTGATCAGAATCTATGTTCTTTGCTATTCAGAAAACTGTTTTAGCTCCACTATCCGAATAGTAAACAGTATAGAGCCTGATCAGACGGCCCGTTCTGTGCCATCTCATCTGGCTGTATGCTGTTTGCAAAAGTGATTTTATCTGCAGCGAGCGTGCAAAGGGTTAAGTTAACGACCGTTCGTTGCACCACATGATATATACAGCTTTGAAGAGTGGAACAGAATGTACTGTTTTGATGTCATGGATAAGGGAGGGAATTACACAAACGTGACACGTGACCCTGACTATAAGAACGATTGTGTAAAACGTTCACTGTATATTATACAGTACGCTAGCTATAGGCTAGTACACTCGTCGTGATGGAAGTTGATATACGATATATTATGATTGTGCTATGAACGTTGATATACGATATATTATGATTGTGCTATGAACGTTGATATACGATATATTATGATTGTGCTATGAACGTTGATATACGATATATTATGATTGTGCTATGAACGTTGATATACGATATATTATGATTGTGCTATGAACGTTGATATACGATATATTATGATTGTGCTATGGACGTTGATATACGATATATTATGATTGTGCTATGAACGTTGATATACGATATATTATGATTGTGCTATGAACGTTGATATACGATATATTATGATTGTGCTATGAACGTTGATATACGATATATTATGATTGTGCTATGAACGTTGATATACGATATATTATGATTGTGCTATGAACGTTGATATACGATATATTATGATTGTGCTATGAACGTTGATATACGATATATTATGAGTGTGCTATGAACGTTGATATACGATATATTATGATTGTGCTATGAACGTTGATATACGATATATTATGAGTGTGCTATCGTCGTGATGGAAGTTGATATATGATATATTATGATTGTGCTATGAAAAATTCTTCTGCTATGAAGAGTATTTGCCGTCATAAAAAATGGCGAATTCCTTACAAATGACGTTAATATTACAACTGAGATTTCGTTCATTACGATGGCAGTTGTTTATTGACGTATCCGAGAACATTATTATTTCAGCAAAGAAATGACAAGTGATGTATACACCTTCATGTTTTGTCATATTTTGTTTTTCTGTTTTATAAGAAATGTAGTTTTCTTGATATAGATTCAAAGATTCCATGGTAAAGTTTATGTATTTCACAGTCTCCCCCCTCTCCTCCCTCTCGATATATCAATGGGGAGTTAGAGTAATTGAAGCTGAGTATTTGTTCCACTTGTTACGCTATTTTAGGATCTTTTGGAGCGTACATGAAAACCAATAATCTGTTTTCAAGAGCACACCATGCGCGCGTGCCGGATGTCAGAATCACGTGCGCGTCACGTGATGATTGAAAGAGGCAGACGAACCAGTAATTACCGCGCAAATAAGCGGGTAATGGAAATAGCAGAAGTCGACTCGTCCAAGTAAATTACAATATGCATTAACGTAATGAAAACAGATTTATGTAAATCGGTGTAGCGTTGTCTCCATAAATATTTTTAAATTGATATTCTGTTCTGTTTTACGTTGTGCTATGGGAACAAAGCGTATTGGATTTGGATTCAGTGACGCCTGGTTATCTCGATAAATGCTCTTTTAGACATGATCAATTATTTATCAGTGGAATAACTATTTGGATTCGTAAACAAGTTTTATTTTCTGTTTGTTTGCACAATCAATGTTATTTAACTGTTCTTTAGCGCATACATTTAGGCATAATTTTAGAATATAATGAAATACGCATTTACGACAGTTTGTTTGTCTTTTGGGTTCTAACGTGGCACCAACGTATCGGCTCTCATACGGTGACTCATAAGAAGAACCCGGTGTTCCCCACGTGGCAGTATTGCAGGCACGGACTCATCGACGTCAAGCCAACTGGATAGCTTCTCACAGGAAATAATTCGACAGCAGGATTCGAACCTACAGCGGTGAGAGACAAGCGATTTGGAGTCAACGACCATTTACGACGGACACTCGTACAATGGGTGCATTGGATTCACTGCGTTGTGTTTAAATTTACTGAGAAACTACGAAGCTATCTTCAGCAATTTGTTGTCTACATTTTTCACGGTTGGCATCTATCCATATTTACGTGCATAATACGAAAGCTGAAAATAGTTGGTGCGCTATATAAATCAAGATTTAATGGTTCCGTCGGTGTAAAAACAGTTAAACCGAGTCGATAAAGGCAAACAACTCGATGTAACATTCTAGAACTGTAATAAAATAGATATATACCATTACGTTACCATGGCAACGGGAATGTGAGGCAACGCGGTACAAGATCCTTCCAACCAATCCAATTAAGACCTCTTTAATAACGGAGAGACGAATGATTATGTTTCGTTCATACGGCGAAATTAAATTCTGATGAATTAAAGGAAAATAAGACGCTATGCAACAGAAATATAACACGCATGTGTTTATCAGTAAAGCAATAATTCATATAATCCAGCATCGTATAATAAACAAATCTCGCGAAGGCGTGAACTATATGAGTTTGCTGTTTTTATGTTTATTAAAGAAAAACATGCAGATTAATCGTTGTTGCTATACGTAGAACGATATACGATTTACTACTTTCGTTCCCTATCAGTATACTGTTGTTAATTTATAATGTAAAATTCTCTTTTTTACATGTACAATAGTGAAATAAATCGTGTTTAAAGTAACCGTAGGCACATATTTATCACTATATTAAATACTTGTAAAGTGCTTACCAAATCATATTTGTATATCAGTTATATATTGGCGAATACTGACTCGGTTAACTCCGGCGCTCAGCATGACAAACCATGTTTTATTATCGGTTAACTCCGGCGCTCAGCATGACAAACCATGTTTTATTATCGGTTAACTCCGGCGCTCAGCATGACAAACCATGTTTTATTATCAGTTAACTCCGGCGCTCAGCATGACGAACCATGTTTAATTATCGGCTAACTCCGGCGCTCAGCATGACAAACCATGTTTTATTATCGGTTAACTCCGGCGCTCAGAATGACAAACCATGTTTTATTATATCATACATAACTGAAGAAACAAATATTATTTCGATTCTAACAAATATATAAAAAGCGCAAAACTAATTGGTGTTATTGTTAAGCGTACATGACGTCACAACGCTGCTAGTTAAATGACTTCACGTTTGATATAACAAGCTAAGCCATGTTTTGTTGCATATTTAAACACGGTAAATTTCGTCTTTGCGTTTACATACGAAAAATGCAGTCATTTTAGAATAAGGTTTTAATGTCAGACCGAAATGAATGACGAGGCAGAACGTGCAATGCAACCAAACATAACAACACGAACACAAAGCAAATAAGTATTTCTGCATCAGTTGTTGATATTATTGCAATTATGCTGCAGCAAGATTCCAAGAAATTCACGAGCTGGAACGGTTGGGGGGGTATCTGGAGAAACAAGATTCCAAGAAGTCACGAGCTGTAACGGTTGGGGGGGTATCTGGAGAAACAAGTTCCAAGAAGTCACGAGCTGGAACGGGGGGGGGGGTATCTGGAGAAACAAGATTCCAAGAAGTCACGAGCTGTAACGGTTGGGGGTATCTGGAGAAGCAAGATTCCAAGAAAGTCACGAGCTGGAACGGTTGGGGGTTATCTGGAGAAGCAAGATTCCAAGAAAGTCACGAGCTGGAACGGTTGGGTGGTATCTGGAGCAGCAAGATTCCAAGAAAGTCACGAGCTGGAACGGTTGGGGGGTATCTGGAGAAGCAAGATTCCAAGAAAGTCACGAGCTGGAACGGTTGGGTGGTATCTGGAGAAACAAGATTCCAAGAAAGTCACGAGCTGGAACGGTTGGGGGTATCTGGAGAAACAAGATTCCAAGAAAGTCACGAGCTGGAACGGTTGGGGGTATCTGGAGCAGCAAGATTCCAAGAAAGTCACGAGCTGGAACGGTTGGGTGGTATCTGGAGAAGCAATATTCCAAGAAAGTCACGAGCTGGAACGGTTGGGGGGTATCTGGAGAAGCAAGATTCCAAGAAAGTCACCAGCTGGAACTGTTGTGGGGGTATCTGGAGAAGCAAGATTGCAAGAAAGTCACGAGCTGGAACTGTTGGGGGTATCTGGAGCAGCAAGATTCCAAGAAAGTCACGAGCTGGAACGGTTGGGGGTATCTGGAGCAGTAAGATTCCAAGAAAGTCACGAGCTGGAACGGTTGGGGGGTATCTGGAACAGCAAGATTCCAAGAAAGTCACGAGCTGGAACTGTTGGAGGGTATCTGGAGCAGCACGATTCCAAGAAAGTCACGAGCTGGAATTGTTGGGGGTATCTGGAGCAGCAAGATTCCAAGAAAGTCACGAACTGGGACGGTTGGGGGTATCTGGAGCAGCAAGATTCCAAGAAATTCACGAGCTGGAACGGTTGGGGGTATCTGGAGCAGCAATATTCCAAGAAATTCACGAACTGGAACGGCAACTGAAGCAGCAACATCACAGGGTTTCTTTGCAGTTTCTTTTTGTCTCTTCCTTTTATATCAAAACGAAAGATTCCAACAAAATCGTAAATTTGCGAACGTTTTTGTTGCATGTTTTATTTGCTTCTTGTGCTTAAGCTCGCCATATAGCATTATCAAACATTTCACACTAAGCAATACTGGTAATGTAACCATAACAGAATATGTGTGCGTATGTAATTGTATTGAAGGAAAGGGATTCAAATAAGTTGCTATGTAACTTTTCCCCCAATCCTAACTGTGCTTGCAACTATTCCTGTGTTATGTTCCATTCTTGAATAAAATATTGTTTAAACTAATTATGCTACACGGGATTCTAGAATGCATCTTATTTTCTTTGATCAATAGAACATGCGGAGATTCCATTTGTACACAATTTGCAGCACGCCAAGCACGTGCTCACTTTTAAATTACAACCACATGAAAAATACATAACACCGGCTATGAGGAAATATACTTGTTATAATAGATTGCAGTAAATTGTGCAAGTTTGAAATGTGTGAAGATTTATCATTTTTATGTGTGTATGTGTACGTATGTGTAGGTGTTTATGGGTAATGCAGTAATAAACGTGCATATATCAATTGTATGCACATATAATGTGTTATATGTATATGTCTGCATTCTGTTGTGTAAATACTGCTCGAAGGGGCACATGGGGCCTTCCTACTACACGCCAACTTCACAGACCTGTCTCCCTACACCAATAATAGCTGGAGAGTCACCATATGACCTAAGCTGTTGGCACGACTCAAAACACAAACTAACTTACCGTAATCTATTTTATTTCAGACCGGACCACACCCTACAGGACCTCGTCTACAAGTTGGTACCAGGACTATTTCAAGGTAACAAACGTCGTATTTATAGCCATGCCTAATTTTGAACCGTTGCATATATACTCACTTTATATGAGATGGTCATGATTGTTCATATATATATACACTGGTATAGGACTATATATATACACTGGTGTATGACTATATACATACACTGGTGTAGGACTATATATATACACTGGTGTATGACTATATACATACACTGGTATAGGACTATATATATACACTGGTGTAGGACTATATACATACACTGGTGTAGGACTATATACATACACTGGTATAGGACTATATACATACACTGGTGTAGGACTATATATATACACTGGTGTATGACTATATATATACACTGGTGTAGGACTATATATATACACTGGTGTAGGACTATATACATACACTGGTGTAGGACTATATATATACACTGGTGTAGGACTATATACATACACTGGTGTAGGACTATATATATACACTGGTGTAGGACTATATACATACACTGGTATAGGACTATATATATACACTGGTGTATGACTATATACATACACTGGTGTAGGAATATATATATACACTGGTGTAGGACTATATACATACACTGGTATAGGACTATATATATACACTGGTGTATGACTATATACATACACTGGTGTAGGACTATATATATACACTGGTGTAGGACTATATACATACACTGTTATAGGACTATATATATACACTGGTGTAGGACTATATATATACACTGGTATAGGACTATATACATACACTGGTATAGGACTATATACATACACTGGTGTAGGACTATATATATATACACTGGTGTATGACTATATATATACACTGGTGTAGGACTATATACATACACTGGTGTAGGAATATATACATACACTGGTATAGGACTATATATATACACTGGTATAGAACTATATACATACACTGGTGTAGGACTATATATATACACTGGTGTATGACTATATATATACACTGGTGTAGGACTATATACATACACTGGTGTAGGAATATATACATACACTGGTGTAGGACTATATATATACACTGGTGTAGGACTATATACATACACTGGTATAGGACTATATACATACACTGGTGTAGGACTATATACATACACTGGTGTAGGACTATATACATATACATACACTGGTGTAGGACTATATACATACACTGGTGTAGGACTATATACATATACATACACTGGTATAGGACTATATACATATACATACACTGGTGTAGGACTATACACATACACTGGTGTAGGACTATATACATACACTGGTATAGGACTATATACATATACATACACTGGTGTAGGACTATATACATACACTGGTGTAGGACTATATATATACACTGGTGTAGGACTATATACATACACTGGTATAGGACTATATACATACACTGGTGTAGGACTATATACATATACATACACTGGTGTAGGACTATATACATACACTGGTGTAGGACTATATACATATACATACACTGGTGTAGGACTATATACATACACTGGTATAGGACTATATACATATACATACACTGGTGTAGGACTATATACATACACTGGTGTAGGACTATATACATACACTGGTATAGGACTATATACATACACTGGTATAGGACTATATACATACACTGGTGTATGACTATATACATACACTGGTGTAGAACTATATATATACACTAGTATAGGACTATATACATACACTGGTGTAGGACTATATACATACACTGGTATAGGACTATATACATACACTGGTGTATGACTATATACATACACTGGTATAGGACTATATACATACACTGGTATAGGACTATATACATACACTGGTATAGGACTATATATATACACTGGTGTATGACTATATACATACACTGGTATAGGACTATATACATACACTGGTGTAGGACTATATACATACACTGGTATAGGACTATATATATACACTGGTGTAGGACTATATACATACACTGGTATAGGACTATATACATACACTGGTATAGGACTATATACATACACTGGTATAGGACTATATACATACACTGGTATTGGACTATATACATACACTGGTATAGGACTATATACATACACTGGTATAGGACTATATACATACACTGGTATAGGACTATATACATACACTGGTATAGGACTATATACATACACTGGTATAGGACTATATACATACACTGGTGTAGGACTATATACATACACTGGTATAGGACTATATACATACACTGGTGTATGACTATATACATACACTGGTATAGGACTATATACATACACTGGTATAGGACTATATACATACACTGGTATAGGACTATATATATCACTGGTGTATGACTTATACATACACTGGTTGGATATATACATACACTGGTGTAGGACTATATACATACACTGGTATAGGACTATATATATACACTGGTGTAGGACTATATACATACACTGGTATAGGACTATATACATACACTGGTATAGGACTATATACATACACTGGTATAGGACTATATACATACACTGGTATTGGACTATATACATACACTGGTATAGGACTATATACATACACTGGTATAGGACTATATACATACACTGGTATAGGACTATATACATACACTGGTATAGGACTATATACATACACTGGTATAGGACTATATACATACACTGGTGTAGGACTATATACATACACTGGTATAGGACTATATACATACACTGGTATAGGACTATATACATACACTGGTATAGGACTATATACATATACATACACTGGTGTAGGACTATATACATACACTGGTATTGGACTATATACATACACTGGTATAGGAATATATACACATTTGTTATACATGTACAGTCATCTTGGTTGCGTACTCTTCGGCTGTGCATACAGTTATCCGGACTGTTTACTCTTGTAGAGGTGACGGTTACAGTTTCTGGTTTATGTCGGGTTTTGGGCTTGCCAAGCCCTACACGCATCGTGCTTTCTTCCCGATCGGCAAGTCATTTCAAACCTGTCGAGCGACTCTTCCAATCAACATGTGAATTCAAACCTGTCAAGCGACCCTTCCGATCGGCAAGTCGATTCAAACATGGCAAACGACTCTTCCGATCGGCAAGTCAATTCAAACATGGCAAGCGACTCTTCCGATCGACAAGTCAATTCAAACATGGCAAGCGACTCTTCCGATCGGCAAGTCAATTCAAACATGTCAAGCGACTCTTCCGATCGACAAGTCAATTCAAACCTGTCAAGCGACTCTTCTGATCGGCAAGTCAATTCAAACATGGCAAGCGACTCTTCTGATCGGCAAGTCAATTCAAACCTGGCAAGCGACTCTCAGACTCTCCATTGTTTGCGTCATTAATCTGTAAACATTTTAGACTGAACACGAAAAGTTCCCGTGAAGACCGTATCGTTGTGACCCACTAGTCGTGTGTCGTGTGTAGTGTTCTGCAAATACCAAATAGTATTACGTATCGTTTGTCACCCACTAGTCGTGTGTCGTGTGTAGTGTTCTGCAAATACCAAATAGTAGTACGTATCGTTTGTCACCCACTAGTCGTGTGTCGTGTGTAGTGTTCTGCAAATACCAAATAGTAGTACGTATCGTTTGTCACCCACTAGTCGTGTGTCGTGTGTAGTGTTCTGCAAATACCAAATAGTAGTACGTATCGTTTGTCACCCACTAGTCGTGTGTCGTGTGTAGTGTTCTGCAAATACCAAATAGTAGTACGTATCGTTTGTCACCCACTAGTCGTGTGTCGTGTGTAGTGTTCTGCAAATACCAAATAGTAGTACGTATCGTTTGTCACCCACTAGTCGTGTGTCGTGTGTAGTGTTCTGCAAATACCAAATAGTATTACGTATACTAGTCGTGTGTAGTGTTCTGCAAATACCAAATAGTATTACGTATCGTTGTCACCCACTAGTCGTGTGTAGTGTTCTGCAAATACCAAATAGTATTACGTATCGTTGTCACCCACTAGTCGTGTGTAGTGTTCTGCAAATACCAAATAGTATTACGTATCGTTGTCACCCACTAGTCGTGTGTAGTGTTCTGCAAATACCAAATAGTATTACGTATCGTTGTCACCCACTAGTCGTGTGTAGTGTTCTGCAAATACCAAATAGTATTACGTATCGTTGTCACCCACTAGTCGTGTGTAGTGTTCTGCAAATACCAAATAGTATTACGTATCGTTGTCACCCACTAGTCGTGTGTAGTGTTCTGCACATACGAAATAGGATTACGCTTTCGAACATGATAGGAGAGAGATATTTGTAATTCTAAGATTAAAATTCGTACAGATATATCAAGTTATTTTAAATAATATCTCTTTCTTGATCCGATTCTAAATTCGCCCGTATTCAATGTGCGCAGATTATTTGATTTCCATGTCAATTTTATTTTGTCTGACATGACATTTCCGGAGACTCATTTGACGGCTGTGCTAATTTCATTTTGTCCAATCACGTGTCGTGAATGGATTGCTATGGTAACATTGCCCATGCGTAATGGAAACATAATTACGCGACTATGGCGCTAATAAGGGTCATCAGTAGGGATCACCGGATTCCCACAGAAAGGGATGGGATTTCGTCACCCACGGGGAATTAAGACCATGTATTAGTAATTGTGTTGATGAACTGCATGTCCAGATATTGATATTTGTGGTATGGTTTGACCGCATTGCACGTTATATGCTTAACAAAAATTACATTCGATCCATATTTGTGAAATGGCTTTCAATTTACACCATTGTTTCGGCTTTATGCCAATATCGTATAATGACTTATCTGTGAATGCGCTAATGTTTAGCTATTTGTAGGCATTACTAGGAGTCGTATAATGACTTATCTGTCTATTCTCGGTACGACTTGCTAATGTTTAGCTATTTGTAGGCATTACTAGGAGTCGTATAATGACTTATCTGTCTATTCTCGGTACGACTTGCTAATGTTTTGCTATTTGTAGGCATTACTAGGAGTCGTATAATGGCTTATCTGTCTATTCTCGGCATTATCGTGTACCTTGTATTGTATTGTATTGTATTGTATTGTCAACGATTACTTTAACTTCTTGAACAGTTCGTCTACTCCGGCTGAGTTTTCGAACAATAACGTGATAAAAGCTACCAAACTACAATGTATATACTAGTATTGATATATGTATGTATGTACATGTCGTCTAAGTATGTATGTACATGTCGTCTATGTATGTATGTACATGTCGTCTATGTATGTATGTACATGTCGTCTAAGTATGTATGTACATGTCGTCTAAGTATGTATGTACATGTCATCTATGTATGTATGTACATGTCGTCTAAGTATGTATGTACATGTCGTCTATGTATGTATGTATGTACATGTCGTCTAAGTATGTATGTACATGTCGTCTATGTATGTATGTACATGTCGTCTATGTATGTATGTACATGTCGTCTAAGTATGTATGTACATGTCGTCTATGTATGTATGTACATGTCGTCTAAGTATGTATGTACATGTCGTCTATGTATGTATGTATGTACATGTCGTCTAAGTATGTATGTACATGTCGTCTAAGTATGTATGTACATGTCGTCTAAGTATGTATGTACATGTCGTCTATGTATGTATGTACATGTCGTCTAAGTATGTATGTACATGTCGTCTAAGTATGTATGTACATGTCGTCTATGTATGTATGTACATGTCGTCTAAGTATGTATGTACATGTCGTCTATGTATGTATGTACATGTCGTCTAAGTATGTATGTACATGTCGTCTAAGTATGTATGTACATGTCGTCTAAGTATGTATGTACATGTCGTCTATGTATGTATGTCTCGAGACTTATCATTTCCACCCATTTTATTCGTTTTTAACTAATCTGTTAATCCTTTGCAGATGAAATGAAAAAACGGCGTGATTTCTACAAGGAAGAAATAGAAAGTGGTATGTGGATTATGTACTATAACGCTGCTATGTGGATTATGTACTATAACACAGCTATGTGGATTATGTACTATAACATTGCTATGTGGATTATGTACTATAACACTGCTATGTGGATTATGTACTGTACTATAACACTGCTATGTGGATTATGTACTATAACGCTGCTATGTGGATTATGTACTATAACGCTGCTATGTGGATTATGTACTATAGCGCTGCTATGTGGATTATGTACTATAACATTGCTATGTGGATTATGTACTATAACATTGCTATGTGGATTATGTACTATAACACTGCTATGTGGATTATGTACTATAACGCTGCTATGTGGATTATGTACTATAACGCTGCTATGTGGATTATGTACTATAACACTGCTATGTGGATTATGTACTGTACTATAACACTGCTATGTGGATTATGTACTGTACTATAACACTGCTATGTGGATTATGTACTATAACACGGCTATGTGGATTATGTACTATAACACTGCTATGTGGATTGTGTACTGTACTATAACGCTGCTATGTGGATTATGTACTATAACGCTGCTATGTGGATTATGTACTATAACGCTGCTATGTGGATTATGTACTGTACTATAACACTGCTATGTGGATTGTGTACTATAACACGGCTATGTGGATTATGTACTATAACGTTGCTATGTGGATTATGTACTATAACGCTGCTATGAGGATTATGTACTGTACTATAACACTGCTATGTGGATTGTGTACTATAACACGGCTATGTGGATTATGTACTATAACGTTGCTATGTGGATTATGTACTATAACACGGCTATGTGGATTATGTACTATAACGCTGCTATGTGGATTATGTACTATAACACGGCTATGTGGATTATGTACTATAACCCTGCTATGTGGATTATGTACTATAACGCTGCTATGTGGATTATGTACTATAACATGGCTATGTGGATTATGTACTATAACCCTGCTATGTGGATTATGTACTATAACGCTGCTATGTGGATTATGTACTGTACTATAACGCTGCTATGTGGATTATGTACTATAACGCTGCTATGTGGATTATGTACTATAACGCTGCTATGTGGATTATGTACTATAACGCTGCTATGTGGATTATGTACTATAACGCTGCTATGTGGATTATGTACTATAACGTTGCTATGTGGATTATGTACTGTACTATAACGATGCTATGTGGATTATGTACTATAACGCTGCTATGTGGATTATGTACTATAACGCTGCTATGTGGATTATGTACTATAACGTTGCTATGTGGATTATGTACTGTACTATAACATTGCTATGTGGATTATGTACTATAACACTGCTATGTGGATGATGTACTATAACGCTGCTATGTGGATTATGTACTATAACGCTGCTATGTGGATTATGTACTATAACGCTGCTATGTGGATTATGTACTATAACGTTGCTATGTGGATTGTGTACTATCACATTGCTATGTGGATTATGTACTATAACGCTGCTATGTGGATTATGTACTATAACGCTGCTATGTGGATTATGTACTGTACTATAACACGGCTATGTGGATTATGTACTATAACCCTGCTATGTGGATTATGTACTATAACGCTGCTATGTGGATTATGTACTGTACTATAACGCTGCTATGTGGATTATGTACTATAACGCTGCTATGTGGATTATGTACTGTACTATACACGGCTATGTGGATTATGTACTATAACGCTGCTATGTGGATTATGTACTATAACCCTGCTATGTGGATTATGTACTGTACTATAACGCTGCTATGTGGATTATGTACTATAACGTTGCTATGTGGATTGTGTACTATAACATTGCTATGTGGATTATGTACTATAACGCTGCTATGTGGATTATGTACTATAACGCTGCTATGTGGATTATGTACTGTACTATAACACGGCTATGTGGATTATGTACTATAACGCTGCTATGTGGATTATGTACTATAACACGGCTATGTGGATTATGTACTATAACGCTGCTATGTGGATTATGTACTATAACGTTGCTATGTGGATTATGTACTATAACGCTGCTATGTGGATTATGTACTATAACGCTGCTATGTGTATTATGTACTATAACGCTGCTATGTGGATTATGTACTATAACGCTGCTATGTGGATTATGTACTATAACGCTGCTATGTGGATTATGTACTATAACGTTGCTATGTGGATTATGTACTATAACACTGCTATGTGGATTATGTACTATAACACTGCTATGTGGATTATGTACTATAACGCTGCTATGTGGATTATGTACTATAACGCTGCTATGTGGATTATGTACTATAACACTGCTATGTGGATTGTGTACTGTACTATAACACGGCTATGTGGATTGTGTACTATAACACGGCTATGTGGATTATGTACTGTACTATAACGCTGCTATGTGGATTATGTACTATAACACGGCTATATGGATTATGTACTATAACGCTGCTATGTCGATTATGTACTGTACTATAACGCTGCTATGTGGATTATGTACTGTACTATAACGCTGCTATGTGGATTATGTACTGTACTATAACGCTGCTATGTGGATTATGTACTGTACTATAACGCTGCTATGTGGATTATGTACTATAACACGGCTATATGGATTATGTACTATAACACTGCTATGTGGATTATGTACTGTACTATAACGCTGCTATGTGGATGATGTACTATAACACGGCTATGTGGATTATGTACTATAACACAGCTATGTGGATTATGTACTATAACGCTGCTATGTGGATTATGTACTATAACGCTGCTATGTGGATTATGTACTATAACGCTGCTATGTGGATTATGTACTATAACGCTGCTATGTGGATTATGTACTATAACGCTGCTATGTGGATTATGTACTGTACTATAACGCTGCTATGTGGATTATGTACTATAACGCTGCTATGTGGATTATGTACTATAACACGGCTATGTGGATTATGTACTATAACACTGCTATGTGGATTATGTACTATAGCACTGCTATGTGGATTATGTACTATAACACTGCTATGTGGATTATGTACTATAACACGGCTATGTGGATTATGTACTATAACACGGCTATGTGGATTATGTACTGTACTATAACGCTGCTATGTGGATTATGCACTATAACCCTGCTATGTGGATTATGTACTATAACACAGCTATGTGGATTGTGTACTATAACGTTGCTAGGTGGATTATGTACTATAACACAGCTATGTGGATTATGTACTATAACGCTGATATGTGGATTATGTACTATAACACTGCTATGTAGATTATGTACTATAACACGGCTATGTGGATTATGTACTATAACGTTGCTATGTGGATTATGTACTATAACACTGCTATGTGGATTATGTACTATAACACTGCTATGTGGATTGTGTACTGTACTATAACACGGCTATGTGGATTATGTACTATAACACAGCTATGTGGATTATGTACTATAACACTGCTATGTGGATTGTGTACTATAACACGGCTATGTGGATTGTGTACTATAACGCTGCTATGTGGATTATGTACTATAACACGGCTATGTGGATTATGTACTATAACGCTGCTATGTGGATTATGTACTATAACACGGCTATGTGGATTATGTACTATAACGCTGCTATGTGGATTATGTACTATAACACTGCTATGTGGAGTATGTACTATAACGCTGCTATGTGGAGTATGTACTATAACGCTGCTATGTGGATTATGTACTATAACGCTGCTATGTGGATTATGTACTATAACACTGCTATGTGGATTATGTACTGTACTATAACACGGCTATGTGGATTATGTACTATAACACGGCTATGTGGATTATGTACTATAACGCTGCTATGTGGATTGTGTACTATAACACGGCTATGTGGATTATGTACTATAACACGGCTATGTGGATTATGTACTATAACGCTGATATGTGGATTATGTGGATTATGTACTATAACGCTGCTATGTGGATTATGTACTATAACGCTGCTATGTGGATTATGTACTATAACGCTGCTATGTGGATTATGTACTATAACGCTGCTATGTGGATTATGTACTATAACGCTGCTATGTGGATTATGTACTATAACGTTGCTATGTGGATTATGTACTATAACACTGCTATGTGGATTATGTACTGTACTATAACGCTGCTATGTGGATTATGTACTATAACACGGCTATGTGGATTATGTACTGTACTATAACGCTGCTATGTGGATTATGTACTATAACGCTGCTATGTGGATGATGTACTATAACGTTGCTATGTGGATTATGTACTATAACACTGCTATGTGGATTATGTACTGTACTATAACACGGCTATGTGGATTATGTACTGTACTATAACACTGCTATGTGGATTATGTACTGTACTATAACGCTTCTATGTGGATTATGTACTGTACTATAACACTGCTATTTGGATTATGTACTGTACTATAACGCTGCTATGTGGATTATGTACTGTACTATAACACTGCTATATGGATTATGTACTGTAACGCTGCTATGTGGATTATGTACTGTACTATAACGCTGCTATGTGGATTATGTACTATAACACTGCTATGTGGATTATGTACTGTACTATAACACGGCTATGTGGATTATGTACTATAACGCTGCTATGTGGATTATGTACTATAACGCTGCTATGTGGATTATGTACTATAACGCTGCTATGTGGATTATGTACTATAACACTGATATGTGGATTATGTACTATAACACTGCTATGTGGATTATGTACTGTACTATAACGCTGCTATGTGGATTATGTACTATAACACGGCTATGTGGAGTATGTACTATAACACTGCTATGTAAATTATGTACTATAACACAGCTATGTGGATTATGTACTATAACGCTGCTATGTGGATTATGTACTATAACGCTGCTATGTGGATTATGTACTATAACATTGCTATGTGGATTATGTACTATAACGCTGATATGTGGATTATGTACTATAACGCTGATATGTGGATTATGTACTATAACGCTGCTATGTGGATTATGTACTATAACATTGCTATGTGGATTATGTACTATAACGCTGCTATGTGGATTATGTACTATAACACGGCTATGTGGATTATGTACTATAACGCTGCTATGTGGATTATGTACTATAACGCTGCTATGTGGATTATATACTATAACACGGCTATGTGGATTATGTACTATAACACGGCTATGTGGATTATGTACTATAACGCTGCTATGTGGATTATGTACTATAGCGCTGCTATGTGGATTATGTACTATAACACGGCTATGTGGATTATGTACTGTACTATAACGTTGCTATGTGGATTATGTACTATAACACGGCTATGTGGATTATGTACTATAACGCTGCTATGTGGATTATGTACTATAACGCTGATATGTGGATTATGTACTATAACACGGCTATGTGGATTATGTACTATAACACAGCTATGTGGATTATGTACTATAACGTTGCTATGTGGATTATGTACTATAACGCTGCTATGTGGATTATGTACTATAACGCTGCTATGTGGAATATGTACTATAACGCTGCTATGTGGATTATGTACTATAACACGGCTATGTGGATTATGTACTATAACGCTGCTATGTGGATTATGTACTATAACGCTGCTATGTGGATTATGTACTATAACGCTGCTATGTGGATTATGTACTATAACGCTGCTATGTGGATTATGTACTGTACTATAACACTGCTATGTGGATTATGTACTGTACTATAACGCTGCTATGTGGATTATGTACTATAACGCTGCTATGTGGATTATGTACTATAACGCTGCTATGTGGATTATGTACTATAACGCTGCTATGTGGATTATGTACTATAACGCTGCTATGTGGATTATGTACTGTACTATAACACTACTATGTGGATTATGTACTGTACTATAACGCTGCTATGTGGATTATGTACTATAACGCTGCTATGTGGATTATGTACTGTACTATAACACTGCTATGTGGATTATGTACTATAACGCTGCTATGTGGATTATGTACTATAACGCTGCTATGTGGATTATGTACTGTACTATAACACTGCTATGTGGATTATGTACTGTACTATAACGCTGCTATGTGGATTATGTACTATAACGCTGCTATGTGGATTATGTACTATAACGCTGCTATGTGGATTATGTACTATAACGCTGCTATGTGGATTATGTACTATAACGCTGCTATATGGATTATGTACTATAACACGGCTATGTGGATTATGTACTATAATATTGCTATGTGGATTATGTACTATAACATTGCTATGTGGATTATGTACTATAACACTGCAGTGTAATCAAACATGTATACACAGAATGTCTTACCCCACACGAGTTGCGTCTTCCTTGTATTCTATGACCGTCTGTTTATACAAGTTTAGTTTCTCTCGATTTCGAATATATTTTTTTCCACAATAGACTAACGCTTTCTGGACCTCATTCCTGGTGGATTGCACCGCCACGAGGAAACGTGGATGTAATGTTCATATAACTTGTTTCGCATTCGAACTAAAAATGAACTTTTCGGTTACATTTTGAATTTTATTCCAAAATTTACATCATTGGTCTCCAAATTTACCATTGTTCACGGCTGTACACATATGAACATATAAACACGTGACTAAACCTCGCATTCATTATAATTTAAACTTCAAAATCTTGTCCCCTAAATTGTTTAGGAAGACGGCTTTGATACAGCGACTTTCCGATTTTAATTCCGCCCGACGGCCTGGACTCCACAGCTGTTACTGTTGGAGGAAGACTCCGGGTGCTCATCCGAGCAGTCGTTCCAACACCAGGGTAGAACCACCCACTTTCAACAAGCACATACAATAATTGGACACCTTCAGAACTCTGTAACCGGGGCACTCCCGGGCCTCACGACCACGACGGAGCCCTCTATTGTGCACTAATGCCGAGTATACTCTGTAACCGGGGCACTCCCGAGCCACACGACCACGACGGAGCCCTCTCTTGTGCACTAATGCCGAGTATACTCTGCCCATGTTCAACTTGTTGATATGTTGCTATGTGTGGTATTTCTTCGTTTTTATTGATGGAAATATAACGAAGATTAAATGTTTTGTAAATTTTGATCACTTTTCGATAGTAATTATATAAAGGTTAAACACTGTTTATTTATAATGTCATTTGAATATTTTAGCGCCAGACAAAGGATTGTCGTTACCTTTGATTTATTTAATTACTCCACACTAATGTCTCTAAATTAATTTATAAAATTTGATTGATTCATTAATATAGTTTTTTTTAATTGTTTCTTCTTTTAAAGGGCGAGTTGGTGAACATGGCATACCGGAAGAGCGGGAACGGATAATTTACTCCGCAGACGAACAAATCAGTCTGGTTATCGAACTGAGTTCCGAGTGAGTAAACGCTCTATACATTATATAGCAACATTACATCGCTACTAAATAACATCGCTACTACAAATTCTTCTGAACACTAACTTTCAATCAATAAACGTTGTTTGTCTACAAACTCAAATAATCTCTTGAAAATATACATTTATGTAAAGAAGTGGGAGAAATGTGTAATTTTAGTGTAATTTTAGTGTAATTTAAACACTCTCTTCCCATGTTCTGAAAACTGTCAGAGTGCCCAATTTCGTATGGCGGTGGCCATATGTTCATTTTAATACGTTATAACCACGTTTACTATTAAATTAGTAGCCCTAAGTAAAAATATATAACAGAATAAACTTCAAAATGTTTAAATTTAATTTTTCGTTGTGATAAGCACTTCAGATACAGGTAAAGATGGTCGTTGGTGGCAGGTGGTCTTAATTAGGAGGGTACAATGTACATGTAACGTTTAGACTACTATTTATATTCACAAGGGTTTATGAATTCCTCTTTATTTCAGCGGTAATGCCCCCTACTCGACCAGCGGCCGTTCGTCCAGACAGCCTCGTCTTGAGGTGAGATATGTTATTATAATATATAACTATGCATTCGTATTATCATCATGCTGTCCGCCCCTGTGGTCGAGTGGTTAATCTTTATACATGCATTATTTAATTATATAAATATGAATTTATCGTATGTATTGCTATAACTAAACTGCACCGTGAACACGTTCGACTTGTGATTGCTATATAGGGATAAAACATGTTTTTATATCTCGTGACATGTATCTAAATAGCACGTGCGTTTTAGATAAGTTCACGAAACACATATTTTAAAATATCTCGAGAAATATTTTTCCGAATTCAATAAAATATAACATTCAGTTTCCGTAGGCAATTTAGAACCTACTATTAGCGATGTTTTGCATCATAGTTTGTATGCGCCATAGTTTGTATGCATCATAGTTTGTATGCGCCATAGTTTGTATGCGCCATAGTTTGTATGCGTCATAGTTTGTATGCGCCATAGTTTGTATGCGCCATAGTTTGTATGCGCCATAGTTTGTATGCGCCAATGTTTTGCGTCATAGTTTGTATGCGTCATAGTTTGTATGCGTCATAGTTTGTATGCGTCATAGTTTATATGCGTCATAGTTTGTATGCGCCAATGTTTTGCATCATAGTTTGTATGCGCCAATGTTTTGCATCATAGTTTGTATGCGCCAATGTTTTGCATCATAGTTTGTATGCGCCAATGTTTTGCATCATAGTTTGTATGCGCCAATGTGTGTTGTCTGTTGTAGTATATATATATATGTGTGTGTGGGTGGGTGTGTGTGGAGGGGGGTACTCTCTATATCCAAATTTTGTTTAAAACTTTCCTTGAAAAAGGCTGTTGGTATATACATTGTGTTGGTATATACATTGTGTTGGTATATACATTGTGTTGGTATATACATTGTGTTGGTATATACATTGTGTTGGTATATACATTGTGTTGGTATATACATTGTGTTGGTATATACATTGTGTTGGTATATACATATGTATTCGACATTATATAACATAATTTACAACAAATAATTATGTACACAATAAAATCACGTGGATTGAAATTAAAGCTAAAAGCTTATTGGATTTCTCTCCAAAAAAAAAAGCTTTTTAAGCCGACATTGTAAATATAGAGAGTTCCACACTCTGTTAGGAACAATTAACATATACATGTGTTGTATTTTAGACATGTCCTTAGTGTTCCTATATCATTGTAGTTTAGACATGTCCTTAGTGTTCCTATATCATTGTAGTTTAGATATGTCCTTAGTGTTCCTATATCATTGTAGTTTAGACATGTCCTTAGTGTTCCTATATCATTGTAGTTTAGATATGTCCTTAGTGTTCCTATATCATTGTAGTTTAGATATGTCCTTACTGTTCCTATATCATTGTATTTTAGACATGTCCTTAGTGTTCCTATATCATTGTAGTTTAGATATGTCCTTACTGTTCCTATATCATTGTATTTTAGACATGTCCTTAGTGCTCCGCGTTTGTCTAACACAACACTCACAAAGCATAAAACATACAACTGACACGTAGCATTTAGCCGGAAATTCCCGTGCATATTGTTGCATGTGGGATACACTTATATTATTGTTAATTGATCATGACTAATCTGCTGTGTATTTTATTTCACAGGCCGCCGACCGAAGATACCTATCGTGTCCAGGAAATTTCACCGTCGGGCACTTGAAAAAATTCATCAAAATGAAGTTTAACCTTTGTGAGCGATTCCTGGTGAGTCACGACAGTAAAAGTTGAAAATAAACTTAAGATATGTTCTTTTATTTTTGAACACTTTAATCATCATTGTATTAATTGGATTGAATATTATATTTATATATTGCGTGGCCAAGGTGTTATGGTCGTTGACTTCAAATATTTCCCCCCTGACCGCTGCAGGATCGAATCCCACAAGTGAGGAAGCTATCCAGCCGGCTAGCGGAAGGTCGGTGGTTCTACCCGTGTGCCCGTCCGTGTCCTGTCCCGGTTCGTGTCCGATCACTACATAGTGGTGTATAAGGCGATGCAGACCCCACAATATTGACATGTATTGGAGAATAAGGCCTGACAGGACTTCTACTTATCATAACGTGTGTACAGGCAATGGGATTTACCCATGTAGGAAACTACTAAATGTGACAATTGACAAATTATATGCACCAGCGGTCATGGGGGCGGTGGGGAGGATACACCACCCCACGACGCTTAACAATTCCGGATCTTACAGTAATATATAGAATATTCAACAATTAACCCAGTCTATCCAGGGATCGCAGGTTCGATCCCCCGTCTGACCATAATAAAATTAACAGTCTTTCAGATGTGACATTAAACAGAGGTATCGTGTCGGTGCTTTACACCGTGCACGTAAAAGAACCAGACGAGACTCTGGAATGGGTCTCAGTCTGTATTGTTATTGTGCACTATCCTCCAAAAATCTAAATTGACTAATCTCTTCAGGAGGCGTCGCTTATATGGGCAACCGATAGCGACGATAAATAAACGTAAATCACACACATTTCCCAGTCAAGTATATCACAGGTTATGTTATCATCTTAATATATATATATGTTTATGTTTATGGCAAACACGTTTCAGTTTGTAACATAAGTTATAATTTACGTCCATAAAAAATAATTATACGTCTTAATTCATTTCATTAAAAGATTTGAAATGTTATCGCAATGCAGTCATGCTTACCATATATATGTTAATATACGCACCATAAATATAATCATTGTCGGTATAGCTTCAATGCATTTTTCGTTGTACCTTTGAGTTTTCAGTCTTATAAATATGTTCTCGTTCATGTAGCAAGTATAATGCCACCAATAAAAACTGTGCACTTTAATATTGAGCGTTAATTGTTTGTTATAAATTTTAGAATTATGGATTTTACTATCATGAGTGAAGAAAATAATGCATCACACAGTAATGGACCTTGTCATTGTAGATAGGAGAAGAAGCTGGGGGCACCTGCGTCCTATACACACGGTCTTAATTACTGAATAGCTCAATAGTTTACATTAATTAATCTAATGATCAGATCACTTCTGTTCACACTATATAATTATTATTGAATGCATATTATTAGGTGACTTATAGGCCTACGGGGCCGGATGCGTCTTCTTGTTGTTTAATATTTGCTATATATATGTGTTGAACTGTGCGCATGTCACTATAATAAAAACTTACTTACCTACTTCACATTTCATTAATATACGCAATATTTCGCACATTTTGATACCAAATGTGCCTATATTTGTTTTCTAAAAGGATATAAATTGTACCTCTAAGGCAAGTGCACAGTTTCTTTCTGGTATATATTAAAATACCTTCCACAAGTTATACTGTCTCGTGGTAATTCTTAATTGTTTGCATTTATAATGTACACAGTGCAATAATATACATACATCTCCGAAACACCAGGCATTGCTAATTTTAACTTTCATTTCCATATAATTCTTACTTGCAATTAATTATTTTAAATTAATTCTGTTTTATATTTTTATACCGTGTGTTCAATTTGAGATAAATATAATATGAATTTCACTTCATACCCAGATGTTATGCCAAGTCACGATGTTGGATAACAAGATTGGATTCGTCTTCTTTTGTGCAACTTATTTTTTAAAGGAAGCAGTGCGTATGGTTAACTCAGTTTAATCATGCATAAACAGTAGGATGACAACGAATGGCAACACTTGTATTCGGATATTGGGAACCGCATGTCCTCTTATCTGTCGTAGTATGACTATCGGTTCCCTGCCTAATGTTCCGCTCCCCTGCCTAATGTTCCGCATCCCTCCCTAATGTTCCGCATCCCTCCCTAATGTTCCGCTCCCCTCCCTAATGTTCCGCTCCCCTCCCTAATGTTCCGCTCCCCTCCCTAATGTTCCGCCCCCTCCCTAATGTTCTGCTCCCCTCCCTAATATTCCGCTCCCCTCCCTAATGTTCCGCTCCCCTCCCTAATGTTCCGCTCCTCTCCCTAATGTTCTGCTCCCCTCCCTAATGTTCCGCTCCCCTCCCTAATGTTCCGCTCCCCTCCCTAATGTTCCGCTCCTCTCCCTAATGTTCCGCTCCCCTCCCTAATGTTCCGCTCCCCTCCCTAATGTTCCGCTCCTCTCCCTAATGTTCCGCTCCCTCCCTAATGTTCCGCTCCCCTCCCTAATGTTCCGCTCCCCTCCCTAATGTTCCGCTCCCCTCCCTAATGTTCCGCTCCCCTCCCTAATGTTCCGCTCCCCTCCCTAATGTTCCGCTCCCCCGGTTGTGTTACTGGCGTGTGTGTACACCTTCTCTGGACTAGGGTACATAGCGTAGAGTTATTTAGGCACGTGTACATTGCAAACCACACGTGCCACAGCAACACCAGCACCTCCCACCCAATAAAGTCATATATAGCATATATCAATGGGCCCCATCCCAAAACACCAGCGACTCCCCCCAATAAAGTCATATATAGCATATATCAATGGGCCCCATCCCGAAACACCAGCGACTCCCCCCAAATAAAGTTATATATATCATATATCAATAGGCCCCATCCCGAAACACCAGCAACTCCCCCCAATAAAGTCATATATAGCATATATCAATGGGCCCCATCCCGAAACACCAGCGACTCCCCCAATAAAGTCATATATAGCATATATCAATGGGCCCCATCCCGAAACACCAGCGACTCCCCCCAAATAAAGTCATATATAGCATATATCAATGGGCCCCATCCCGAAACACCAGCGACTCCCCCCAAATAAAGTCATATATAGCATATATCAATGGGCCCCATCCCGAAACACCAGCGACTCCCTCCAATAAAGTTATAGATACATACAAACGAACCCCATCCCGAAACACCAGCACAAACAACCCATCGATAATATACATAATTGTTTTGAGATGTTTTTTGGCTATCGGCATAGAGACATCCGTGGCCGGGTGGTTACTGTCGTTGACTTCAAATCACTTGCTATAGGTTCGAATACCACTGGGGTGTCGATACAGCTGGATTGCGGAAGGTCGATGGTTGCACCCGGATGCCCGTTCGTACTCATGTGGGCAACCGGTAGCGACAATAATTAAACGTAATTACATACAAATTGCCAGAGCATCGTAGTTATAGCTATAACTGCTATAAATGCGTAGGGAATAATATTTAAATTAAGTGGACAAGTAATATACAAGTGCCACATCACGGAATGTCATGTTATTGTTTATACAATATAGTCCGCATTACATGACAACTGTAGAACATATTCATACATAATGAACACTGCTAACTAATACTAGTTCGGTGGAGAGTGACATGAATGTGAAATAATGTCCCACCCACTTAATGCGGTATAATGTCCCACCCACTTAATGCGGTATAATGTCCCAACCACATAATGCGGTATAATGTCCCACCCACTTAATGCGGTATAATGTCCCAACCACATAATGCGGTATAATGTCCCACCCACTTAATGCGGTATAATTTCGCACCCACTTAATGCGGTATAATGTCCCACCCACTTAATGCGGTATAATGTCCCACCCACTTAATGCGGTATAATGTCCCAACCACATAATGCGGTATAATGTCCCAACCACATATCACATAATGCGGTATAATGTCCCAACCACATAATGCGGTATAATGTCCCAACCACATATCACATAATGCGGTATAATGTCCCAACCACATATCACATAATGCGGTATAATGTCCCAACCACATATCACATAATGCGGTATAATGTCCCAACCACATAATGCGGTATAATGTCCCAACCACTTAATGCGGTATAATGTCCCACCCACTTAATGCGGTATAATGTCCCAACCACTTAATGCGGTATAATGTCCAACCAATGTG
This sequence comes from Archivesica marissinica, assembly GCA_014843695.1. NCBI lineage: Eukaryota > Metazoa > Mollusca > Bivalvia > Venerida > Vesicomyidae > Archivesica > Archivesica marissinica. Next base: position 57,566,012 of record CM026398.1, on the reverse strand, counting down.
CTATATTTTTCAGATTGATTTCTACCACACGGACGAGACACTGCATGACCATTATTCACTGGTGGATATAGCCTACATTTATTCCTGGCGTAGGGTAAGATATTCATTATTCACTTCTGTCTCATCAATGTACACACCTGTAGCATAATACACTTAAAACCATGGCAAGAACAGTACATTTTGAGAAGTTACGTCCGTCCTCTCCCAAGCTTACACATAGTCAGAGAGTCGCCGCATGACCTAAGCTGTTAGTGCGGCTTTACCCCCCCCCCCCAAACAGCAAAAGACATAGTGAGTAATGCTTTTATATATAATGGCAAACCCACAAATCCCTTGAAGTCCGCCCCCGTGATCGAGTGGTTTAGGACTATACACTACTGTAACCCATCATCACTGATGGCCACGGGGTCGAGCCCTTGCTCAGACCGTGTATCTTTATATGATAACGTTGGCAGTTTCTTACGCACGTTGGTGTACCGATTAACCACTGGAGCCTGTCCAGGAAAAAATCCTTTGAAATGAACGTGAATGTGTGCCTGTTTTGAATTAAAGGGGCCATACGTTGAAAGGAGTTAATCAGTACACTTAACGTCAAACTGATTGTCATAATGTGGAATGGTGGTAGTTTTCATGCAATTGTATTTGAAACAAACCCCGTATTAGTATAAGAACATTTTGCATGTAATAATGTTACGTATTATAAAACATTATTTATCTGTATATCATGTCAATAGTTGCCTCGTTGAATCATGATTTGTTGCTATATACCTCATATTGTCATGGTTACATGAAACGATAGAAATACATTGAATTGTTTTAAAACGACTGCGAATCAAGTTCTTATTATCAACAACTTATATTAATCACTCTCGTTGGCGCGGATGAAAGCGTATATGTGGTCATTCTTGTGGGAGGAATCCGGAGTACCCGGAGAAAAACCACCTGACCGATCTTGCGACCACCGTACCATCTCACATGCTTCCCGGTCCGAGGATCGAACCCGGTTTGAATTGGCGAGAAGCGAGCGCGCTAACCACTGCGCTAATCTGACAGCCACAGTTTTGCAGTAAAGAAATTCAACCTATTAAACATGTTTAATGTACCTGAACTTAAACAACTACTCTTACTGTGACTCGGGTAGGCGTTGTGCAGTCGGCTCTCGGGTAGGCGTTGTGCATCGGCTCTCGATAGGCGTTGTGCATCGGCTCTCGGGTAGGCGTTGTGCAGTCGGCTCTCGGGTAGGCGTTGTGCAGTCGGCTCTCGGATAGGCGTTGTGCATTCGGCTCTCGGATAGGCGTTGTGCATTCGGCTCTCAGATAGGCGTTGTGCAGTCGGCTCTCGGATAGGCGTTGTGCATTCGGCTCTCAGATAGGCGTTGTGCAGTCGGCTCTCGGATAGGCGTTGTGCATTCGGCTCTCGGATAGGCGTTGTGCAGTCGGCTCTCGGGTAGGCGTTGTGCAGTCGGCTCTCGGGTAGGCGTTGTGCAGTCGGCTCTCGGATAGGCGTTGTGCATTCGGCTCTCGGATAGGCATTGTGCATTCGGCTCTCAGATAGGCGTTGTGCAGTCGGCTCTCGGGTAGGCGTTGTGCAGTCGGCTCTCGGATAGGCGTTGTGCAGTCGGCTCTCGGATAGGCGTTGTGCATTCGGCTCTCGGATAGGCGTTGTGCAGTCGGCTCTCGGGTAGGCGTTGTGCAGTCGGCTCTCGGATAGGCGTTGTGCAGTCGGCTCTCGGATAGGCGTTGTGCAGTCGGCTCTCGGGTAGGCGTTGTGCATTCAGCTGTCCGATTCTCCGGAACAAATCATAATAAAAAATAAAAGTAATATGCGTACATCATGGCGTACATCATGGCGTACAACATGGCGTACATCATGTTTAGCATGCTTTTTAAAAAGGTTATATTCCTGTTCAAACTGATTGTCACAATTTCTATAAAACGTTGCTATGATACAACTGTATTCGTTAAAAAAAATCAATATTACACAAGTTTTGCAGTAATAACATCCATTATTTTTAACATTTGTAATGTCTTTGAACATCAGAAAAAATCTTTCCTTCATTTCAAGTCTTCTGTAAATAATGCTTAACGTCTACATACTCGTTGTCATCATTCTATCTTCCAATCCCCTCGTGGTGATGTAGTCATATTCCTCCTGTAATGTCTAGTTCAGTAATTGATTTGACTTCACCCCGTTATTGGCTTTCCCCCTTGATATGTAGTGCCTATTTCTTATTATCCTAATTCGCTGCGAGCACTCACCGTAACCAGTTTCCATATCTGCATGTGATCTGTTCACAACATTGTTGTGCTAGCGTCGTCATTAAGTTGCATATTCATCTTCTTTAGGCCCTCCGAGTCATGTCGTTTATGGGATAAATTGCAATGCATTTATGTATAAACTCGTAGATAATTTGAATACATAAATGATAAAAACTAAATTGAAAAGGTTTCTGGTTAAATCTCGAGCTACATCTTTCACAACTCTGACTACACGCATGCGTGCGGGTCCATGTCACATTGGAGAGACATATATATATTTATAACATAACGCTGCAGATGGATAATATCGCCATTACATAATTTTCATTTTTCACTTATTTATTATATAAATTTATTTTAGCTCGATTGCGAAACAAGTTCATACAACTTATATTAATCACTCTCGAGGCCTCATTCCTGATGGAATCCGTCACCACGAGAGAGAGAGAGAGAGAGAGAGAGAGAGAGAGAGAGAGAGAGAGAGAGAGAGAGAGAGAGAGAGAGAGAGAAAGAGGCAATGTTGAATTTAAATGCCTTGCCTAAGGGCACACTCGTAAAAGCTACAGCTTGGTGCGAACTCTTGGCCGTTCGCACCTGAAGCGAACGTCCCACCACTGTGCTATCACGACTTCCACAACAATCAATATCGCGTCGAAAATCCAGTTGCACTGGAAATCATTATCCACCTATTAACACTAGACATCCAAAACAACGCGCTATTAAACACTAGACATCCACAACAACGAGCTATTAACGTTAGACATCCAAAAACAACGAGCTATTAACACTAGACATCCACAACAACGAGCTATTAACACTAGACATCCACAACAACGAGCTATTAACGTTAGACATCCAAAACAACGAGCTATTAACACTAGACATCCACAACAACGAGCTATTAACGTTAGACATCCAAAACAACTAGCTATTAACACTAGACATCCAAAATAACGAGCTATTAACACTAGACATCCAAAACAACGAGCTATTAACATTAGACATCCAAAATAACGAGCTATTAACACTAGACATCCACAACAAAGAGCTATTAACACTAGACATCCAAACCAACAAGCTATTAACACTAGACATCCAAAATAACGAGCTATTAACACTAGACATCCACAACAAAGAGCTATTAACACTAGACATCCAAAACAACGAGCTATTAACACTAGATATCCAAACCAACAAGCTATTAACACTAGACATCCAAAACAACGGGATATTAACACTAGACATCCAAAATAACTAGCTATTAACACTAGACATCCAAACCAACAAGCTATTAACACTAGACATCCAAAATAACGAGCTATTAACACTAGACATCCACAACAAAGAGCTATTAACACTAGACATCCAAAACAACGAGCTATTAACACTACACATCCAAACCAAAGAGCTATTAACACTAGACATCCAACACAACGAGCTAATAACACTAGACACCCACACCAACGAGCTATTAACACTAGACACCCAAACCAACGAGCTATTAACACTAGACAGCCAAAACAACGAGCTATTAACACTAGATATCCAAACCAACGAGCTATTAACACTAGACACCCAAACCTACGAGCTATTAACACTAGACCTCCAAAACAACGAGATATTAACACTAGGCATTCAAAACAACGAGCTATTAACACTAGACATCCAAACCAACAAGCTATTAACACTAGACATCCAAAATAACGAGCTATTAACACTAGACATCCAAAATAACGAGCTATTAACGCTACAAGCATTACCCAATCTCTGAATTCTTTAACAGCCATGTCCAGCTACAGTAGCAATTCGAATGTAAAATTTACTAATAGTTGTGCAAATGTCCGGTTGTTAAATATATAGTTGTGACGTCCTAGTAAAGTACTTGTGACGTCATAGTCACGCGTGCTCCATTCATACGATTAACATAATAATATACACGTAGAATACACACTGTTGTGTAGTATCCCTTTATTAATGTTTTGTTTTATAGTATATTCATGAATTTAAAAGCTGATTATCACGCAAGCAACGTAACTAATACGAGTAAAATTACAAATAAAATGTGAACTACGTTTTGTTGCGTTTACTATTCATTTACAACCATCTACATACAGCAATTCATTGATTTTGACTGAAGCACAGTACAGGATTATGCTATAACTAGCATCTTATATTCATGTTTATTTGTTAGTTGATTGCACTCGTCTTCTAAAAGCGATAAAAACGAGGCTCTAGAAGACTCGTTAAATAAATTCAATAACACATTACCACTCATTTAATATCCTAGTTCTATATTAAGCCTCGTTAGAAACCAAACTATATCCCCGATGATGATAGTATTTTATTTTCTAATAGTAACGTCTGTGACGAATTCTACAGATATATCAACTCATTTGAATAGTCTATATTATATACTTGGGACATTCATGCATGAATGAAGTTTCCAACAATACTATGGGATATAATATATTATCTCTGCACTATGTGTGCATTGAGAACTATGTATTAACATGCAGCATACTCATTCGAATAAAGCGCAATACTCACAGTGTTTTTTACTTGTATGTTTTTAATGAAAACGTGAGTGACAATCATTATAGAGAGGTTTCGCGTCTGGAAGATTTCCGTTGCAATTGAGCAGTCATTATGTAGAATATATCCTAACACTTTGCTTTGCTGTTTTATAAAGATAGTATTCTTCAATCTACTTCTGGCATTGAAATAAATAGTTTGCAATTAGCCCCAAGAATTCGCAGACGGATCTGTAGTCCAGCGGTAACACGCTGGACTGGTAATACGATCGCAGGTTCGATCCCCCGTCTGACCCTAATACAATTAACAGTCTTTCAATTGGGACTTTAAACCGAGGTATCGTGTTTGTGTTGTACACCGTGCACGCAAAGGAACCAGAGGAGACTCTGGAATGGGCCTGTATCATTGCACTATTCTCCAAAAATCTCAAATAACTAATCTCTTTAGGAGGCGTCGCTCATATGGGCAACGGCGGTAAGCGACGATAAATAACCGTAAAACACACACGCAAAACTTCCAAAATATGATATTTTCACTATCGTTATAAATAATACTCTATGTAATTTCAGAAAGGACCTCTACGGTTGTACTACGCTGTGTATACAAACCAAGCCAAACGTTTAAAAACAGAAAATGAGGAAAATATACCCATGGAAACAGATGCGCCGGACGTCACAAACACTTCAGACTTGAAAACTGAAACTAGTGGATATATTACAGATGATGAGAGGATACTTAGTGAAAACGATAAGTCTTTCAGTCAGGAATCAGATGAGAGCAGGAACGATTCAGTTTTAGAAGGCGATGGGATAGATATCGAAAACAAAACAGTTCAAGTCGGAGAAATTAAAATTACCGAGAAAAATGAAATTCAGCCGAATATTGAAAAAGTGGTTAGACTTCAGCCGGCTATACAGGAAGAGAAGGAACATGTTGGTGACAACACTAAGTCAACTAATAGTGTTGGTGCAATCAAAACAAATATAACTTATAAGTCAGCTGAAGCAGATGATAAAATCAAACTTGCCGCTCAATCTTCAAAAGATCCAGTCAAAACAATTGAATCAGAAACAAACTTAATTGATCATCAAAACGAGAGTTGTGTAATTGAAACCAAACAGTCGGAAACAACAGAAATGAAAAATGAACCCAATGAAACGGAGAAAACAGAAGTTAGTATTAAACCAGATGGAAGTGAAAAGAAACGTATTGAGTCAGATTTAATGAAGAATGATAGTGTTGTTAAGCCAGAGATGGTAGAGGCATCTACTGGCACAAATATCGTATCTACTGCCAGCGGAAAGTGCAATGTTCAGATACCCAAACAGTCAAGTATGACTGATGACGATATATCTGAACCAGTGGTATCATCCACACAAAACACTCAAGGGTGTCAAACGGAGCCACCAGAATCGTCGATTACGGACACTATAGAAATTCCTCATTCCTCGGAAGTTGATATAACTAGGTCGGCAGTCTCACCTTTATACAAATCAACTGTTGATGTTTCATGTGAAACAGATAATTTTGTGCTATCTCGTCAGATGTCCTTTGACAGTGTATCAGTTTCTACTGAAACTGAAGTAGATAACAATGAGAGCAAATCCACTAGCAGAAAACTCGTGGACTGCTCTACAGATGTGTATGACTTTCCAAAATCTGAGTTAGATGAGAAATTAACAGTTGATTGTTCAACAGATCTAGAGGGATTCCCAGCAGATAGCACTAAAAGAAAAGCCCTCACCGTTGATTGTTCAACTAGCATTGAAAACTTACAAACTGCTTCAAGTAAGCGTAAATCCATGGACAATGAATCGTACATTGAATCAATGAAAAATTTCAAGAAAAGTGAGGCAAAAGCTTGTAAGAGGAGTTATAGCTATGCTGGACATTTACACACACCAAAAACAGCTTATTTAGCTCAACCACTCTCGCCTACTAAGCTTAAATTCACATCACCAAAATCTCCAGTAAGATCACCACCGAATACTCCAGCACCAAAATCTCCGTCACGGGCTGAACCATCTGGATTTCAGTCGCAATATCAGTCTTTCGTTATGGAATTGCCAGAGAACACTTACAGGTTTGACGAGGATGATCCTCCAAAACCAATTAAACCAGTGACTCTACACAAGTCTGGTAACAACACAACAGTGTCACTACCATCATCACTAAAGAAACCTCTATCTAAATCAGGCCGACCGCGAGGACGACCACCCAAAAACAGACCTATCGATTCTTTGCCACCACCAAAGGAAAAGAAGCACAAATCACGTAGTCATTCCCCAAAACACCGTAAAAACGAAAAGGACAAAGACAGAACTTGTAATTTAGGCGCTATGGATACGATTAAAGTTAACAATTCGGTGTCTAGCGACTCTGCAAGGACTTCAACAGCATATGCATGGATTAATAAAATTGACAATGGCTCGAAATCCCCTTCTGAACGAAAAGTGCAAAAACAGAAACAGGAAAGTTCATGTGAAAAAACCCCGTCGGATTTACGTATTCCAAAACAATTCTTATATTTCTCTAATGGACAGTACACTATAGCAACTGTAAGCAGTTTGAATACACTAAAACAAAGTAGTCCAGTGTCTCCACCACCAAAAACTGTGTTTACATCCGACATCAACATCAAAACCCTAAGCAAGATTTCAACCACAGATATTAAGAACCAAAATAATTCAAATACTGTCCATCATGTCAAACATATAGGAGACAAAAACACTGACAAGACAGAGTCTAGTGAACCAAAAGTGGAACAATTTGTAGATATTTCACGATCGATACAACAGCATGAGAAACAAACGAAATCTCAACAAAAACAAAAAAGACTTCTAGACTCAGACACTAGTCACAAGAAAGACTTAAATCAAAACAAGATTGTGAGAACACAAGCGGAAAACACAAAGCAAACAGCTAACGTAAATGATTCTGAAACAAATGCAGACTCAAACAAAGACACAAACACAGATTTAAGTAAGGACAAACCACCAGTATCTGTCCCAGAATACAGGCATCAAAGTCCCTTTTTTGCTTCTATTAGCAATGCCGCAAAATTGCAAGCACCACATAGACCAACAGCACATCTGAATGTCCCTAATCTAACTAGTCATTTCTCTGGTACTCATCAACTGTATTCGCATGGCAGATACGCAAATGAAAGGTTGGGTACACCAATTTACAGATCATACTCTATGAACGATAAAAGTTCGTCACCTACAATGACTTCTAAATTCGAAGAAGCAAGACGTTTGGAAGCTATCGCTTCTGCCTCACAGTGTGGATATCTAGCCCCATTTCCTGCCCCTTACTTAGGACTGATGCACAGTCATCTTGTATCTAGTCTACCACCGCCGCCCCCTCTCTCGAAACATGGACATTTCCCAGAGCCAACAAGATCATTGTCGTTTTCTGACAACGCATCAAGTTCTACTTCACTGTCTCAGAACGCTGCCAAACACTTAACCAAAGTTAATTATTCCAATCCAAAAGGTAAAGAGAAATCCATCGACAGGATTATCTCGGCGATAACAGAAATGAGAACAAAGAAAGAAACACAAGAACAATTGAATGGAATAGATTTAAGCACGAAGAGTAGTCGTCAATCTGGAAAATCGAAAGAGCTAATAAGTGAACAAAAACTTGATAAGTTTGAATTTACCGATGATGACGACACACCTGGTCCTCATAAAAAATTATGTAGACAAGACCATGAAGCGTCGGTGTCCAGGAAAGATGCTGTGTAATTAATGGATGGCCGGTGTAATGGGTGAACTGTGAACGTAGAGCACGCGTCGGTCACACCTACATGCATAGTTTCATATATGTTTGTTAACTTGTCATTTGTGCAAAATACAATGCACAAACCAGGCGCACAACAGTATTATTACTGTAGGCGTCTGCTACGCAAATGGATAACATACATCTTATTGATACGTGAATTGCGTGTGGTTAATTCGGAATAGGAGCCTGGGATATGGAATAAATAGTGCTACTATACGCATACTGAATATGGCCTCGTCGAGTGTGCAAACATGTATTCTGTTGGATGTATTTTGGAATTAATTGTTCGAGTTTGAATGGTTATTTTATCTAGAAATATGAACGTGGATGTGTATATGTATATTTATTTTCTAAATGAGTGTTTGAAAAGAATGTTTGTTCTGGATTAGCATGCATTAAATATGTGAGGTGCTTTCCTGTTCAGTTGTGGATTGCAACTTCTGTAGACATAGTAAACGTGTTTTTGTGCATCTGTGTATTTATTGTCAAAAAGTGTATTCGATAATGTGTGTGGATATAAGTGACATGGATTGCTCTGCGTTGAACGTATGCCTGGAACTACGGAATTCGATGAATGATTACAGATAGAAATCACAGTAGTCGAGTCAACTAAGTGTTCTATAGTATTGTGTGCATTTAATGTCAATGTTTAATATTCACTTTGTGTTTCTTATGCCGAGTTAACAACTGTGCTTGAATAATGGAATACCGAAAACGACGCTAGGATCTTTGAGTGATAGTTATTGTTCTCAAATATTGCTTATTCGGAATATACTTGGATTTAACTGCAAATTCTGTTTGGATTATACGATAACACATTTGGATTATACGATAACACATTTGGATTATACGATAACACATTTGGATTATACGATAACACATTTGGATTATCCACAACGACTGTTTGGATTATACGATAACACATTTGGATTATACGATAACACATTTGGATTATACGATAACACATTTGGATTATACGATAACACATTTGGATTATACGATAACACATTTGGATTATACAATAACACATTTGGATTATACGATAACACATTTGGATTATACGATAACACATTTGGAATAGGATAACACATTTGGATTATACGATAACACATTTGGAATACGATAACACATTTGGATTATACGATAACACATTTGGATTATCCACAACGACTGTTTGGATTATACGATAACACATTTGGAATATGATAACACATTTGGATTATACGATAACACATTTGGAATATGATAACACATTTGGATTATACGATAACACATTTGGAATATGATAACACATTTGGATTATACGATAACACATTTGGATTATCCACAACGACTGTTTGGATTATACGATAACACATTTGGATTTAATAAAAAGAAACAAAGATTTGATATGGAACTAACCCAGCAAATATTTGGATTAACGTTGACAGTATTTGGAAACATTTGGATTTAACCTGCATACAGTTGGAAATGGTAATGATAACGTGTTAGTTTGTTTAATCCAGAACACGTTTTGGATATATCGCCGACAGCACGTGATCTGGTACATTTCATAGACTATATACTGTTGTTTATACTGTTGTTAATTCTTTGCACACTGGCGGTAAAAATAACAGTCGAAGGTGTCGTGGAATTTCATGTCACGACACAATTCTAATGAAATGCAATGACGTATTACCAGAGTTTTCGGTTACAAATATAAAATAACATTAATGAATTGTCTGTCGTCTGCTACAATTATTTGAACTATTCATAGCCTTTATTTTACCCAGCATGCAAATAGTTAATAAGATGCCAAGCTAAGTAATATTTAGTAGATATAAGTACAGCTATACATGCATGGATTCAGTCGATACGTTTATGAGATATTTGCACATACATCAGTAAATCAACTGGGGGTGTATCATCAATGTTAATCTGCGGTCTATTCTCATCGTGTTTGTGGTTATAGTGGTGAGGGTTGTCTACTATCGAGTTTCTCACCAAACATATCGTCTGTGTGGTTGATAGATCATTGTGTTTATATATCTCACATCGTATTAGTGTTACGGAAACTGACACAGTGACACATTTCAATATCTCGTTTTCTCCTCGCGCATGTGTATCAATACCGTCTGTCTGCTTACTCGTTTATTATGTTTACATCTCGATTATTGGTATAGAATTACGTAAACTGACAATGACATTTCAATATTTCTTTTTTCTCCAAGCACATGTATTGTTTTAAAGCGGAACTATACATCTGTGAAAAAAATCAGATTTCTATAGAATGTAATGGTTTCCTAATACATGGTTCCCACGGAATGTGAAGACACTGTGACAATAGTCCAAAACACTGATACGATCATATCTAAGCCGCCATTTTGTTCGACAATTTTTATTAACGGCAATTTCTGGATTTTCCTAGTAATTCTTTAATTACAATAACATAATTAATTTTCTCTTGTTAATTATAAATTTTGGTATCATTTTTAAAGCTATTGAAATGCACTTTTTTGAATATTAATATTTTTTGGACAATGTAGTCTGGATTATAATTTATAAGAATTTAACTTGCACCTATTATTGAAAGTCTATTTTCACAGTTGAAATATTAATATACATTTAAATTGTTATTTATTCGTTAGTATACTATATGTGTGAAATGATACAACAAATATGTCCACTGAGAGCTTTCCAACAACGCATGAACCATGGAGATGGGATGAAATATAAATATTTTATGAAGAAAATAAAAGTACGCTACTTTACATAATATATAATATCTTGTCAACTTTGCCAAACAAAATGGCAGCCGCAGTAGGAATGCTGACGTCACATGTGAACTAAGTATTCGCTACACTCAACCGGAAATGAATCATGTATCAAAGTAATTCTAGGGGTAAATAATTACAAACAAGATATTACATAGGCTGCAATGTTCATTTTTTAGAGTACTTATATTTATACTATCCAACATGGACGAAATCATCGTGCATTTAAACACTACACTTGAATAAACATCACCACCCATCGAATTACGGTAACCCTAGGATACATATATGTTCCTATTATATAGTACAGTACGTGTAACCCTAGGATACATATATGTTCCTATTATATAGTACTTACAGTACGTGTAACCCTAGGATACATATATGTTCCTATTATATAGTACAGTACGTATAACCATAGGATACATATATGTTCCTATTATATAATACAGTACATGTAACCCTAGGATACATATATGTTCCTATTATATGATACAGTACATGTAACCCTAGGATACATATATGTTCCTATTATATAGTACTTACAGTACGTGTAACCCTAGGATACATATATGTTCCTATTATATGATACAGTACGTGTAACCCTAGGACACATATATGTTCCTATTATATAGTACAGTACATGTAACCCTAGGATACATATATGTTCCTATTATATAGTACTTACAGTACATGTAACCCTAGGATACATATATGTTCCTATTATATAGTACAGTACGTGTAACCCTAGGATACATATATGTTCCTATTATATAGTACTTACAGTACGTGTAACCCTAGGATACATATATGTTCCTATTATATAGTACTTACAGTACATGTAACCCTAGGATACATATATGTTCCTATTATATAGTACTTACAGTACGTGTAACCCTAGGATACATATATGTTCCTATTATATGATACAGTACATGTAACCCTAGGATACATATATGTTCATATTATATGATACAGTACATGTAACCCTAGGATACATATATGTTCCTATTATATAGTACTTACAGTACGTGTAACCCTAGGATACATATATGTTCCTATTATATAGTACAGTACGTGTAACCATATGATACATATATGTTCCTATTATATAGTACAGTACATGTAACCCTAGGATACATATATGTTCCTATTATATAGTACAGTACATGTAACCCTATGATACATATATGTTCCTATTATATAGTACAGTACGTGTAACCACAGGATACATATATGTTCCTATTATATAATACAGTATATGTAACCCTAGGATACATATATGTTCCTATTATATAGTACAGTACATGTAACCCTAGGATACATATATGTTCCTATTATATAGTACAGTATGTGTAACCATAGGATACATATATGTTCCTATTATATAATACAGTACGTGTAACCCTAGGATACATATATGTTCCTATTATATGGTGAGGTACGTTTCCAAATATCTAATAAACAAACGACGTTTGTTGACATAACAGACTACTGTAAATAGGGTCAACATGCAGGTGAGATAGAACGCGTGTATCCCGAATAACAACATATATTGTACAAGTTCACCGCTATAGCTCACATTTGTGCCAGTGCATATTTATTTTTAGACTGAGCATATATAAATGTTATCAAATTGACAGTATTTATGCACTAAATTAAACGATTAACATTAGTTTTATAAACGGCAACCTTGAACCATATAATATGACACGGAGTTGATCAGCAGTCGATCAGCAGTCGGGGTGTGTTCAACATAGATTTCATGTCGAAAGCGTTGTCGATTTTATTGCCAGTCAATATTCTGAAAATAATATTTTTGATTTTGTAAACGATGTTATATGTCGTATATTCAGTTGTTTTAATATGAAGATCATTTCTTTTAACACCCATCAACCTTTCTAGCTCAATCTACAGGCACGAACAATGTAAACAACCCAAGGGTATTTATATGGACATGATATACAGTCAAACCTGTGTTAGTGGTCACCTCTATTATATAGTCAAACCTGTGTTAGTGGTCACCTCTATTAAGTAACCCACCTGTAATTAGCAGACACATTACATACTCCCAATATGTTCTGTTATTATACTTATATAATATATATATATTACACTCGACCGCTATTAAGCAGCCACATGTGCTAAGCAGCCACCTGTGCTAAGCAGCCACCTGTGCTACCCTTGGCTGGCTACTTAAGTTCTTAGGTTTGTCTGTATACAGTTCGATGGTGATTCGAAACAATGGTTTGGTTGATCAGTTTTGATACACTGTAGATTGTGTGGACATGCATATCCAAGTTGCTACTCCTACAAGTAGATACTGTACGTGTAGTTATTTTAGCGCTAGTGTCGACAGCACGCTAATTCATGATTACGCTAATATAATTCCCACGTACATACCTCTTAATTGGACAGACGGATCTGTAGTCCAGTGGTAACACACTGGACTGTACCCCCGTCTGGCCCTAATAAAATTAATAGTCTTTCAGATTGGACTTTAAACCGAGGTCTCGTGTCGGTGCTGTACACCGTGGACGTAAAAGAACCAGAGGAGATTCTGGAATTGGTATCTGTCTGTACCATTGCACTATCCTCCAAATATCTAAAATGACTAGTCTCTTCAGGAGGCGTCGCTCATATGGGCAACCGGTAGCGACGATAAATAAACGTAAAACACACAGTCTTAATTGGCTTCCCATGTTTTTATCTGTGTTGCTTTGCACCACATGCTATCTATATACATCCGTTTTTTCATCTTATAATTATTAAATATCGGCATATATCGTATAGTATATCCAGTGGACATTTTACTATAATAATGTTTGATCAGTTAATTACGATGATTTTGATAAAACTACATGTATCCTACCGCACATCTGAGTAAGGAACAACAGTAAAAACAAAGGATTCCAACTAAACACACACATATATATTTCGTGATATATCGGACGCTATCTGTCATGGGAGGTAATAGAAATGCAAAGACAATCGTATTAAAATTACATAGCCATTCTGAATAGAATTATAAGAGACAGATTTCAACAAAACATATCACATTATAAAATCACGTGATTATTATGTTAATGTTAGCATAATCTCTCTATCTTTGAAGAATTGTCCCATTTCGATTCATTGTAGCTGGTTTTGTAATAATTGCTCAATTAGAAACCCGTACACTTAGCAAATATAGTATGTGAATTGTTCAGATGAACACATCACGTGTAAGTGCACATTAGGGCATTTCATGCAACTGCGTAGTGCATAGTGTATACACATTTATTTTGGTTCGATTGCGAAACAAGTTCTTACAACTTATATTAATCACTATCGAGACCTCATTCCTGATGGAATCCATCGCCACTAGGGAGATAGAGAAGGGGCAACGTGGAATTTAAATGCGATGCCTAGTGGCACAATCGTAACGGCTCCAGCGGGGCTCGAACTCCGGCCCTTTCACACATGAAGCGAACGCGCTACCACTGCGCTATCACGACTTCCACAACTGCACAGTAGTATAATATATAGAAATATATGCAGCTGGTATAATACAGCTGCAATATAATGTAATAAACGATATTGATTTTATCAGAAAATGATTGGCTGAAATAACGGTATGTGTGTTATATTTATTCAGTTTAGTTTATACAAATTGATTTGAGCTCGATTGCGAAGCAAGTTCCTACAACATATAGTAATCACTCCCGATACCTCATTCCTGATGGAATCCATCGCCACGAGGGAGAGAGACGAGGCAATGTGGAATCTAAGTGCTTTGCCTAAGGTCACACTCGTAACGGCTCCAGCGGGGCTCGAACCCTGGGCATGTCGTGTCTGAAGTGAACGCGCTACCACTGCGCTATCACGACTACCTTAACTTTATAAGGCAAACTATATGAACGCCTGTCTCAGGCTAGCGGTCAGGGCGATCAGTGAACTGTCCATTTTTCAATTACCAATACTGTATATTTAAATCTCTTGTCTCTATATGCGCTTCGTGTTTAATATTTTTCTTCAGAAATATTATGGCCTAGTGATTAAGGCTTCCGCCTGCAGAGCAGGATATCGAAGGTTCGGTTCGAACCTCGTCAGGGGTTCGTTCTGATATGGCCGGTTGGTGAGTCCGCCAGCTAGTTAAATAGGGTTACCGATTGCCCACCAGCCTGGCGCCTGTCATACAAGCATAGGATTCGGGAAGTACTAATGTTCATAAAAAAAGAGGTGTCTCATAAGTCAGAAGTGGCTGGTCCGTTAAATAGGGGTGACACTATAATAAACAAACACTTTACTTCTTTATTTAATTAATAACTTAGAATACTACGAGCAATATATTCACTTAGCCTGGCTTTCAGCAGAGAATCATGTACACAATGGTTAGTATTAGCTGGTTTGTATTTAGCTACATCCGATATTCGTTCTCGCTTTATTGCTGTAGTCAAGTCAAATTATTTTATCGTCTGGTATTCAATTACCACTTAGTAGGTCGTTCACCCCCAAACTGAACAGTATCGTAAATGTAAGCTATCCATCACCTATCATTGAATTACACGACTGTACAGTTTCACATTTATACATTTATATATCGCGCCAGCAGCGACATTTACCTCCACACATGCAGTTACTAAAGATGTATATGATGCTTTAAGCTATATTCCTGTAAAACTGACGGTCACTATTTCTAAGAAAGTCGTATTCGTTGCTATAGCAGTAATACACACGTTTTACTACAAATAAATCGTTTTCAATGTACTTGAACATATCTGGTCGTGGAAATCGTGTTCGCTTCAGATGAGATAGTCTGTGGTTCGCCCAGTTGTAGCCGTTACGAATGTTTCCATAGGCAAGGAACGTCCACATTGCCTCTTCTCTATCCCTCATGGCGTGCCTCTTCTCTACCCCATGGCGAGCCTCTTCTCTACCCCATGGCGTGCCTCTTCTCTATCCCTCATGGCGTGCCTCTTCTCTACCCCATGGCGTGCCTCTTCTCTATCCCTCATAGCGTGCCTCTTCTCTACCCCATGGCGTGCCTCTTCTCTACCCCATGGCGTGCCTCTTCTCTACCCCATGGCGTGCCTCTTCTCTACCCCATGGCGTGCCTCTTCTCTACCCCATGACGTTCCTCTTCTCTATCCCTTATGACGTTCCTCTTCTCTATCCCTCGTGACGTTCCTCTTCTCTATCCCTTATGACGTTCCTCTTCTCTATCCCTCGTGACGTTCCTCTTCTCTATCCCTTATGACGTTCCTCTTCTCTATCCCTCGTGACGTTCCTCTTCTCTATCCCTCGTGACGTTCCTCTTCTCTATCCCTCATGACGTTCCTCTTCTCTATCCCTCATGACGTACCTCTTCTCTATCCCTCATGACGTTCCTCTTCTCTATCCCTCATGACGTACCTCTTCTCTATCCCTCATGACGTTCCTCTTCCCTATCCCTCATGACGTTCCTCTTCTCTATCTCTCATGACGTTCCTCTTCTCTATCCCTCATGACGTTCCTCTTCTCTATCCCTCGTGACGTTCCTCTTCTCTATCCCTCATGACGTTCCTCTTCTCTATCCCTCGTGACGTTCCTCTTCTCTATCCCTCATGACGTACCTCTTCTCTATCCCTCATGACGTGCCTCTTCTCTATCCCTCATGACGTTCCTCTTCTCTATCCCTCATGCCGTTCCTCTTCTCTATCCCTCATGACGTTCCCTTTCTCTATCCCTCATGACGTGCCTCTTCTCTATCCCTCATGATGTGCCTCTTCTCTATCCTTCATGACGTGCCTCTTCTCTATCCCTCATGACGTGCCTCTTCTCTATCCCTCGTGACGTGCCTCTTCTCTATCCCTCATGGCAATGGATTTGTTTCAGGATGAGATTTCTAGAGCGATTATTCTAACGCTATAACAACTTGTTTCGAAATCGAGCTATAAATATATTTGTATGAACTAAATATTGTTGAAACGTAAATAAAATTATGCCGATCCATTAATATATATACATGCATCTAATCTTTTTGGCGGGGATAGTCGTGTTTTGTTCGGCTTTCTCCGTAGCCTCCGTAAATTCTTCGGCTTAACTCGTAACAAACCATATTAACAAAGCAATTAATGTTCTTAAATCACGTTTAGTATTATAATTAAAATTGTTGGTATAATAAACGTAACACGCGCCAACAGCGCACTTTTATTTGTTGAACATGAAGCAACTTTAAAGTAATGTTCCCATTAAGCGTTCAGTTCTCTGGGACAATGGTGTGTTATCGCCCTTGGATATTGGCACTATTGATTATGGCGAACGGATGAAAGGCGCAAACTCAATACTGAGGTAGTTGCCGAGACATTGGGATAGGCAGCCATGCTGTAGTAAAACTAACTGCCTGGCGATTTCTTTAACCGTATTTTGAAATAGCATGATGAAAGCGATATTACATAGTAAAAATCCCCCCCCCCTAGATATTTTAAGTATAAATAGCATAGCTACTACAAATTCTGTCAAAATAATTCGAACACTAACTTTCAATCAATGTGTTTTTGCGTTCTACAAGCTCTCAAACGTGAAAGTAGGATATCATATAACGGCCATCCATGATCCTGAATTGACGTTTGTTTCTTATTGAAGTCTATACTAAACTCGTGATGCTGTCGTTTAAAGGGTGATATTTAAAGGTATATATTGTGCCATGTATGTTGTTATTCAGAATACACTCGTCGAATTACGCATGCATGTTGACCCTATTTACATTACTTTGTTATGTCAATAAGCGTCGTATACTACGTTTGTTTATTAGTTGAAATACTCAGATTCTGTACAAATATTTGGAAACATATTGTAACATATAATAGGACATTACAATTGGGATGTCGAATGATTTCATCTCAGGAAGCAATCCAGCTTGTGGAAGGTGTGTGGTTCTGCCTGGATGCTCATGTGCGTCTGAAATGCTTCTCAGAGAAAGCATCCGAGGTCTATTCCTACCGATACAAGATGGAGAGTCACAGCCATGTGACTAGGTTGTTGGAGAGAAATAAAAGTACCAATGTTTCAGATCCCTGGTTTACCAGTCCAACGTGCCACCACTGGACTATAGATCCCTGGTTTACCAGTCCAACGTGCCACCACTGGACTATAGATCCCTGGTTTACCAGTCCAACGTGCCACCACTGGACTATAGATCCCTGGTTTACCAGTCCAACGTGCCACCACTGGACTATAGATCCCTGGTTTACCAGTCCAACGTGCCACCACTGGACTATAGATCCCTGGTTTACCAGTCCAACGTGCCACCACTGGACTATAGATCCCTGGTTTACCAGTCCAACGTGCCACCACTGGACTATAGATCCCTGGTTTACCAGTCCAACGTGCCACCACTGGACTATAGATCCCTGGTTTACCAGTCCAACGTGCCACCACTGGACTATAGATCCCTGGTTTACCAGTCCAACGTGCCACCACTGGACTATAGATCCCTGGTTTACCAGTCCAACGTGCCACCACTGGACTATAGATCCCTGGTTTACCAGTCCAACGTGCCACCACTGGACTATAGATCCCTGGTTTACCAGTCCAACGTGCCACCACTGGACTATAGATCCCTGGTTTACCAGTCCAACGTGCCACCACTGGACTATAGATCCCTGGTTTACCAGTCCAACGTGCCACCACTGGACTATAGATCCCTGGTTTACCAGTCCAACGTGCCACCACTGGACTATAGATCCCTGGTTTACCAGTCCAACGTGCCACCACTGGACTATAGATCCCTGGTTTACCAGTCCAACGTGCCACCACTGGACTATAGATCCCTGGTTTACCAGTCCAACGTGTTACCACTGGATTATAGATCCCTGGTTTACCAGTCCAACGTGCCACCACTGGACTATAGATCCCTGGTTTACCAGTCCAACGTGCCACCACTGGATTATAGATCCCTGGTTTACCAGTCCAACGTGCCACCACTGGACTATAGATCCCTGGTTTACCAGTCCAACGTGCCACCACTGGACTATAGATCCGTATGTGGCGATACTGTTATACAACATCTTTATATTTCGTGAGTGAACTATAATCGACCATACACTAAAGCGTATATATGAATGTTTATGTGACGGAAAGCGATGCAATCACACGTTAAATAGCGAGATTTTATTTTGTTTAGATTGTTAACGGTTGATGGGAACACAAGGCGTAAAACGTTGAAACAGATAAGCTACCACTGTTTGTAAACATTATTTCAATGAGAAAATCAGCATTCATTTGGAACGCATAAAATAAAGTATTGTATGTGAAGATTCTTGCGTCGAATGTTATAAAACCTTTATTTAATCTCAGTCAGTCTCATTATTTTTGATTGGCTGAGCCGAGTTCAAATCTCAAACCTATCCAATCAAATCAATTGAGCTTGAATTGTTTTGTTGTTGTTTAATATAAGTTTATTTAACGTCGCTACCTGTTGCCCATTTGAGCGACGGGCAGTTTACCTAACACCACATTCCCTGTGCAGGCTCCAGAGATAACCAGTACTTCATAGAACAAATATACAAGTATACCCCCAACCCTGGTCTGATGATATTCCCCATACTGACGAGTATCTAGCGGGCTCTACAATACACCGTTATGTTTTCCCGCTACTGACGAGTATCTAACGGGCTCTACAATACACCGTTATGTTTTCCCGCTACTGACGAGTATCTAGCGGGCTCTACAATAAACCGTTATGTTTTCCCGCTACTGACGAGTATCTAGCGGGCTCTACAATAAACCGTTATGTTTTCCCGATACTGACGAGTATCTAGCGGGCTCTACACTACACCGTTATGTTTTCCAGATACTGGTGAGTATCTAGCGGGCTCTACAATACACCGTTATGTTTTCCAGATACTGACGAGTATCTAGCGGGCTCTACAATACACCGTTATGTTTTCCCGCTACTGACGAGTATCTAGCGGGCTCTACAATACACCGTTATGTTTTCCCGATACTGACGAGTATCTAGCGGGCTCTACAATACACCGTTATGTTTTCCCGATACTGACGAGTATCTAGCGGGCTCTACAATACACCGTTATGTTTTCCCGATACTGACGAGTATCTAGCGGGCTCTACAATACACCGTTATGTTTTCCCGATACTGACGAGTATCTAGCGGGCTCTACAATACACCGTTATGTTTTCCCGATACTGACGAGTATCTAGCGGGCTCTACAATACACCGTTATGTTTTCCCGATACTGACGAGTATCTAGAGGGCTCTACAATACACCGTTATGTTTTCCCCATACTGACGAGTATCTAGCGGGCTCTACAATAAACCGTTATGTTTTCTGTCCATACATGTCCAACAAAAGCAATTAAGGAATTGGACAGAAATCTCTAATTGCGTACTGTTGTCATCTCGTGTATGAATAATGTACACTGTTTCATGCCATCACTATCCACACGTTCACTAGTACAATATTGGAGCAGCATATTGGGGATGTGTGATATGTTTGTATGTATACTAGAGGACATCTAGAGGACATAGAAAACGCGCACCTACATTATATACTAGAGGACATAGAAAACGCGCACCTACATTATATACTAGAGGACATAGAAAACGCGCACCTACATTATATACTAGAGGACATAGAAAACGCACACATACAGTATAATTATACTAGAGGACATAGAAAACGCACACATACAGTATATACTAGAGGACATAGAAAACGCGCACCTACATTATATACTAGAGGACATCTAGAGGACATAGAAAACGCGCACCAACATTATATACTAGGGGACATAGAAAACGCACACCTACATTATATACTAGAGGACATAGAAAACGCGCACCTACATTATATACTAGAGGACATAGAAAACGCACACCTACATTATATACTAGAGGACATAGAAAACGCGCACCTACATCATATACTAGAGGACATAGAAAACGCACACCTACATCATATACTAGAGGGCATAGAAAACGCACACCTACATTATATACTAGAGGACATAGAAAACGCACAGCTACATTATATACTAGAGGACATAGAAAACGCACACCTACATTATATACTAGAGGACATAGAAAACGCGCACCTACATTATATACTATAGGACATAAAAAACGCGCACCTACATTATATACTAGAAGACATAGAAAACGCACACCTACATTATATGATTATTATTACATGAACACGAAATACGAATGAGTCCATATATCACATCTTTATTACAAAACACAAACTGAACAACAAAACATATTCCAAAATGTTTAAAACTACTTGTATGTATTTATATAATTATTGTGTTTCATGGTAAAACACACTTATCCGAAGTGTGATTTATCTATGTTCTCTAGTATATATCTGTGCTGTGTGTTTCTGGTTATGCAGCGTCGTTTCTGGTTGTGCAGCGTCGTGTTGTATCAGTGTTATGTTGTCGTTGATGCTATGACAAAGTTTGACACAATGTCCACTTCAATGGACTGTACACTATTAAGATATATATATATATATTGTGATTTATTATTACACTGCCAAACGGGCGTTGTAACCTATTCACGCGAAACCTCATTCCTGATGGAATCCATCGCCACGAGGGAGAGAGAAGAGGCAACGTGGAATTTAAATACCTTGCCTAATGGCACAATCGTAACGGCTCCAGCGGGGCTCGAACTCCGGACCTTTCGCACCTGAAGCGAACGCCGCTGCGCTATCACGACTTCCACGTTGAGTTTACCGTATTGAGTTTCTGATAATATCATTTTGCCAGAAGTAAATTAGTGAAAAGTCGACAGACAAGTATGCTATTGTAAACTAAAACTTTCCCAGAAAGGCATAAATGTGTTACTTCATTCTATATATAGATTACCCATACAGCTTGGCTTCAGAATACGCCCTATCAATAATGATTCAATCAAAGAAAATGCAATCAATCATTTGAATTCATTTAAGTAAGTTTTATATTGAAAGCATACTTAATTTTTATTTTGAAATTCATTACATGAAAGCAGTTTACTTACGCGCTTCACTTCACTGTTCGTGACGTGTTTGTGACGTGTTTCACTTTATGTCAGCTTATATTTGATATTACCACAACATTCATGGGATGTCTATGGTAGACAATTACTGGAGGAATATTTCATTTCTTTAGTGGTTGAGATTGCGATTATATTTTATATATAAATGAAAGATCGGTGGTGATATTCGCTTGTTCATCAATTCACGATTTCAACTTCACGAATTCAATTCAAGTTGAAATCATGAATTCATGAAGTTGAAATCATGAAGTTGAAATCACGAAGTTGAAATCGTGAAATCATGAAATTGAAGTCATGAATTAGTGACGTGGAAATCTTGAATTTGTAGAAATGATACCTGCATAGGGCATGTCACCACACGTCTATCGTATATATAATTATATATATCATATAGTTATTCGTTGTTGCAAAGTGTAGGAATGTTTTGTAGATGTTTCGACACACAGTAGAATAATAAGTATGGTGACATTTTTCAGGTTTTTAAAATCTTGCAGCGTTTAGGTGCCTGAGATCATGGTGTGTTATCGCCCTTGAATATTGATAATGTAATGTACTACTGTTAGTGGCGAAGGAGAGGGGCAAGCAATTCTGAACTCTGTATCAACACATGGAAATACGATACCATACTGTATTAGAACTATGAATATATTACCAACCTGTTTCAATGAGGGACATCGGTCAGTTACTGCACCCGAGTACTCCCTAAAAGTAGCCCTATTAAGTGCTTTCCTCTGATTTTATCGTTGTTTCCTTTGCACAACATGCTAACATTTTTGTCGTATATATGTATAGGTACAACAGCATTCGATGTGATGTCGTATATATGTATAGATACAACAGCATTCGATGTGATGTCGTATATATGTATAGGTACAACAGCATTCGATGTAATGTCGTATATATGTATAGGTACAACAGCATTCGATGTGATGTCGTATATATGTATAGGTACAACAGCATTCGATGTAATGTCGTATATATGTATAGGTACAACAGCATTCGATGTGATGTCGTATATATGTATAGGTACAACAGCATTCGATGTAATGTCGTATATATGTATAGGTACAACAACATTCGATGTGATGTCGTATATATGTATAGGTACAACAGCATTCGATGTGATGTCGTATATATGTATAGGTACAACAGCATTCGATGTGATGTCGTATATATGTATAGGTACAACAGCATTCGATGTAATGTCGTATATATGTATAGATACAACAGCATTCGATGTAATGTCGTATATATGTATAGGTACAACAGCATTCGATGTAATGTCGTATATATGTATAGGTACAACAACACGCGATGTGATGTCGTATATATGTATAGGTACAACAGCATTCGATGTAATGTCGTATATATGTATAGGTACAACAGCATTCGATGTAATGTCGTATATATGTATAGGTACAACAGCATTCGATGTAATGTCGTATATATGTATAGATACAACAGCATTCGAGGTGATGTCGTATATATGTATAGGTACAACAGCATTCGATGTGATGTCGTATATATGTATAGATACAACAGCATTCGATGTAATGTCGTATATATGTATAGGCACAACAACATTCGATGTGATGTCGTATATATGTATAGGTACAACAGCATTCGATGTAATGTCGTATATATGTATAGGTACAACAACATTCGATGTGGTGTCGTATATATGTATAGATACAACAGCATTCGATGTGATGTCGTATATATGTATAGGTACAACAGCATTCGATGTAATGTCGTATATATGTATAGGTACAACAACATTCGATGTGATGTCGTATATATGTATAGGTACAACAGCATTCGATGTAATGTCATATATATGCCTAAATACAGACTCGGATGATTAAACATTTGTTTGCAATGTCGCTCCGTATGAAACAGAACCGTTAGAGTCAATGTATATGCGAGTCGTAAAGGAGTATGTGAGTCGTATTGCGCGTGCGAGTCGTAAAGAATATCTGCGAGTATAAAGGAGTATGTGAGTCGTAATGCACACGCGAGTCGTAAAGGGTATCCGAGTCTAAATGAGTCGTATGTAGTATAAGTCGTGTAAAACAATATGTCCTTCGTAATGATTCTATGAATAGTAAGGAATATATGAGTCGTAAGGCGTCTGTAAGTCGTAAGGCGTCTGTAAGTCGTAATGCGTGGGTCCAGCAGTCACCATTACATATGTGTGGTACGATAGTGTCCCTCGTCTGTAGTGAGTGGTATTTGCTGTAGTTAAAGTTTTGTAGAAAATTTAAATTTATTCACCAGTTTCAAAAAATGTTGTATTGTTTCTTTTTTGTTGATAGCATTGTTTTGTTATGTACCTGTTAGATGTTTTATATGGAAATACAGAAATAAAACGGTGAAATTGTGAAATGTGTTGGAAATTCCTCCAATTTGTCATTGGTCATGCGCCATTACAATAAGTCTCATATGAACTACAGTCATACCTCTACTGAAGGGGCCTCAGTCGCCTGGTCGTCAACGGTGTTTACTTCAACTCAATTGCTCCATCCCGCTGTAGGTTCGAATCCCACTGATAGTGTAGATTAGTTCATGTGAGGAAGCTATCCAGCTGGCTTGCGGAGGGTCGGTGGTTCTATACGGGTTCAATGCCTGAAATACAACTGGAGAGGGAAGTGCTCTATAACCATAACTATCGATGCGACCTAATAACAAACAAACAGACAAACACAACCAATCTGAGCTGTTTGTGTGTTTTACGTTTATTTATCGTCGCTACCGGTTGCCCATATGAGCGTCGCCTCTTGAAGAGACTAGTCATTTTAGATTTTTGGAGGATAGTGCAATTATACAGACAGAGTCCCACTCCAGAGTCTCCTCTGGTTCTTTTACGAGCACGGTGTACAGCACCGACCCGATACCTCGGCTTAACGTCCCATCTATTAGGGTCAGATGGGGGATCGAACCTGCGGTCCCTGCAATTCCACACATTAGCTGTGCATATTATCGTGCGCAGATGTACTGTGTTAATTATGGTCGATGTGTGTTACATATAAATAATATAGTGTTCGTAGTCTCGATGTCATAACATCGCATGCTCTCAAGCTCAAACTTCTGCTTACAGCATCGTGTGGTGCCAATACTTCAATAGTTACCTTAGTTCAAAATAAAAGAATGCAAGTACAAACTTATTATTTTATTAATATTAATTATTATAAATATCTAACACAATTTATCTCCATATAAAACTGTCGTTGTTACGTATTACATGTTTATTTATTTATATTCCAAGTTTCAACCAAATCGATGCATTAATTGTGGGGAAATTGACGATTACGACTAGTTAGAGCATCCGTTCCGCGTATATCCAAAGGTCTAGTTAGAGCATCCGTTCCGCGTATATCCAACGGTCTAGTTAGAGCATCCGTTCCGCGTATATCCAACGGTCTAGTTAGAGCATCCGTTCCGCGTATATCCAACGGTCTAGTTAGAGCATCCGTTCCGCGTATATCCGAAGGTCTAGTTAGAGCATCCGTTCCGCGTATATCCAACGGTCTAGTTAGAGCATCCGTTCCGCGTATATCCGAAGGTCTAGTTAGAGCATCCGTTCCGCGTATATCCAAAGGTCTAGTTAGAGCATCCGTTCCGCGTATATCCGAAGGTCTAGTTAGAGCATCCGTTCCGCGTATATCCAACGGTCTAGTTAGAGCATCCGTTCCGCGTATATCCAACGGTCTAGTTAGAGCATCCGTTCCGCGTATATCCAACGGTCTAGTTAGAGCATCCGTTCCGCGTATATCCAACGGTCTAGTTAGAGCATCCGTTCCGCGTATATCCAACGGTCTAGTTAGAGCATCCGTTCCGCGTATATCCGAAGGTCTAGTTAGAGCATCCGTTCCGCGTATATCCAACGGTCTAGTTAGAGCATCCGTTCCGCGTATATCCGAAGGTCTAGTTAGAGCATCCGTTCCGCGTATATCCGAAGGTCTAGTTAGAGCATCCATTCCGCGTATATCCAACGGTCTAGTTAGAGCATCCGTTCCGCGTATATCCGAAGGTCTAGTTAGAGCATCCGTTCCGCGTATATCCAAAGGTCTAGTTAGAGCATCCGTTCCGCGTATATCCAACGGTCTAGTTAGAGCATCCGTTCCGCGTATATCCAACGGTCTAGTTAGAGCATCCGTTCCGCGTATATCCAACGGTCTAGTTAGAGCATCCGTTCCGCGTATATCCAACGGTCTAGTTAGAGCATCCGTTCCGCGTATATCCGAAGGTCTAGTTAGAGCATCCGTTCCGCGTATATCCAACGGTCTAGTTAGAGCATCCGTTCCGCGTATATCCGAAGGTCTAGTTAGAGCATCCGTTCCGCGTATATCCAACGGTCTAGTTAGAGCATCCGTTCCGCGTATATCCGAAGGTCTAGTTAGAGCATCCGTTCCGCGTATATCCAACGGTCTAGTTAGAGCATCCGTTCCGCGTATATCCGAAGGTCTAGTTAGAGCATCCGTTCCGCGTATATCCAAAGGTCTAGTTAGAGCATCCGTTCCGCGTATATCCAACGGTCTAGTTAGAGCATCCGTTCCGCGTATATCCGAAGGTCTAGTTAGAGCATCCGTTCCGCGTATATCCAAAGGTCTAGTTAGAGCATCCGTTCCGCGTATATCCAACGGTCTAGTTAGAGCATCCGTTCCGCGTATATCCAACGGTCTAGTTAGAGCATCCGTTCCGCGTATATCCAACGGTCTAGTTAGAGCATCCGTTCCGCGTATATCCGAAGGTCTAGTTAGAGCATCCGTTCCGCGTATATCCAACGGTCTAGTTAGAGCATCCGTTCCGCGTATATCCGAAGGTCTAGTTAGAGCATCCGTTCCGCGTATATCCAACGGTCTAGTTAGAGCATCCGTTCCGCGTATATACGAAGGTCTAGTTAGAGCATCCGTTCCGCGTATATCCAAAGGTCTAGTTAGAGCATCCGTTCCGCGTATATCCAACGGTCTAGTTAGAGCATCCGTTCCGCGTATATCCAACGGTCTAGTTAGAGCATCCGTTCCGCGTATATCCAACGGTCTAGTTAGAGCATCCGTTCCGCGTATATCCAACGGTCTAGTTAGAGCATCCGTTCCGCGTATATCCGAAGGTCTAGTTAGAGCATCCGTTCCGCGTATATCCAACGGTCTAGTTAGAGCATCCGTTCCGCGTATATCCGAAGGTCTAGTTAGAGCATCCGTTCCGCGTATATCCAACGGTCTAGTTAGAGCATCCGTTCCGCGTATATCCGAAGGTCTAGTTAGAGCATCCGTTCCGCGTATATCCAAAGGTCTAGTTAGAGCATCCGTTCCGCGTATATCCAACGGTCTAGTTAGAGCATCCGTTCCGCGTATATCCAACGGTCTAGTTAGAGCATCCGTTCCGCGTATATCCAACGGTCTAGTTAGAGCATCCGTTCCGCGTATATCCAACGGTCTAGTTAGAGCATCCGTTCCGCGTATATCCGAAGGTCTAGTTAGAGCATCCGTTCCGCGTATATCCAACGGTCTAGTTAGAGCATCCGTTCCGCGTATATCCGAAGGTCTAGTTAGAGCATCCGTTCCGCGTATATCCGAAGGTCTAGTTAGAGCATCCGTTCCGCGTATATCCAACGGTCTAGTTAGAGCATCCGTTCCGCGTATATCCGAAGGTCTAGTTAGAGCATCCGTTCCGCGTATATCCAAAGGTCTAGTTAGAGCATCCGTTCCGCGTATATCCAACGGTCTAGTTAGAGCATCCGTTCCGCGTATATCCAACGGTCTAGTTAGAGCATCCGTTCCGCGTATATCCAACGGTCTAGTTAGAGCATCCGTTCCGCGTATATCCAACGGTCTAGTTAGAGCATCCGTTCCGCGTATATCCGAAGGTCTAGTTAGAGCATCCGTTCCGCGTATATCCAACGGTCTAGTTAGAGCATCCGTTCCGCGTATATCCGAAGGTCTAGTTAGAGCATCCGTTCCGCGTATATCCAACGGTCTAGTTAGAGCATCCGTTCCGCGTATATCCGAAGGTCTAGTTAGAGCATCCGTTCCGCGTATATCCAACGGTCTAGTTAGAGCATCCGTTCCGCGTATATCCAAAGGTCTAGTTAGAGCATCCGTTCCGCGTATATCCAAAGGTCTAGTTAGAGCATCCGTTCCGCGTATATCCAACGGTCTAGTTAGAGCATCCGTTCCGCGTATATCCAACGGTCTAGTTAGAGCATCCGTTCCGCGTATATCCAACGGTCTAGTTAGAGCATCCGTTCCGCGTATATCCAACAGTCTAGTTAGAGCATCCGTTCCGCGTATATCCGAAGGTCTAGTTAGAGCATCCGTTCC